>CAWUFW010013221.1:0-489024 GCA_963921515.1 Calotriton arnoldi
AAACCTATAAGTCACTCCTAAGGTAGGCCTTATCAATCCTAAAGGCAGAGTGCGTGGTTCCTATGTGAGAGGGTGCCCCTGCATGAGCAGGGCCCCTCTGCAGCGTTCGGAGACCATCTCTGATGCTGTTTGTAGTGCAGCCTGACCATATACTCTTAAGCGCATTATATCCTCGCGGTAAAATGCTAACTTTGGAATGGCTGCACCTAAACATGTCGTGTTTGGTGTCAAACATCTTGGAATACTACCCCCCACCAATCCTGGCGGCGGGGTAGCATTCCACCCTTCTAGAGGGAAAGACATGTTAACTCTGACTAGTCCGGTAACTTCTTTCCAGAGCCCTGGCATCACAAAATGGATGCTGCTGCCACAGACACGAGTCTGGCCTCCTGCTGCTGGACGAAACTCCGGCAGGGAGGCCTGGACAATAGGTTTCCTGTCCCAGGGAGGTGTGACCACCTCCCCAGACAGGATAATGTGTATTGGGGCTGGGCGGGAGCACTTTCGGGTGCTTTGAAGTCCTGCACTGGGGGCACTTTTGGTGTCCCTGTGCATACCCCAGTTCAAACCGGATCAGGGGCTTGCAGTCCCTGCTTTGGCGCGAACTGGACAAAGGAAAGGGGTGTAGCCACCCCTCTGCCCTGACCCACCCATAGGTGGGGCCACAGAGTAGTCCAACCCCTATTTTTAGAATAAAGGTAGGAACCCAGTCCTTAGGACTTTAGATTATACCTGGACGAAACTCTGAAACTGAATCCTGGACCTTCAACGCTCTACGACAAGATTAGAGGACTGAAGAATCTCCCTTGGGGTCAAGGAGTGACTCCCCTGCTTGGCAGGCACCAAAGAAGCATCTGTCCGGTTCGCATTTCTGAAGCTCCCGTCGGACTCCGAAGTCATCGCATCACCAGAGGTGGATTCTCAGACTTCCTCAAGGCTACCCTGAGTCCCCAGCAAAGCTGAGGCCCGTGGCTATCGTGGGTGACTTGAGACCGTGACCCCTGGACACCGAGCACATTTGCAAGTGCATCCTCTTCTGGGTCTCCCAAGAAGTCATGCTTTGGGCTCCGAGTAGCCCTAGCCTCCAGCACCACCTGCACCGAAGATCACTGGCCCCCACTCCACGAGTGTCCTGTAAGCCAGCTCCACGTGCGGCGTCACGAGGCTCCTTTGCGGTCGCTAGCCCGTTGGCTAGTAGCCCTTAACTAAGGCCAATCCTTTTCTTACTTGGTATCCTGGTTGCTCTAGGCCTGCCCTCACTTACCCTTGCTGGGTGAGTTCCACAGACCTTGCTGGTCTGCACCATCGACGATCTACATCTTACTCGAGACTTGCCGTTGCCAAGGCTTGTTGGGTCCAATCCAGTCGCCGACACCTCAGCACTCGACAGACGTCGTGTAGCAGCCCGAATCCTGCTCCTGGTTGCCGACAACGCCTCCCGGACCTCGTGGCTGAAGAGTCAAGATGACTGTCAATGCACCTGAAGCACTCGACATCGGTGGGCATCTGTCCATCGCCTTCCTGGTCACTGGCTAGTGACCCAGACTCTGTCCCCTCTGCTTTCAGGTTCACCAGAACTCCAATCCACTCTTGGATCCACCCGGACACTTTTCTCTTGGCCGCCAGCAGCACTTTGCAGCAGATCGCCATTCGAATCGACGACGAAACCCGACCCCGAAAGGCACCTATGCACCCGGCTTCCCTGGGTGAGGTAACACGAGTACTCCGGTGCTCCGTGGGTAGAGACTCTTCAAAGTCCTAGATCTCAAAGGGTTTTGTCCTAGTCCTCTTTTAAGTGTCCCTTTCCTCTATTTTCCCGATCCCGACTTTCTCCATAGAAGTTAACGGCGTATCGCGGTTGTGTATTTACACTGCACGCGTCTCCCGTGGGTCCCCTGTGTCACTACCTTGGGTGGTTCCTTGTGGTCCAAGCACTTCTAGAGGCTCTAGGCCTAGTGTCTAGTTCAGTCGTGGTTCGCATACCACTTTATTGGTATATGGTTTGGTACGCCCTAGGGCCCAAACGTGTATTTGTGCTATTACTGTGATTTAATATCTTCTAACTTATGTACTTCGAACTCTAACCTCATAAAGAGACTAGAGGGGTGTGTTTAGCAATAAATACATATATTTTGAATATATACCTGGTGTGGTGCTCTTTCATTTGATCACTCAAGAGATTATAGACTGGTACAACAAGCTGCTTTACATTCCTTCAAGACTTAGCCTGAAGGCTGCTCTCCATAGCTACCACTAGGATAGCTTTCAATAAAGGTTGTCTTTAACCTATCTCCAATAAGGGGTTGTTTGGACTGGTGCAAGGTGCCCACTATAATTAGTGGACAGCATATGCCAGGCCAACTTCTCACAGTGACCACCTACGAGACAGGGTTTAGTGTATTGGGGCTGGATGGGAGCGCTTGCTACCACCACTCAGTTTGCTTGAAGGGCACACTTGGTGCCCTCCTTGCATAGTCCAGTACAAACCAGCTCAGGGAGCTGTTGGCTCCTGCTCTGGTGTGAAACTGGACAAAGGACATGGGAGTATCCTCCCCACTGTCCGACCCCTCCCCTGGGAGGGAACCCTGAATCATCCCAACCTTTTCCTTAGGGTACTTAAGGGCTTAACTGAGGGTGGGTTCCTAGATTCATCATGGGACAAGATTAATTTCAGGACACCACTTCTTCTTCAACTGTCTGGGCACTCTGGACTTTGCTGGACTTCGCTCTGGGCATCAAGGCTGCAACTGGGAAGATTCCTGCTGCTCCTGATCTCGTCGCCCTGCTCGTCTGCTGCAACGTCCGTACCTGTGCACCATGCAGGAACCTTCCAAGGCCTGTGGGCATCCAAGACACCTGAAGTAATCTCCCTTGAATTGAAGGAGTCACTTCCCTGCATCTGCAGGCACCGCAACTAAGCTGACTGGTCTGCTGATCCTGGACTCCCATGGACTCCGAAAGGCTCAGCAACACAAGTGGTGGTTCTTCACATCCCTCGAGGCCTGCGCTGTCCTCTCACCAAGTTTGAGGCCAGTATCCCGCGCGGTCATCTTTGATTTCTGTGGGATCACCTGATTGCTCAGGGCCTGCCCTGACTCCCCTGCTGTGGTGCATCCCCTGGACCTTGCTGTTCCCTACACTGCACCTTCTTCGATTTCCATGTTGGTTGCAGTTGCCAAGGCTGGTTGGTACTCCCGACAGACACCGACCCCTCAACTCTCGACACCTGATGTGCGACATCTTGTGAACTTCTTCAGGTATTCCACAGCATCGCCTGGTCCTCACAGCTGCAGCTAAAAGGCCACAGTCATCTCCCCTGCAACACTCGACATCGGTGGGCATTTGTCTTCCGTGCCTCCTGGTCACTCCTGAGTGGTACAGATTCTGTCCCCTCTGCTTGCAGGTACTTCTCACCTTGAATCCACCTTTGGGTTCCACCGGACACTTTCACCTTCCCCAGCAGCGACATCTTCCTGAAGTCCTCCATTGGGTTCGATGGCGGTTTCCGATGCCACTTCACACTTATGCACCCGGCTTCCCTGGTGTAGGTATCCTGATTCCTAGGGTATCCACGGGTGGGGTTGCTCTTCAACCTTCTGTCTTCCATGGGGTTTCTTCAGGGTCCACTGGGAAGGGTCCTTCTTCTTTAAAATTACAACCGCGACTTACCCATTGATCCCACAGTCGTGTTCCCACTCTGCACACGGCCTCCGTGGGGCTCCTGGTTACTTACTTTGGGTGGTTTCTTGGGTCCCCTGCACTTCTACGTCTTCAGGGTATAGTCTTGACTCGAGTCGTGGTTCGCCTACCACGATTTTACTATATAGTTTGGTCTCCCCCTGGCAACCACTGTGTATTCCGTGCTACTTACCTGTTTCTATTGAAAAGTATTGCGTGCATTGTGTATATCTCCGGATAGGAGATATCTGTATGTGTTAGTGAGTGTCTTATAATAAATGCATATTTTTATAAATACACTGCGTGGTTCTTTTTCAATTAATCTATACCTATAAGATTATGTTCTGATACAACAAGCTGCTTTACACTCCTTCTGGACTAAGCCTGAAGGCTGCTCTTCACAGCTACCACTTAGAGAGCTTTTTGAGGTTGTCTAAGACCACTAAAATCACCATAAGGGTTGTCTGGATTGGTGCAAGGTGCCCACTTACATAAGTGTACACCATATACCAAGCCAGCTTCTCACACCAATTGTTTTCCATGCACCTGTTGCTTCCAATCCTTTCACATCTCTCTTCAGATCAGTAATGATCTTAATATATTTCTTCAAGTCCTTACTTTTATCAGGAATGAAAGTACAGCACTGCTGCCCATTTAACATCCTGCAGACCTGCCCTCTTTTGTAGGAAGAATAAGTCTGTTTTGCAAAACCATAGATCTAATAGCTACTGTCTCAGTATCTACAACAAAAAAATGCTCAAGCTGTGTTAGTAGACAGCTTATCAACCACAGTAGACAGCTTTGTAATCTTGTGAGAATTCAATATCACTCCTACAGATGGAAACATTGCATCAAAGATGTCAACAATTCAACTAGCACTGGCACATATTTTTTGCTCTCGCATGGTCTTCCCCTCTTGAGTCATCAAGATGTCCCACATGATATATTTTTGGAAAAACAAGAACCATACCATGTCCTGGGTAACACAGTAAACTCCCGGAATAACTGGATCTTCTCCATCCAAATGCAATTCCCAGTTTCCACGAGTTTTAAAAGTGGGATCACATTCACTTCTGCCCGCAAAATCTGGATCTAATTTGAATTTTCTAGTATACACACACAATTTCCCATGATGTTGCCAATCTCATGCTAAAGCCGTAATGTTTCCTGCTACCTTATGCTCAAGTTTCTCCTTTCCCCAACTTGATGCAGTTCTATGATTTGCTGCTCTGGCCATTGTATTTCTTCTCCTGTCATATACTGAATCTATACATTTATTCTCACCAACTGTCAATATGCAGGTCAAGTTGTGTCTATGAGCATAAGCAATGTCCAATGTCATAGTAGGTTTAAAGAAGTGTCCATCTATTTCTAGTGTTTAGCATCAGGTTGACAATTCAAATATTTCAGCAAAGGAATATTGGAGAAAATTACGTCATAGTTTTAATAATAATATTGGAGAATAGAAAAGGCTCATCAATAGACTACATGACACACCATATGTTAGGGGAATATGGTGATACATGATGCCCTCTACGGTGGAGGCAGGTAGTTGCACACACACATAGCAATCCCTAGCATCCATAGTATCAAAATTCTCATAAAGTAATGTAGAATAAACATTCAGCGAGTAATCTCCTCTAGATGTATTTATATGTAAGTCTTTCTCATTATATTAAGGCAAACTATTGTCAGTAGGAAATGATGCTTTAGAATCAATTGTGGACCTAATCTCTCCTGTATTAGAATGTGCAGGTAAGCTCAACCCACAGGCAAAGCAATTATTACTATAGTCATTAAAACTAATACTTCTGTACATATGTACCTACGTTTACCACTATCATTACTAGGCTCTAAATTTTTCTGAACTCAGACCGTTTTGTGTGATAAGCAGCAGCAGCAAAAGACTTTTCTGTTGGTTTCAAACTGTGTAAGACTGGCAAAACATTGTCCATGCAACAAAATGCAATTATAGTATTTACAAGGTCTTTGTGAGTCATCCTTAGCCCTTCTCCGTGTATCTTCTAAATGACAACCATATGCTCCTTCAGCAGACTCATGCCTAGGTATTCTTCTTTCTTTCCTATAAAATCTATTTAATTGTATCCAATAAATACACATTTCAAATCCACTAATGATCACATCCAGGATAAAGTGTCTCAGTCTGTTGAGTAGCAACGCAATTTAAAAACTCAGTGCAGCCACAAAGTTCAGCTCAAGGAGGCTCATTTGGATTCAAATTGTTAAAACAAAATGTCCAAAATTCTCCCTCCGAGTCATTGGCAGCAAGATATGTCCATTCAGGTGAGGAATACATCCGAGGGGTACTCTTGCTCTCTATGATCGCCTTACTTCTGGCCCTTTACCATCACTGCCACTTATGCCAGATTCCTCAGTATTTTTTGGAATAGTGTGTGGCACACGCACTTCAGGCAAACTCTGTCTTCTTCCCTCCTGTCGTCTTGGCCACTGGTCTTCAGGTACTATTCACATTTCTGCAGCACTAGACCCTTCACCAGGGTCTGATTCTGGCACAGTCAACATTACAGGATGGGACGCTCTTGTTCCAACTTCAAATGTTGACTCATTCAGACCCCCTCAGGCCAAACATGTGCTGTCCCAGACTCTTGCTGATCCCCAACAGCTTGAATACCTGATCCCTTTGTCTCACTGTAACCACCAGCACTTCAGAGAGAGGTGTTGTTACAGCATCAAGGGGACACCGGACTCTCCGAGTATTTACTGCAAGCACCCAGCTGGTTGTGTTTCATAGATATTTGATAAATATCCTCCTCAATCTATAGTATAACGTTTATATTCAAAGAACTGCCCAAGTTGTGGCCATCCTAATGTCCTGGATATAGACACCACAGACCTTGGCCCATGATGTAGCCAATTGGTGAGTCAATATACCCCTAATAGAACCTGGTAAAGAAGATTCTTGATTCGTATAGGCAATAAAAACAACAGAAAGCTAATGAAGAAGGCTTATATCCATGTATAAAAACCCCAATGTTTAGAACAAGATTTTTACGTTGTCTAAAATAAAGTGATTTGCTAATATAAATGTTTGCTGCTTAGACCACATCCAAAATATGCCAAGTGTCCTCCTCAGATAAAGAAGAAGAACAGAAAAAAGAAGGAAGAGTGACCTGGCCCTAGATGTAAATCTAATTTGTGAGGCAAAATTCACAGATATGAAGGTCTACGAGATAAAGAGAACGTTTTCTGTGAACGGGGTGATTTCCACTGGACAAAAAGATACCTTCAGCGTCCAGAACTTAAGAAAACTCTAACTGAGGACACTGAAGAGCTCTGAAGTCTAGGGGTAAATCCCAAGATGGAACAGTTGGTCTAATTCCATTTCGGCAAGCCCCTCACCACAGATGATCTAATTATCCTTATTGCTAACTACTGGAAAGGTAGGTTGGATACTGCTAAACCCTGATCAAATCCATCCCCGTAAAACTCTTTTTGGTTCACACCAACCTAAACACCCTAAAGAAAAAGATGACCAGTTTTGAACATGAGATGTTCAAGTGGACTGCAGACAAGATTCTTATACTGAGGCATCCACACAAAATGTAAGGCCTAAATTATGTCAAATTCTCTTATCATTTGCAAAGCCAATAAATATATCCAGTGGTAGGAGCCATGGAGAAAAGATGTGTCTGATGAGGACAAAGGGTCTGTGGAAGAATCTGCTTTTCGGTTTTGACCATGAGTCTTAGGACAGAAAACTAACCAAATAATTTCCAAAATGAAGCCACTAGATCAAATTCCACCTGATTCCTTCATAGGTGTGCAACAATGTGTGAATAGTGTGAATTGTGAAAATGCATGGAAAAGAGGAGACAATGCAGATGTAAACACGAGAAGCTGAAAGAGACAACAGATAGTGTTCTCCCCATCTCCCTATCTGAAAGGCCAAAGATAATAGAGTGAGAGACCCCCTTCCTAACTGTTGGTTAATAAAGGTTTTTGTGATTGAAAAACACTAGTGAAGAGTAGCAAATCTAAAGTGAAAACCTTATTGTATGGTATCAAGTATGATAACAAAATATGCTTTCATTCGTATTGACACTTCACATTATAAAACATCTTTAGGCATACAATATTACTCATTTTTGTCACACAGAGTATGCAATGACCCAGTCTGATTAAATAATCCTAGTAATTGATGCTTTTGTGGTACAAGCTCCGACAATTCAAATATCCAATACTTTTAGTCCATTATAATGGTATGTGAGTCCTTTCTTATGTCAGAAGCTTGAATATATATATAATTAATAACAGTTCAAACTCACAGGGGGTTGAATGTGTTAGTGGTCCAATTGTAATTGAGTCTTTTGTGGCCCAAAAATATCCTGAAGAATCCCAAATATATACTAGAGGTGAAGAATCCCAAAAATATACTAGAGGAAAGGCCCAGAAGAGGCCCAAAAATGTACCGGAGGAGAATCTAACAAGTAGTTCTCGGTATGCTGCTACTTCCTCAAGGCTCTCAAATGATCTGCTGAACAAAAGAATTGCATACTCTCCAATATGATCTCATTATAGTTCTATAATGTAACATATCTGCATCAATCATATACTCTACTGTGGTTATAAATAGATACATAATACATATTACATACATACATATACAATAGTTATATTATATGCAAGCTGCTAGCAAACAGCCGGAAATTAGTACATTACCTCCTTCATCAAGACACAATGATATATCTTTGAAACTGAGTACAAACTCTTTTTTTATTTGGATCATAACACATAATTGATTAATGAATTTCTACCAATTCACAGCTAGTTATGCAAAAAAACAATGGTATTAATTATAACCCATGATCTATTTAGAAAAGTCATCCTAACTGTTTATAGACACAAGGAGTATGGTGACACTAAACATACATAATACCACAAATAAATATAATGCTGCTCAGACATTAAGATTGTTATTGTCCATTGAGATGTCCTAGGATTTAAACACCCATCTGCACACTCCTGTAAGTCATATACAAAGAAGAAGTACTACCCTTACCTTAATGCGCAACCTGAATTCCTTAATATCATTCATGTCAGAATATTGCACTTCTTACGCCAACGTTCAACCTGAATTCCTTAAAATCATTCATGTCACTGTAATCTCAGGTCTTCATATCACATTGATACCAGTCCTCCACAGATTCCATACAACTATAGAGCTAGCAGCACAATATTGGCAGCTCAACCACGTAGCAGCCAAAAACTCAGTGACATTTTACATTTTGTACACCAGTCCACCCAGCTATATCCATTTCCAATTGGTAAGTAAGGTTAATCGAGGTGTACTTAAAGTGAACATTGTATCCTCAACCCTTTTCTCATTCAATTGCTTACTATATATGCAGAAATAGCAAATCAATTTCTAAAAATTCATACAATACCTGAATACTGAAGCACATTTAACACTTTATTAAAACACTATGTGCATTTACGGGAGAAAAAGTAATTACTGAGGAATAACTCTAAACAAACTCTAGAGATTGCTGATCTCACACATTCAATGTATAGTGTAACGTGTATATTCAGAAAACTGCCCAAGTTGTGGCCATAATAATGTCCTGGATAAAGACACCACAGACCTTGGCCCATGATGTAACTCATTGTTGAGTTAATCTACCCTTAATAAAACCTGGTAAAGAAGATTCTTGATTCGTATACGCAATAAAAATCAACTCAAAGCTTGTAAAGAAGGCTTATATCCATGTATGAAAACACTGATATTTAGAAAGAGATTTATACAATTCTGAATTAAAGTGATTTGCTTATATAAATTTGAACTGCTTAGTCCACATCCAAATTATTCCAAACGTCCTCCTCAGATAAAAAGGAAAAGAGACAAAAGAAGGGAGAGTGACCTGGCACTAGAAGTAAATGTAATTGATCAGGCAAAATTGAAAAATATGAAGATCTAGTGGATAACAATAACATTTTCAGTGTACATGTGTGATTAACACTAGAAAAAAAGGTACCATCAGCATCCAGAACATAAGAAAAATCTCTGCGTGAGGAGACTAAGGAGCTCTGAGAACCAGGGGTAAATCCCAAGCTGGAACTGTTGTTCTAATTCCATTTTGGCAAGCACCCTGTCCCTGGAAGATCTAAGTATCCTTATTGCTAACTAGTGAATACTGTGAATGGTGAAAATGCATGAAAAAGAGGAGGCCATGCAGATATCAGAACATCGAAATCACAAGCTCCCGCCTCCAAAATTCAGGAAAAGAAATTCAGGAGAAGACAATTCTCTGAGCTTTCAATATGTCCTCAGGGTTCTCGTATGGTGCATTCAAAACTATAGTGAATAGTCCGAGCATCAGATTAAATGCCCATAGCCTATGTTTGCAGACCCTAAATGACAAGCTACGAGTTAAGACACAATGTCCATTTTATTCCAGCAAACTGACAGGTCCTCAAAATAATATGCAATGTAAGGAAAAACTGATCAGGATTATAACTCCACAATTACCAAATTCACATCTCCCCATTAATTTACACCTCTTATGGCATCCCTCACTCCACTACACAACAAACACCACTTCTCTCAGTGTCAAAACATAGTAAACAACCAAAACGCCCTTTAAAGCTCCCATCCAAATGTGTCGGCGTGCGTCATCACAACTTGCTCAAATTAAGCGCCACCAATTAGACTAAAAAATCAAGAACTCAACAATTATATATTTCAATGCTCTATGTTCTGTTTGTCGCAGACAGTTGGGCAATCCTGTTAATAGACTCATTTTAACCTCCATAAGGGATCAAAGCCATAAGACGCACAAGCCAAAAATGAAAGAAAGAAATAACCAAACCAAAAACAGAAAACAAAATTCTTGTCAAAGAGTTCATAGTGATATACTATAGTACGCAAAGCGCAGTGTGAATCACCTGCGGGGATCAAATCCCTGGCACACCAATACTTTTCTTTACATTTTCCTTCTTCAAATACATCTGATGCAGTAGTTCACATCACACAGTCCTTTCACCAGACTTATATAATCCCTTCTCTAAAAGCATGATCTCCATGCCTTCCGATGAGACCTTGGTATTACCATTCTTTTAACATGAGTCACCAAACTACTTAGCACTTTCCCCAACAATTCGACCATATTCTAATAGGTCAACTCTACAATAGTAACATACTAATTGTGTCTTCTCCAAACACAAAGTGTGGCAGTCGTGGCAATCACACACCTGGAACACCTAAACCTGTCCTTAACATTGCTCTACTTTGAATACATCTGAAGGAATAGTTCACACCACCCAATCTTTCTATCAGGCATGATTAGTCCCATCTTTCTAAAATGTGGTCTCCATTTTTTACAGTGATACTGTGAGGCTATCTTTCTTTACATCTGAGTCACCAACCTCTGTAGAAAAATCCAAAATATTCAGACCCTGATCTAATGTGCAACTCTATAATGGTAACATAGCATTTGCTTCTCATTCAAGCACAATGCGAATCACAGTAGGGGATTGAACCTGTGGCACCCTCACACCTATTTTGATCTTGTTCTAATTCAGACATATCTAAGGTAATTTTAATTCACACCACAAGATCCTTCATCAAACATATTCATTCTAATTTCTATAAAAAGGATCTGCTTTAGCTTGTATATCAAAACTTTGTTAATAGATTGTTATAAGTTTGAATTGCCGTACTGCTTCAAGCACATGAACGATCCAATAGTTTCTAGCCTTTTCTCTAATCTCCCGACTTCCCTTATCTACAGTGTCAATGGCTTCTCATCACCAGACTCAAACAGACATGGCCATTCGGATGCATAAAGTACTCTGTCCTGAACTAACATGTTCAAAGTTAAGTATTAATTACAGTATACATGACTTTTATAGAATTTGAGTCATCGTTAACATTCCAAAAAAGTAACTGTTTTTCTAGCATGTTTGTACAATGGCCAAAGTCGAGAAAAGTGCAGTCATATTCACATTTGAATGTATTAAAATTAGATTTAAAATTAAAGCTCCTACAAACATTGCATTCCCACAATGAACATCTAATACTTACCCTAACTTGAGGGCTTTTGACAGCCTATCTTTAGTATATGTGTAGCACCTCTTTTATGCCAATGGTCTTTACAGTAAAGCCTTTAATTCAACCTATTACTAAAGAAAATCATGAGATGCAGAGGTAGGGGGTCTAATCCCCCAAATCAGAGTCATATCCTATTGGTTGAGAATAGAGTGGTATGCAATTCTCTATCAACAGACAGACCTTGTTCTACTGTACGCAGTGCATTAATCCATTAAATGTTCTTCAATCTTAATTTATGTCCCTGATCTCCTCCCCTTAGATTTATTTTGATGTGATCAATCCCTGCATATTAAACATTGCAAAATTCCCTGGTGGAAGTGTGGCTAACGCATGAGTACATACAGGGTTTTTCTTATCACAGTTTCTAATAGCATTCAGAAGATATGTTATGTTATGTAGATTTGTATAGTATAGCTTATCACCCAGAAGGGTATCCAGGCACTGAGGCAGGCAAATAGGTGTGAGGCTGAGGGTGTAGGGAGTCAGCTCGGGAGAATTACCTGAAGAACCTGGATTTCAGCTTCTTGCTAAATTCAAGAAGTGAGAGAGATGGCTCTGATGTGTGTCTATTCGTGTAGAGGCATCTATCCCTCAGGCGTGGTCAGACCACTTTTTCATCCCCCTGGTTATCCCAATATCTAAAGGGCCACAAACAACTAAGAATAGCCCTATAGGGGTACCAAAACGGAAATGGCATTTATTAGCCACTAATCCTATCATGCCCAAAATTGCCCAAGAAAAAATTCCGATACTGACCGGAGAGCCAGCGGAAGACTCCCATCGCTTTAATACCTGGATGGGGGCCGTATGTGATGACTTAATGCCTCTAAAACATTCCTCTAGAAGGGGCAAAATAAAATCACGTAATGATCCTTGGTTTACTAAAGAGCTAGCGGAGCTCCACCTACACAGTAAACAACTAGAACGTAGATGGGGAAGGGGCTATGAGGTAGCACATCTTCAGACCTTTAAATCATTTAGGAAGCAATACCATACAGCCATCAAACTCGCAAAAAAAAATTATTTTGGGAATAAAATAGCTCTGGCAAAGCAAAACCAAAAAGAGATATTCGCTATCGTGAATTCTTTTATGGATCGTAAAGCCCTACACTCAGAGGTCCCTCCCTCTCAATCTCTCTGTAATGACATCGCAACATTCTTTGAGGAAAAAATCATCAATATCCAAAAAGATTTCGAAATATTAAGAACAGAAGAAGTGGGGAATGAGTTGGGTTTAGATCACACGCAGGATAGACCCTTATTTCATACCTTTCAAGCAGTCACTCTATCCCAGACATATGAAGCTATCTTAGCATGTAAATCAGGTTCACCACGTGATGCTTGTCCCCCAATAATATTGCATCACATTTTGGATATAGTGAATCCCGTGATCAATAGGATTGTGAACTCCTCGCTGTCTTCTGGCATAGTGCCTGATGCGTGGAAATTCTCAATAGTGAAGCCCCTAAAGAAAAAACAAAATATCGATTCTGCCAATCTCTCCAACTATAGGCCCATATCCTTACTACCAATCTTGGGTAAGGTTACTGAAAAAATGGTCTTTAAGGAACTTTCTAATTTTGTAGAGTCAGCCCAGATCCTCCATCCTCGACAATCGGGCTTCCGCCCGAAATACTCTACAGAATCAGCCCTACTGGAGATATCTGATACTCTGAAATTCATTACCGACAATGGCAGGAAGGCAGTGTTGATCCTTTTAGATCTGTCAGCTGCCTTCGATACTATATCTCATGACATCCTCTTGGCCAGATTAAAATCTTGCGGCATTTCCAACACAGCTCTGGCCTGGATCACATCCTTCCTGTCCAATCGGAAGCAAGCAGTCTCCCTGGGCACCTTTCTTTCCTCAGAACGGACAATCAACACAGGAGTCCCCCAGGGGGCCTCACTTAGTCCACTCTTGTTTAACATATATATGGCCCCACTTATCTCCCTCATTTCGGCCTACGGGATAGAAACAACATCCTATGCGGATGATACGCAGCTGATCTTGTCCCTTGAGAAAAACTCCACAGAGGCTGAAGAAAATTTTAAATCTTGTCTCACAGCGGTCATCACTTGGATGAAAAACAACCATCTCCGTTGTAATACGGACAAGACAGAAATCCTGTTGATCGGGAAAGACAATCCCTTTCAACCGAAGGATTGGTGGCCGGAAGAGGTAGCAGCTCCCCCCGCCACAGTGGAGGTGGCCAAGAATTTGGGGGTATGGTTTGACTCTTCTCTCTCCTTCAAACACCACACCGTTAAGGTGGTGGGTTCCTGCTTTGGAATGATTAAAACCATGAAAAAATTATTTGAGTTGATTCCACTGGCTGCAAGGAAAACGGTGGCTGTGGCGTTATTACTTTCAAGACTTGACTATTGTAACAGCCTGTTAGTAGGGGTCAATAAATCCATCTTGAAGAGACTACAGGTAGTACAGCATGCAGCGGCCAGACTTGTCTTGAAACTTCCACGCAGGTCATCAGCATCAGAAGCTCTGAAAACCCTTCATTGGCTTCCGCTGCGTAAGAGAATTCTATTTAAACTTTTGGTCATCATCTTCAGAGCTATCCGTCAAATCGGACCAGAATATCTCTCTAGGAGATTTACACCTTACATTCCAGGAAGGACACTCAGATCCACATCTGCTAACCTCCTCAAATTACCTGGTTTTAGACTTAAAACCAGGGGAGGGAAAACTGCTACAGTACTTGGTGTAAAAGCCTGGAATGTTATGCCTAACAAACTGAGAATGATGTATTCAGAAAAACTGTTTAGGAAAGCTCTAAAGACCTGGATCTATGGATTAAGTGACGTATGCAGTCTTGCCCTTATCTAGGTTCTATCGCCTTACTAGCTCGCCTGTTATCTGAATAGCGCCAGGAGGCTCCTTTGGGAGCGACAGTCTGCGCTCTATAAATGCCCATTTCATTTCATTTCATTCATTCATTTCATTCATTCATTTCATGTGTAGAAGGAGATTATTCAAGGATTTGGGTGCGATGTAGGATAATCCTAAACCTGCTTTGACGATATGGGGATGTGTGGGAGTGAAAGTGAGGCTGAGCGCAGGTGACTGGTGGGTTGGTGGAGGTGAAGGTGGTTATTTGATCCTATTTTGTGCAGTGCCTTGTATGAGTGCGTGAGGAGTTTGAATTGGCACCATTTATGTATGGGGAGCCAGTGGAGCTTTCTGAGATTTGGCGTGATGTGGGAGCGTCATTGGAGGTCGAGGATGAGTCTTGCTGCGGAATTCCCCATGGTCTGGAGTTGCTGGAGGAGGTGGTTGGAGATTCTGGCATAGAGTGCATTTCCGTAGTCTAGTCTGCTTGGATGAGGGCTTATGTGATGGTGCGTCTGGTATTTTAGGGTATCTGTTGGAAATGGGATTTCTGGTTGGCTAGGGCATGCGCCTAAGCCAGGCAGCAACCACCACTGTAGTCAGGGCAAGGGAGTTACACGCTGAAAATAACCCTTGCTCATCCCCTTGGTAGCTTGGCAGAGCAGTCAGGCTTATCCCAGAGGCAATGTGTAAAGCGTTTGTGCAACACACACACACACACACAGCAGCGACACACTAGGCACACCACAAAAGAAAATCCACACAAGGTTATGTAAAAATAGCCTTTGTATTATCCATAAAACACATTAGAACATATTCACATATATACACTGTGCCACCTGCCACTTGGCATTACTTTACAGGGGATTACATGCATTACAGGGCCAATTGGGCCACTGTCATAACCATAACTCACAGGTAGTGAAAACAACCAGTAACCACTAGTCACATTGCATTTAGCATAAATTCATTATGCATAAATCATGAGGCATGAGGCATAAACATCATAGTACTAGTGCACCACAGTAACACCATGCACACTCAGTAGGTGCACACATCAACTAATGGCATTAGGTCCCACCGACCCTAGGGTGCACACTGACCAGTCTCACCCTCGGGGCCCGTCATGGGCTTCCCGGCAATTCCCTTGTTAAAAGTAAGGGGCTTCATAAACTGCGTGTCCCTTTCCGTGGACACTGGGTTTCCACTAGCCCCCTAGCTGCAGACGCAGCCGAAACAATGCCCCCAAAAGATCCGCAAAGCAATCACGGGGCGGGGTGCAACTCACCCTTGTCTCCTCTTATTGTGCTGCGAGGAGAATGCAGCTGGCCGCGATCATGCGGCGCAGCTGCGATCCGGCCAGAAATGTGGCGCAATCTCACTCAGGGGCCTCCGTCGCCCTGGTTCCTCACACTGGGGCTGCCCGCAGCCATGCGGTGCAGCCGCCCTGATGGCCAAATGGGAAAGAACACGGGCAGTAGGGCACGGAGTGAAGCCTACAACCAGGCGTCCGTCGCCTGACTTCCTCTCTCTGGCCACGGAGCTGAGTCTCCGGCGGCTTCCAGGCAACACGCGGGGCTCTCCCTTTCCGCACCGGAGCCCCGCCCACGGTTAGGCACAGGCTTGCCTGACTTCTGGCCTCAGTGATCACGGAGCAAAGTCTCCGTTGGTCCCGCAGTCCTCGTTGGTCACCACCGGACACAGCAACACGGGGTGGGCTCCCGCCTGAAGGTTGGCTCGACGGCGTCTGTTATGTTATGTTATGTTAGTTTCGACTTGTATAGCGCCCAATACCAACAGGTCTCTAAGCGCTTCAAGAAGATCAGCGTCAGTTCCAGGTGGGATGGTAATATAGTTAGGCCCAGGCTTCTGTGTACAAGAGGGTTTTGAGTTTTTTTCTGAATGGAAGAAGGCGCCCTTCCGCACGGAGCTGACTAGGCAGCTTGTTCCAGAGTGGCGGTATCAGGACAGAGAAGGCACGTCCTCCTTTAGTAGTGTAGTGAAAGCGTGGGCATTTTAGGAGGCCCTCAGTAGAGGACCTAAGTGAGCGGCCAGGGACATATCTCTCCAGGCGTTCTTTGATGTAGTGGGGTGCCTGTCCGAAGAGGGCCTTATGCGTAATACAGAGTCCTTTGAATTTGGCCCTCTGTTTGATGGGCAGCCAGTGAAGTTGTTGCAGAAGGGGTGATGCCCGCGTGCGTCTAGGTAGTTTGAAAATTAGCCTAGCGGCATCGTTCTTCACCACCTGAAGTTTGCCCAACAGTGAGTCTGGTAGTCCAATATAGAGTGAATTCCCATAATCCAGCCTGGCCAGGATCAGGGCGGCCACCACTGTCTTCATGGTAGAGAGAGGGAGAGGATGGGGGAAAGTCTCCTCAGCAGCCTGAGAAGGCTGACGCAGGTACCGAACACAGTAGAAACTTGATCAGCCAATGAAAGTTTGGCATCAATTTTGATTCCTAAACTTTTTACCACCATTGCTGGGACTGGGTAATCACCCAGTTCGAGTGGCCAGTAAAGGGAGTTCCAAGGATTGCTCTCATTGGTGACGACCAGGACCTCCGTCTTGTCTGGGTTAATCTTAAGAGAGTTGGCAGTCATCCACTTAACCGTGAATCGCAGTATGTCTTTTGCCCTGGAGTGGGCCTGTGCGGTGTCTTCTATTTGGAGAATAATTTGCGTGTCATCCGCATAATTGAAAACCTGACAGTCCATCAAGGCGAGGGCCTTAAACAGAGGTTTGAGGTATATGTTAAACAAGAGGGGGGAGAGTGCTGACCCCTGCGGAACTCCGCAGGGGATAGCTCCCCTCTCTGAGACCCAGTCACCCATCTGAATTTTTTGGGTGCGGTCGGTCAGGAACGAGGTAATCGACTGGAGAATTGGGCCGCCAATCCCAATGTCTTGTATTCTTTTCAGAAGTTGGGAGTGGTTGACAGTGTCGAACGCTGCCGACAGGTCTAGAAGGACTAGAGCACATGGCTTCTTGCTGTCAGCTTTGTTCCTGATGTCGTCAAGTATTGACAGCATCACCAGCTCGGTGCTATGATGAGCACGGAAGCCGGTCTGCCTGTCTCCCAGGAGGTGATGGTCCTCTATAAAGCTGGATAGGGTTTGCAAGACATACTGTTCTAAGATTTTGGCCAAGAATGGGAGTTGAGATATGGGCCTAAAGTTTTTCATATTGGAGCTATCCGCTCCTGCCTTCTTGAGTAACGGAATTACTCTGGCTTCTTTGAAGAGACTGGGAACCTTCCCGGTTTCCAGCGAGCGGTTCAGCAGGGCTACAATATCTCCCTCAATCTCTGGAAGGGCTAGTTTAAAGATCCTAGGGGGTATGGATCTGCGGGTGAGCCAGATTTAATTTTAGATGCAATGCGTCGTAAGGTTTCTAAGTCAAGTGTTTGAAAAGAGGAGATCAACTCTACCCCTTGTCCTGGGGTCATGACCTCTTCATAGTAAGATTGCTTAAAGGGTGAGTTGTCAATATCGGCCAGAATATCTTGTATTTTGTCGAGAAAGAAGAATAAAAATGTTTTGCATAGTTCCAGGTTGGATGGTGTCTCCAGTGGCGGTTTATGACTCAATTCTTTGAGGATTTTGAATGTTTCTTTTTGTTTGTTAGTTGCCATCAAGATTCTATTTTCAAAATATTCAGCCTTCCTGTTAAGTAGCGCCTTTTTGTCAGTGGAGACTCTTGCCCTGTAATCTGCGAGGGCCTGTGGTTCGTAGGCTTTGCGCCAACGGCGTTCGTGGTGGCGAAGTGAACGTTTCAAAGACCTGAGCTCCTCCGTGAACCATGGTGCGCCCTTACCATTGTTACCAATTTTTATTTTCTTGACAGGGGCTAGTATATTGATGGCAGAAGCTAACTGGCTGGAGATGGGTTCAGTCCACTCTTCAATATCTGCATTCTCCGGCCTCCTAGGGGGTATTCCTCTGAGCAGGTTTCCTAGTTTAGGGCCCTCAATTTTTGTCCAGCTTCTAATTAGTTTCCAGTTAGTGGGTGGATGTCCCTCACACCTAGCTATGGGGAGTTGAAGGTTGATAAAGTAATGGTCTGACCATGCACAGGGGGAGGTCTCCACTAGGTTTACGAGCGTGAGAGTGGACCAGACCAAGTCTAAGGTATGTCCTTTCTCATGTGTAGGGGTCGTTACTAGTTGTTCAAGCCCAAGAGAAGTAAACGTCTCCTCTAGCTGTAGGGCCTGAGCTCCTCTAGGTTGTAGATCCCAGTGATAGTTGAAGTCTCCTAACACCAGAAGTTGTTGGAAACGTGATCTAAGATTGGTAACACATTCCGTGAGGAGATCCACGAATCATGGAGGGCATTTAGGTGGGCGGTAGACTACCATGATTGCTATACTAGATGAACTAAAACATAGCTTGCTTATTAAGATGTCAGCTCCTTCTAGATTGTCTCCTGACAACTTCTCAATTTTCAGATGATTTTTGTACAGGAGCGCCAACCCCCCTCCTCTTTTACCAACTAACCTGTTGTGCCAGATGGCATCATATCCGTCCGGAAGTGATGCTACTAAGGTGGGGCCGGAGTCCTCATCAAGCCAAGTTTCAGTCAAGGCAAGGATGTCGGGGCTATCATTTTGTAGGAGGGTCAAGGTTTCCAGGGCGTGTTTCTGGAGGGAGCGTGTGTTTAGGGCAGAGAGTTTCAGGTTGTTACAGTTATTGTTACCGGGATTATTATCACCCGGGGTGTGTAAAGGAATAGAGCTGGATGTCTTCCTGCTCTGTGGTATGAGGAGTCCTTCTCTCTGAAGTATATTTACAGTCTCTCTGCTTAAGGGGCAGGAATTGCTTTCGAGGGTTCTGAGTTCCTCACCCGAGTATACCTGGGAGGGGCCAGGGGTCCTAGCCCCTGGACCCGTGCGAGCGCAGACGGGCGCAGACGGGCTTGCCTTAGGCGCGCCTTTGGCGCGCCAGCGGCGCGCCCGCTGCGCGCGTCCTCTGCGCATCCGCTTCAGCGTGCAGTTTTATGCCCTCGTGACCTCTGGCCCCCGCCCCTCCAATCAGCCCTGCTGTGCAGCAGCTGACACCCCCCGGACGGCAGGACCGGCCCAGAGGGAGCTCCGGTGCGATATGCGGCGAGCGCGGTGAACAACAGAGGAATAAACACTTCGCAGATTAAAATCAGGCAAGTTTAAAAGAGTTAAAAGTAAGTTTAAAAGGTCTGAGCACTGCCTGGCTTAACGCGACTTCTAATACCTGCGCGTCCGCTCCAGCGTGCAGTTTTATGCCCTGGTGACCTCTGGCCCCCGCCCCTCCAATCAGTCTCTCCTCCTTGTGAGAGCCATGCCTTCCACCAGGCTCAGCCTTCATCTGGCTTCCGCTCTCTGCCCACAGTCAGGCTCTGCCTGTCTTCCGGTTTTACAGGCTGATTCTCACAGGGCACAGCGCTCAGGAGCGCAAGTAAAATGACCGAAGGGCTCCACACGCTCCTTCACATGCCCCCCAAACAGTAGGGGATACGAACACAGCGCTCCTCAGGCCAAAGGTGGCCCCAGCAGCACCCAGCCGGTCTACAACACCAGGACCGAGCACTGCTCTCCCCAGGGCAAGGGTGCTCAGCCTACTCAAGGTAGAGGGAAAAATCCAGCAAGGACCCCGCGCTGGGTCCAAGGGCACACGGGCAGTGCTGGGCACAGGCAGGCCAGCACGTCGGGACCCCCAGGAGTCAGCAGCTGGGTCCCACGGGGGTTCCTCCTGGCAGAGTGTTCCTTCCAGTCCAAGTAAGGCACCAACAGCCTCTTCCATGGGGTCACAGCCCCAATAATTATACCAGTGAAAGTTTTTGTTCTGCCCTGACACAGGGCACTGGACCTAGTCCAAACCAGTTCTGGGGGGCACTTAACAAGTGCACAACAGTCCCCATTGTCAGTGTAGGGTCTGGCCCCAGACACACCACAGGGGGGCGGAGCCAGGATTGTGTGAGGCAGGCACAGTACTATTCAGGGTCAGGGGCTACTCCTCCCACTACTCCAAATGCAGTTCAGGCCTATTAAGCCTAGCACTGACTCACCCAGCCCCTCTGGAGCCACTGCACCTACCCAGCCTCTGTCACTCCAGAGCCAGACATGCAATACACAACAGGCAGGCACAAAGACACATAGCACCCAGAAATGCCCACTTCTAAAAGTGACATTTCTAAAATATTGATAATAAATCTGCGAACACCATTAGGCAGCATTTATTACCACTATTCCAAACATACCAAACTTGACCACGCTACTCCTCTCATGTCAGGAATTACCACTGAAACACATCAGGGAATCCCCAATGCATTCCTATGAGAGGGCAGCCTCACAGTAGTGAGAAACCAAAATGGCTTTTTGTCACTACCAGGACATGCCACACAGTTAAGGCACGTGTCCTACCTACAGTGCACCCTGCCCATAGGGCTAGCTAGGGCCTACCTTAGGGGTGACTGATATGTAGTAAAAGGGGAGTCACAGACGTGGCAACTACTTTATGTGCCACGCCACAGCGGCAGTAAACTGCACGGGCAGGCCCTGCAATGGCAGAGGCCTGAGACAGGTTTGAAAGGCTACTTTGGTGGTTGGCGCAAGCAGCGCTGCAAGCCCACCAGTAGCATTTAATTTACTGGCCCTGGGTATATGAGATACCACTTTACAAGGGACTGATTGGTAAATTAAATACGCCAAACAGGTGTAGACCAATCTTACCACATTTACCACAGAGAGCACATGCACTTTAACACTAAACAGCAGTGATAAAGTGCCCAGAGTCCTAAAACCACCAACAACAGGTCAGAAAAATACCAGGAGAAAGGCAAAAAGTTCTGGGATAACCTTGCAAAAAGGGTCCAATTGAAGATCTTGTGAAGCATGAGGAGTAAATGGAAGCAATAGGAGTTGACTGCATTCCAGTGGGTACGTTAGCTTCTGGTGTGGAGATTTGGAAGTTGTATGATGGAGTGGACAGTCCATGTGAGGCAGAGTTGTACTTGATTTTGTTGCCGGTGGTGAAGATTGGATCCATAGTGTGTCCTGTGATGTGTGTTGGATCTGTGAGGAGCTGGGAGAGTCTGAAGTTGTTCAGGCTCTTGAGGAGGTCTGAGGAGCAGGGGTCTGTGGGGTCCTCAAGGTGGAAATTGAGATTGTCAAATAGTATGAAGTCCTTGGAGTTGATTGCTGAAGGGAGCAATGAAGTCTGTGCTGAGGTTGCTGAAATTGGTTGATCGTCCAGGCGGTCTGTATGTTAGGATTCCTTTCAAGGCAAAGCTGTTGTTTGTTTGCACGCAGAAGTGCATGTTTTCCATGAAGAGGGTTTCAGTGTTCGCGAATGTGACAGATTTGATGTTGTCCTTGTAAAAAAATTGCAAATCATTATGAGCCTTCCTCCATGGTCTTGGCATGTGAACTTGTAGCTTGCCAGGATGGCCACAGTGATGTTGTGAGTCAATGTTGGGTTGAGGCAGGTTTCTATAAGGAAGAGGAGGTCTGGTGCGCTGTTACTGAGGAGATCCCAGATTTCTTTGGCATGTTTGCTGATAGAGCAGAGTGGCTGCTGAGGTGCTGGTATGGAAAGGCAGTGTGGCGATAGTCCGAGTGGGCGCCGGAGGTGTTGGTGCATGGGGGCATGTGCTGGTGTGCCACTGCAGGTGAAGCAGCAATTCCTTCCACCTCTCTATAAGAGGTCACTTCATTGATCCCGCATATTACAATACACATCCACAATACAAATGCAAAGAGTTGTGTTGCAATTAATATAGTGCCTGATATGATACTGTTTCTGTCCATCATATCCAGTGAAACATTTTGGTTTTATCTTTCAGATATTTACAACCTATGTAACTTCCACAGAAAAGAAGTTTTATACTGGAAAGTAAATTTCAAATAAACATGTTGTGCCTGTTTCATTCTTTATGTTGGTTAAACTGGGTGAAAAATATTAGTAAATACACCCCAAGGTCTTGTTCCCTGTAGTTCAGGAGCCTAGCTATTATTTGGCTGAGAGGAGCACCTGAAGGGGACTTGGCCTGAGGGCTTGGTGGGCTCTCTTAACCAAGAAGCACAACAAGAGCTTGCTTTGTAGCAAGAAGCGCTTCAGTCACACTTTGAGATCTGTTTCTGGATTAGAACCCACAGTCCCCTCCGGGAATTAACACAAAGGTTTTGTGGTAGGAGCAGCCCTACCAATCCTCAGTCCCTGCTGGTAGTTCACCAGATTTCATCCTGAGCTGTTGCACCATATATTGGAGCTCCTTGACCATATTCTTGAGCTCCCTCTGCTTTGGAACATGGTCAGGAGTATTTTTGTTTCTAAGACTTGTATTGAAGCTTGGATGGCCTACAGAGTTAGATCCAAGGAGGAGGGCCCATCTGTAGGTGAGGGTGGAATTATAATGCAATTACGGCCACTATTTCGGGAAAGATATCCTACAGCGAGAGTGGCATTTAGTGAGCACGAGTGGCTGTTTGCACTGCTATTCTTCTTCTGTTGCATTTAGTGCTATTTTCTTAGTGCAAAATGCATCCTCACAACCAATTTGGAAGGGATGGCAAACTGTGCTCTAAGAAACTAGCGCTAAATGCTGAGAGTGATTTTAGGGAAAATCCTACCCCAAGGGGAGAATTAGCAAGCAGAATTAGCAAGCATGAGTGGCTGCTCGCACTCACTAGTCATGTTCTTTTGCTTTCTTTTTGGTAAACAATTATATTGATTTGTCAGTTGTAGACAGTACAAAAAAACAAACAGAACATATAATTGCACCTTCTTCTCACATACCCCGGTGTGGCAGACTGGCCATATGTGGTACGACATATGAGAAGTTTAATTGCCAAGTCCCAAGTAGTCCACACATTTGTCTCATATCCACAAGGGCCTCTGTGGGCAGCCTCTGGTGGTAGATATGATTTTTTCCAGTCATGCCCCAGTCTATGCCCCTTTGCTATTTGACAATAGTAGGTAGTAAGTCTGATTTCCAAGCTTTGTCATGTTTTGCCACCACTGTTGCCAGTCCAATCAGGGAGCAATCCCCAACTCCATCGAGAACGCCCAAGAGTGCTTGTAGGGATGTGAGAGTGATAGGGGTCTCCAGTATCTGGGTCAGTATAGCCATAATACGTTGCCAGTAGGATGCAATAGGCACACAAAGTGAAACAAATAAGCGCTATAGCATGGGCATTGGGGTATTTTGGGGGGTAGAGGTCCTGGCAGCCCCCCAATGTCGGGTAGGTGGTGTGAAGAGTTGTACAAGCCCAAGCCTCATAGATATTGCTAATTTTTTTGAAGCCAGTCATACCAGGGTCCAGTCCGTATCATCAAGTCGCCCAATCCATCCCTCCCACTTATGTGTCAGGAATTGGAAATTGTTGGGGGCATTTCTCACTATTGTGCAGTAGATTTGGGACACCCCTCCTGTCCACAGTCTGCCCATCAATAGCTTGGCCAGGAAGAACGGAGATCTGAGATTTTTATGGCTGTAGGTCATGTCGCAGATGGAGGTTCTTGTGAAATTATGTCACTGAGAGGGAGAAGTTTGTCTTAAGGTCTTGGAAGAAGCCAATCACACCAACCCACGCAGATGTCCCCCATGGTCAAGATACCGATCTTGTGACAATTTGCGAAATCCACAGGGTCTGGTGCATCTGATTTATCCTCAACCCATGCCCAGGGATGCCTCCCTCCAGCTTCAGAGGACCACCCTGGTAAACCCAGGGGGTCTTTGGGGATTGGGCCATCATATAGGATGCCCATCAGTCAGTTAAGTCCAAGTAGAGAGAGTTCATTTCAATGGGCAGGGTAGTCCCACCCCCTCATCAACCACTCATTAATAACCAATAGTTGTGTGGCTTTATAGTAGAGTTGGACGTCTGCCATACTCATACTTCCATCATACACTGACTTCATCAGCCTATCATGAGCAATGCTGGAGGGGGTGTGAGACCAGAATAATGAGCAAAGTGTGGACATCAGTTTCTGGAACCAAAGGTCCTGGGATGTGGAAACAGAAGTTTGGAAGATGTAGCGATACCTGGGGAGTACCAACATTTTAACTAGGGCAATTTTCCTGAGAATCAGCGGTGACAGTGCCTCCCAGCATTGGAGGTCTGTTTTCACCATCTGGGTCAGGGAGTTAAGATTAATATTCAAAGTCTCAGCGGGGTCCCTGGACATGTGAGTATCCAGGTATATAAAGCTAGAGGTGCAGATCGGCATAGGTAGTCCCCATGTTGCAGCCCAGTCCTCCTCTTTCAGCGGCACCAGCAATGATTTCCTCAAGTTAACACGAAGGCCTGATGATTGTTCTTAGAAGTCTAGTATTTCCATACAGTGGGGACAGAGGTCTGAGGGTGGAAGAGATAGAATAAGCTATCTGCCACGTACAGGGCAATCCTGTCCTCAAAGCCCTCTGCCCATTCCCAGCCCACCACTCAGGCGTCACAGCGTATTAGTTGGTCTAGAGGCTCAATCGTCAGGGCAAAGAAGAGTGGTGATAGGGGACAACCTTGTCTGGTGTCCCTATGGACGGGGGCGGTGTGTGACAGAACTCCATTAACCAGTGCACGTGGCTCCGCATATAGAACATCAATGCATCTATGGAGTCTGGAGCCTATACCCATTCTTTCAAGTACCCTCACCAAAAAGGACCAGTCCACTGTATTGATGGCCTCTTCAAAATGCATAAGGAGATGAGCCAGCGGGTCTCAGAGGCCAACCATGCTGGACATGGCCAGGTGAAGCTGGCGGATACAGTGTCTTGTGCTGCGTTCTGGAATGAAGCCACATTCGTCTGGATGGACCATTTCAGTCATTAGGAGGCAGAGTCTGTTGGCTAGAAGCTTAGCAAATACCTTGACCATTGCATTGATCAAGGAAATTGGCCTGTAGGTGGTGTACTGATTCCCTAGGCTCCCTGGTTTAGGTATGACCATGATCGTGGCACAGTCGATAACTGGGGTAATTTACCCCTTTCGGCCTCCTCTTAGTAGAGATTGAGCACATTGGAGGTTAGCTGGGTGGAGTAGCAATGGAACTATTCCGCGGGGAAGCTGTCAGGACTCAGCATCCTACCAGAGTTTAAGCCGTGGATTGAGTCCCTGAGTTCATCCTCTGGGATCAGACCATCTAAGCCTCTGCGGTCCGCCCAGGAAAGCATTCGGAGTGGGATATCGTCAAGGATTGAGTTTTGTCTTTCGCAGTGTGGGCGTTCTTGGTGGACATAAAACGATTCTAAATAGAAGACAAAAACTGCGACTATCGCCATGGATTTTGTGATGGGGGAATGGGGACCGCTACGTATCACAGGAACTATAAGGGTGCCATACCCTCAGTGACTAGCAAATATAGCAGTTTCCCTGATTTGTCGCCATGTTCATACACACGTTGCATAGATGCCATCCAACTTTGGTGCGCCTCGTCCACTGCCGTACGTTGGAGGGTCTCTTTTGCTGCCATCAGCTGGTGGTGATGAGTCTCACTTGGGTGCAGAGTATATTGCCGTTCAAGTTCCAGGACCTGAGTTTCGAGGGCAGCCATGGTGTGTGCCCTCTCCTTTTCTGCATGTCTGATGTAACCTTTGGCAAACCCCCTAATGGTTGCCTTGTCTGCTGCTCAGAGGATGCTTTGGGAGTCCTCTGTACCCTCACTGAGTGCAAAGTAGTGTTCTAATTCAGTGGAGAGGAGTTCTACACAGTTTTCATCCTACAGGTGCCTGGAATTGAGGGGCCATATCAGTCGCAGTGCCTCGCAGCCACCCCTTATATTCATCATCAATTGGGTGTGGTCGCATATACCCCTATGTCTTGGTCTATGGGTGAGAGTGATTTATATGAGGTCTGTGTGGGGGTATATTCTCTCCTATAGCCATGCCAGGTTCCCCAGCTATTGCAGAGACCCAGGGCATGCTACAGTCTCTCAGTATACTAGCTTGTGTCAAGAGGTTTGCTGTGGGATTGCGGGAGGCATCTAGAACTGGCCTAGAGGGCTGGTGTTAAAGTCTCCTCCCATCACTGTTGTCCCATGCGGCATCCCAGAAATTACTTATGTCAGTTTGGCCAGGGTCCCTGGTTGTAGATGGGGTGGAATGTTTATGCTGAAAAGATTTTTTAGTGTTTTCCTTCCATAAGTCCCTCCACCACTATGTGTCTACCTAATGGGTCCACACTGTGGCAGTCACAGTGAGAGGTGGGTTTTTACGAAGGAGTATCACCACCTCCCAAGAACCCTGGGTGAATTCCACATGAAGCCCCCTGTCATAGCCATAACATCTGAGAAAAGGGCAATGTGATCCCAACAGGTGGGTTTCTTGATGAATCAGGATGAGGGTCCAGTAGCGTTTGGCATATTGTATGACCGCTGTTTTCTTAATTTGGCCCAGGAGACCATATACATTCCATGACATAATGAGAAGTCTCACCTCTCAGGTGTGTGGGGACAAAAAAGTGAGGATAATGTGTGTGTGTAGATGGGACCAAACAGGGGTGCTAGGGACCGTCCAGAAATAGTGCGGCCTCTGTCTGCAGGAGATGTCATGAACTCGGTCATGGGTGTGAAAGGTGATAATAAACAGTAAACCAAAATCAATTTCCCCTTTCCCCCCAACTCCCCCTCCCCATACTTCCCTACCAGAAGCATCTGTCCCCCTACCATCTCCCTTTAATGCAAATAAACAGTCAAACCATTGAATGTGTGAAATGGGCGTCCTCCAATGATGCGGACTTCGATGCCCAGGACTGGCAAATGTTCAGCCATTTCTGGCTTCCTCAGGATGGAGCATTCCTCTGAGGTACTGCCCTCTGGATTCCAGTGTATGGGGGTGGAGGCATGTCCTCATCCCAGGGGGGTCCCCTTCTGGAGGGCGGTGTAGGAAGGTGGAATCTGACTTCATGGTTGCCCCCACTTTGTTCCTGGTGTTTTGCTGGTTTTCGACTTAGTCTGACTGGGATCCTGCTATTCAGGACCCCAGTCTATCTGCTTACTCCCTAAAATGGTTGTTCATGTACTTTAGGTACACTCCAGATTGGATTCTGGGGTACCCTTATAAGTCCCTAGTATATGGTATACGATGTACCCAGGGCATAGGTACCCCAGAGGCCTCCCAGGGGCTGCAGCATGTATTATGCCACCACTAAGAGGCCATTCAAAATGACACAACAGGTCTGCTACTGCAGCCTGTGTAAGGTGGTGCATGCACCCCTTCCTTAGATATAGGTTCACTATATCTATCCTAATCACTGCACATATAAGCCTATCAGTCACCCCTATGGCAGGCCTTATCAATCCTGAAGGCAGGGTGCTGGGTTTTATGTGAGAGGGTGCCCATGCATGAGCAGAGCCCCTCTGCAGCCTTCGAACCACTATTCCGGGGTTGTCTGTGATGCAGCCAACCATATACTCTTAAGTGCATTATAACCTCGCGGTAAATGCTAACTTTAAAGCGGCTGCAAGGAATTATGTCGTGTTTGGTGTCAAACACCTTGGAATCATACCTCCACACCAATAACTGGTGTGGGAGGTATGATTCCCCCCTCCTAGAGGGAGAAATATGACAACACCGGTACACCCGGTGCCAGCTTCACAGAACCCTGGCATCACAAAATGGATGCTGCCAGCCACAGACACGAGTCTGCCCTCCTGCTGCTGGAGGAAACTCCGGCAGGGGAAGGCTTGACAATAGGTTTCCTGTCACAGGGAGGTGTGACCACCTCCCAGACAGGCTATAGTGTATTGGGGCTGGGTGGGTGCACTCTCAGAGTGCTTTGATGTCTGCACTGGGGGCACATTTGGTGTCCCTGTGCATAGTCCAGCTCAAACCGGTTGCAGGGGCTATCAGCTCCTGCTCTGGCGCGCAACTGGACAAAGGACCTGGGTGTAGCCACCCCTCTGTCCTGACCCTCCCATAGGTGGGTCCCCAGAGTTTGTCCCACCCCTTCCTTGGGTATAAAGTAGGAACCCTGACTACAGGACTTTAGATATTACCTGGACTAAACTCTGCTACAGAAACCAAGTAACCTTCGACGATCTACACTTTGCTGGACGACTGAAGAATCTCCCTTGGAGTAAAAGAGTTACTCCCCTGCAAGGCAGGCACCTCAACGCATCTGACCAGTTTGCATCTATGCAGCTCCCGACAGACTCCGAAGCTTTTGCAACACAGGAGGTGAGTGCCCAAGCTTCCCCGAGGCCGACTAGTGCTCTCAGCAAACCTGAGACCCGCAGCCCTCGTGGGGACCGTTCAACCCGAACCCCTGGACACCATGCACATTTGCAGCAGCATATGCTTTTAGGCAATCCCTGAGGCTGTGCTTTGGGCTACTTATATTCCAAGCCCCGAGCAGTGTTTCCACTGAAGATTACTGGCCTACACTCCATGAGTGTTCAGTGGGCTGGTATTGTGTGATTCTTCTCGAGGTCCCCTCGCGATCCCTGGTCCGTTGACCTGTGGGTCTCTGAGAAGGCAACTTTAACTTTCAGTGGGCTTTCCTGGTTGCTCCAGATGTGCCCTGACTCTCTATAGCTTGGGGAGTCCCCAGTACCTTGCTGGTCCTCACCGAAGCATCTTTTCTCTGACCGCATGGGTTGCAGTTGCCAAGGCTTGTTGGTATCCAATCCGGAAACTGACCCCCCAGCACTCGACATCCTTTGTGGGACAGCTCGCCTGCGGAATCTGGTTGTCGTTGACATCTCCTGGTCCCCGTTGCTGCAGAGTCAAGCTTCACCTTTTCGCACCTGAAGCACCCGACATCGGTGGGCATTCGATTGCTCCGCTCCTGGTCACGTGAAGTGACCCAGACTTTGTCCCCTCTGCTTTCAGGTTCTTCTCATCTCTGATCCAGGCTTGGGTCACACCGGACACTTTTCTTCTCCACGGCAGCAGCACTTCTTCGCATCACGCCCTTGAAAACGACAAGGGTTTCCGACACCACTTGACCACTATGCACTCGGCTTCCCTGGGCTAGGTAACACGGGTACCTCGGTACTCACAAGGGTGCTGGCCTTAGAACCTTCTAAGTTTAACTGGGTTTGCTTGAAGTCCTCGCCGAAGTGTCCTTAAACTCTAAATTTCCAACCGTGACTTTCCCATAGAGTTGTACGGAGCTCGCGTCGATGTTCCCACACTGCACCCGTCCTCCGTGGGTCCCCTGTGTCACTACCTTGGGTGGTTCCTTGGGGTCCCAGCGATTCTACGTGCTCTAGGCACTGTGTCTAGTCAAGTCGGGGTTGTTATACCACTTTCTTAATATATGGTTTGGTCTCCCCCTGGAGCTCACTGTGTATTGTGCTATTTGCTGTCGTTCTAGTACTGTAATATTGTGTGCCTTGTTATCTAATCTCATAAATAGGTTAGTAGAGAGTGTTTAGTAATAAATACATATATTTTATATATACCTTGTGTGGTTCTCCTTTCATTTGGTCATTCAAGAGGTTATATACTGGTAAAACAAGCTGCTTTACATTCCTTCAAGACTTAGCCTGAAGGCTGCTCTCCACAGCTACCACTAGGATAGCTTTCTATAAAGGTTGTCTTTAACCTAATCATCAATAAGAGTCGTTTGGACTGGTGCAAGGTGCCCACTTTAATTAGTGGACAGCATATACCAGGCCAACTTCTCACATTGGTGGCAGCGGTGGGAGTCAAGCTTGCTATTGTTTTACCAGATAATCTCAGTGAGTGACTAACTGAAAACCACTAAAGGTACTTAGGTACATATAAATCAAGACTAGAATAAAGTAAGTTCTACTGAACTTAGAGTTGGGTAAGCCAAGGGTCTAGCACACCCTTTCTCCAACTCAAGAGAGTCTCAGTTCCCACTAGAGTAGGTAGGTGCATACACCACACCACACTAGAATGTCTTCAAGGCCTGAAGTCAGTGACTCCTTGCCAACTAGGTATGACCATCTCACAATCCAAGAAATGAGAAATATGTGTACATCTAGGAAACTGAAGAAAGGGAGACATGCAAGCACTCAACGCCTCATAGAGGCTTTGCTGTTAGATGACCTCAGAAAGACCCTAGGGTCTGATGAGGCAGGCAAGTTGGGTGGGACAGCAGAAGAGGAAAGGACAGGAAGTGAGAACTTCAATGACCTGGACTCTGATGCTGGCCAGGAGGATCAAGATGATTCTAACCTGGACAATCCAATTCTTCCTGAAGGTGAGGAAGGAGGCCTCAATAGGCCTCTCTTTACCCCACCTGGAAGGGTTAACAGTTTACCAAGAAGATCAAGATCTCCTTCTCAGGAATCTAATCATTCTGGTACATCTGTAGGGAGCTCTGTTTCTTATAGGACCTCTGCGTCTCATAAAAGGGAGTCCTCTTATGAGAAGAAGTGCCAACTGCTTGAGTTTGAGAGAGCTAAGCTCAGAATAAAGAGAGAGCAATTGGCCTTAGATAGGGAATCCCTGGAGCTTCAGAGAGCTTCTCAAAAGTTGGGGCTAGAGCCCCATGGTGGCAGCAACAGTGTCCCTAGGAGTAGAGAAGATACTCATAACCATAGGAACCTGAACAAGATTGTCCCTCCCTACCAGAGTGGGGATGACATCCACAAATGGATAACTGCACTGGAGAGGGCCTGTAAGGTACAGAGGGTCCCTCAGGAGCAGTGGGCAGCAATCTTGTGGCTCTCCTTAGCAGACAAAGGTAGGGACAAGCTCCTCACTGTAAGAGAAGAGGATGCTGATAATTACAAAGTCCTGAAGAGTGCTCTGATTGATGGGTTTGGCTTAACCACTGAACAATACAGGTTAAAGTTCAGAGACACCCAAAAGGCAGAGACTCAGGACTGGGTTGACTTTGTAGATTGTGCTACTAAGGCTCTGGAAGGTTGGATAGATGGCAGCAAGGTGCATGACTTTTTAGGATTGTATAATTTGATTATGAGGGAGCAGATCCTTAATAATTGTCAAAAACAGCTTTTACACCAGTACCTGGTGGACTCTGATCTGACCTTTCCCCAAGAATTGGGAAAGAAGGCAGACGAATGGGTCAGAACCAGAGTAAAGCCAAAGAATCAGGGTGGTGACCAGAAGAAAGATTCTTCCAAAAACCAAGAGAAAGGTGGGGATAAATCACAAGATAAATCCACTACAGGGCCCCAAAAGTCCTCTTCTGGGGGTGGGTCCCAAACTTCTTCCTCCCCTGAAAAGAAACCTTATTGCCATATATGTAAGAAGCCTGGCCACTGGAAAAATGACCCCAGTTGCCCTAAGGCCAGCAATAAGGAAAATGTTCCTCCCAGCAATACTACCACTCCTCCTGGTACTACAAGTAGTAATCCCCCAGGTGGTAGTAATGCACCCAAAAAGTTAGGTGCGTTGGTGTGGGGAACTGAGGTGGACCCCAGCTTATCAATGTCTTCCTCCCAGGCCTCCTTAGTCTGTGATGGTGGCATGGGATTTGCCACTTTTACTGTCAGTCCTAATTCTTTGGGCAAGTACAGACAGGAGCCACTGATCAATGGTCAGAAAGCTGTGGCCTTCAGAGACACAGGGGCTAGTGTCACCATGGTGACAGGGAAACTAGTCCCCCTCAACAGCTTTTACCTGAGTTTAAGTACCAGGTGACCAACATTGATGGTATTAAAACAGATCATCCCATGGCCATAGTCAATCTTAGCTGGGGAGGGGTCACTGGCCCAAAGAGAGTGGCAGTGGCCCTAAACTTGCCTGTAGATTGCCTGTTGGGCAATGATCTGTAGATTTCAGCCTGGGCTGAAGTTGAATACCAGGCCCATTTAAGAATGTTAGGCCTCCCTGAGAAAGTTGGTGGGGCTCTCAGGGCCTCAGCCCCATCCCAGGGAAATTTTGGAGAGGTGGAGCCTGAAAGAATGGCCCACTCTACTCCACAAGAGAGCAGAAGGGTGGAAGAAAAGTCTTCTACCCCCAGTCTATAGGTAAGGGTCAGCTTCCTCAGGGATCTGATCCTACCCCTAGTGAAGGAACTGCCCCAGAGGTGGTCAGGCCTGGACTGGCAACACCCCTGACGGCAGGGGTCCCTTCCAAGGTGGTACCCAGTCTGGAGCAGGTATCCTGCCCCTCTCTATCCTACCTCACTCAGCCTAGGGCTGCAGAGGTCAGGGAGGTCAGTGGACCCCTTAGGGCCCATTGCCCAGAGGAACCCCCTTATCCACAGATTAGGGGCACTCAGTCTAGTAGCCCTAGCCAGGTGAAAATTCCTCAACCCACTGAGGGATCCCTCTTACCATTGGATAGGGACCTCCCCCAGATGGATTCTGTTGGGCCAAGGCAAACCTGGGACCCAATGGTTCCAAACCTACCATGTCCCTCCAGTGTTCCAACCAGAGGGACCCAACCCCCAGCTGTAGGCAGCCAGAGGTTGACCCTTAGGGCCAGATACAACTCAGTCATGGAAAGAAAGGCCTCCATGGTGACCAGTGATCTGAGGAAGCTGAGGCCAACTTTATTAGGGCCTCACTTCTCTACTCAGCCACCCCACCATCCTTTTACTTTGCCAAAACACCCCACAGGTAGAAATCCCAACTTTTGGAGACCATCCCATACCCTTAGGGGTAGGGACTGCTTAGTGGACCATAAGACAGGGGGTATCCATGCTAGTGCAGAATCTTCCTTATATGGCCACTTAGTCAATAAAGGCTCAACTGGATAAGGTTAGCCTTATCTCCTTTCATTTGGGGGGGGTTATGTAGGAAGGTGGAATCTGACTGCATGGTTGCCCCCACTTTTTTCCTGGTGTTTTGCTGGTTTACGACTTAGTCTGGCTGGGATCCTGCTATTCTGGACCCCAGTCTATCTGCTTACTCCCTAAATTGGTTGTTCATGTACTTTAGGTACACTCCAGATTGGATTCTGGGGTACCCTTATAAGTCCCTAGTATATGGTATACTATGTACTCAGGGCATAGGTACTCCAGAGGCCTCCCAGGGGCTGCAGCATGTATTATGCCACCCCTAAGAGGCCATTCAAAATGACACAACAGGTCTGCTACTGCAGCCTGTGTAAGGTGGTGCATGCTCCCCTTCCTTAGATATAGGTTCACTATATCTATCCTAATCACTGCACATATAAGCCTATCAGTCACCCCTATGGCAGGCCTTATCAATCCTGAAGGCAGGGTGCTGGGTTTTATGTGAGAGGGTGCCCATGCATGAGCAGAGCCCCTCTGCAGCCTTCGGAACCACTATTCCAGGGTTGTCTGTGATGCAGCCAACCATATACTCTTAAGTGCATTATAACCTTGCAGTAAATGCTAACATTAAAACGGCTGCAAGGAATTATGTCGTGTTTGGTGTCAAACACCTTGGAATCATACCTCCACACCGGTAACTGGTGTGGGATGTATGATTCCCCCTCCTAGAGGGAGAAATATGACAACACCGGTACACCCGGTACCAGCTTCACAGAACCCTGGCATCACAAAATGGATGCTGCCAGCCACAGACACGAGTCTGCCCTCCTGCTGCTGGAGGAAACTCCGGCAGGGGAAGGCTTGACAATAGGTTTCCTGTCACAGGGAGGTGTGACCACCTCCCAGACAGGCTATAGTGTATTGGGGCTGGGTGGGTGCACTCTCAGAGTGCTTTGATGTCTGCACTGGGGGCACATTTGGTGTCCCTGTGCATAGTCCAGCTCAAACCGGTTGCAGGGGCTATCAGCTCCTGCTCTGGCGTGCAACGGGACAAAGGACCTGGGTGTAGCCACCCCTCTGTCCTGACCCTCCCATAGGTGGGTCCCCAGAGTTTGTCCCACCCCTTCCTTGGGTATAAAGTAGGAACCCTGACTACAGGACTTTAGATATTACCTGGACTAAACTCTGCTACAGAAACCAAGTAACCTTCGACGATCTACACTTTGCTGGACGACTGAAGAATCTCCCTTGGAGTAAAAGAGTTACTCCCCTGCAAGGCAGGCACCTCAACGCATCTGACCAGTTTGCATCTATGCAGCTCCCGACAGACTCCGAAGCTTTTGCAACACAGGAGGTGGATGCCCAAGCTTCCCCGAGGCCGACTAGTGCTCTCAGCAAACCTGAGACCCGCAGCCCTCGTGGGGACCGTGCAACCCGAACCCCTGGACACCATGCACATTTGCAGCAGCATATGCTTTTAGGCAATCCCTGAGGCTGTGCTTTGGGCTACTTATATTCCAAGCCCTGAGCAGTGTTTCCACTGAAGATTACTGGCCTACACTCCACGAGTGTTCAGTGGGCTGGTATTGTGTGATTCCTCTCGAGGTCCCCTCGCGATCCCTGGTCCGTTGACCTGTGGGTCTCTGAGAAGGCAACTTTAACTTTCAGTGGGCTTTCCTGGTTGCTCCAGATGTGCCCTGACTCTCTATAGCTTGGGGAGTCCCCAGTACCTTGCTGGTCCTCACCGAAGCATCTTTTCTCTGACCGCATGGGTTGCAGTTGCCAAGGCTTGTTGGTATCCAATCCGGAAACTGACCCCCAGCACTCGACATCCTTTGTGGGACAGCTCGCCTGCGGAATCTGGTTGTCGTTGACATCTCCTGGTCCCCGTTGCTGCAGAGTCAAGCTTCACCTTTTCGCACCTGAAGCACCCGACATCGGTGGGCATTCGATTGCTCCGCTCCTGGTCACGTGAAGTGACCCAGACTTTGTCCCCTCTGCTTTCAGGTTCTTCTCATCTCTGATCCAGGCTTGGGTCACACCGGACACTTTTCTTCTCCACGGCAGCAGCACTTCTTCGCATCACGCCCTTGAAAACGACAAGGGTTTCCGACACCACTTGACCCCTATGCACTCGGCTTCCCTGGGCTAGGTAACACGGGTACCTCGGTACTCACAAGGGTGCTGGCCTTAGAACCTTCTAAGTTTAACTGGGTTTGCTTGAAGTCCTCGCCGAAGTGTCCTTAAACTCTAAATTTCCAACCGTGACTTTCCCATAGAGTTGTACGGAGCTCGCGTCGATGTTCCCACACTGCACCCGTCCTCCGTGGGTCCCCTGTGTCACTACCTTGGGTGGTTCCTTGGGGTCCCAGCGATTCTACGTGCTCTAGGCACTGTGTCTAGTCAAGTCGGGGTTGTTATACCACTTTCTTAATATATGGTTTGGTCTCCCCCTGGAGCTCACTGTGTATTGTGCTATTTGCTGTCGTTCTAGTACTGTAATATTGTGTGCCTTGTTATCTAATCTCATAAATAGGTTAGTAGAGAGTGTTTAGTAATAAATACATATATTTTATATATACCTTGTGTGGTTCTCCTTTCATTTGGTCATTCAAGAGGTTATATACTGGTAAAACAAGCTGCTTTACATTCCTTCAAGACTTAGCCTGAAGGCTGCTCTCCACAGCTACCACTAGGATAGCTTTCTATAAAGGTTGTCTTTAACCTAATCATCAATAAGAGTCGTTTGGACTGGTGCAAGGTGCCCACTTTAATTAGTGGACAGCATATACCAGGCCAACTTCTCACATTGGTGGCAGCGGTGGGAGTCAAGCTTGCTATTGTTTTACCAGATAATCTCAGTGAGTGACTAACTGAAAACCACTAAAGGTACTTAGGTACATATAAATCAAGACTAGAATAAAGTAAGTTCTACTGAACTTAGAGTTGGGTAAGCCAAGGGTCTAGCACACCCTTTCTCCAACTCAAGAGAGTCTCAGTTCCCACTAGAGTAGGTAGGTGCATACACCACACCACACTAGAATGTCTTCAAGGCCTGAAGTCAGTGACTCCTTGCCAACTAGGTATGACCATCTCACAATCCAAGAAATGAGAAATATGTGTACATCTAGGAAACTGAAGAAAGGGAGACATGCAAGCACTCAACGCCTCATAGAGGCTTTGCTGTTAGATGACCTCAGAAAGACCCTAGGGTCTGATGAGGCAGGCAAGTTGGGTGGGACAGCAGAAGAGGAAAGGACAGGAAGTGAGAACTTCAATGACCTGGACTCTGATGCTGGCCAGGAGGATCAAGATGATTCTAACCTGGACAATCCAATTCTTCCTGAAGGTGAGGAAGGAGGCCTCAATAGGCCTCTCTTTACCCCACCTGGAAGGGTTAACAGTTTACCAAGAAGATCAAGATCTCCTTCTCAGGAATCTAATCATTCTGGTACATCTGTAGGGAGCTCTGTTTCTTATAGGACCTCTGCGTCTCATAAAAGGGAGTCCTCTTATGAGAAGAAGTGCCAACTGCTTGAGTTTGAGAGAGCTAAGCTCAGAATAAAGAGAGAGCAATTGGCCTTAGATAGGGAATCCCTGGAGCTTCAGAGAGCTTCTCAAAAGTTGGGGCTAGAGCCCCATGGTGGCAGCAACAGTGTCCCTAGGAGTAGAGAAGATACTCATAACCATAGGAACCTGAACAAGATTGTCCCTCCCTACCAGAGTGGGGATGACATCCACAAATGGATAACTGCACTGGAGAGGGCCTGTAAGGTACAGAGGGTCCCTCAGGAGCAGTGGGCAGCAATCTTGTGGCTCTCCTTAGCAGACAAAGGTAGGGACAAGCTCCTCACTGTAAGAGAAGAGGATGCTGATAATTACAAAGTCCTGAAGAGTGCTCTGATTGATGGGTTTGGCTTAACCACTGAACAATACAGGTTAAAGTTCAGAGACACCCAAAAGGCAGAGACTCAGGACTGGGTTGACTTTGTAGATTGTGCTACTAAGGCTCTGGAAGGTTGGATAGATGGCAGCAAGGTGCATGACTTTTTAGGATTGTATAATTTGATTATGAGGGAGCAGATCCTTAATAATTGTCAAAAACAGCTTTTACACCAGTACCTGGTGGACTCTGATCTGACCTTTCCCCAAGAATTGGGAAAGAAGGCAGACGAATGGGTCAGAACCAGAGTAAAGCCAAAGAATCAGGGTGGTGACCAGAAGAAAGATTCTTCCAAAAACCAAGAGAAAGGTGGGGATAAATCACAAGATAAATCCACTACAGGGCCCCAAAAGTCCTCTTCTGGGGGTGGGTCCCAAACTTCTTCCTCCCTGAAAAGAAACCTTATTGCCATATATGTAAGAAGCCTGGCCACTGGAAAAATGACCCCAGTTGCCCTAAGGCCAGCAATAAGGAAAATGTTCCTCCCAGCAATACTACCACTCCTCCTGGTACTACAAGTAGTAATCCCCCAGGTGGTAGTAATGCACCCAAAAAGTTAGGTGCGTTGGTGTGGGGAACTGAGGTGGACCCCAGCTTATCAATGTCTTCCTCCCAGGCCTCCTTAGTCTGTGATGGTGGCATGGGATTTGCCACTTTTACTGTCAGTCCTAATTCTTTGGGCAAGTACAGACAGGAGCCACTGATCAATGGTCAGAAAGCTGTGGCCTTCAGAGACACAGGGGCTAGTGTCACCATGGTGACAGGGAAACTAGTCCCCCCTCAACAGCTTTTACCTGAGTTTAAGTACCAGGTGACCAACATTGATGGTATTAAAACAGATCATCCCATGGCCATAGTCAATCTTAGCTGGGGAGGGGTCACTGGCCCAAAGAGAGTGGCAGTGGCCCTAAACTTGCCTGTAGATTGCCTGTTGGGCAATGATCTGTAGTTTTCAGCCTGGGCTGAAGTTGAATACCAGGCCCATTTAAGAATGTTAGGCCTCCCTGATTAAGTTGGTGGGGCTCTCAGGGCCTCAGCCCCATCCCAGGGAAATTTTGGAGAGGTGGAGCCTGAAAGAATGGCCCACTCTACTCCACAAGAGAGCAGAAGGGTGGAAGAAAAGTCTTCTACCCCCAGTCTATAGGTAAGGGTCAGCTTCCTCAGGGATCTGATCCTACCCCTAGTGAAGGAACTGCCCCAGAGGTGGTCAGGCCTGGACTGGCAACACCCCTGACGGCAGGGGTCCCTTCCAAGGTGGTACCCAGTCTGGAGCAGGTATCCTGCCCCTCTCTATCCTACCTCACTCAGCCTAGGGCTGCAGAGGTCAGGGAGGTCAGTGGACCCCTTAGGGCCCATTGCCCAGAGGAACCCCCTTATCCACAGATTAGGGGCACTCAGTCTAGTAGCCCTAGCCAGGTGAAAATTCCTCAACCCACTGAGGGATCCCTCTTACCATTGGATAGGGACCTCCCCCAGATGGATTCTGTTGGGCCAAGGCAAACCTGGGACCCAATGGTTCCAAACCTACCATGTCCCTCCAGTGTTCCAACCAGAGGGACCCAACCCCCAGCTGTAGGCAGCCAGAGGTTGACCCTTAGGGCCAGATACAACTCAGTCATGGAAAGAAAGGCCTCCATGGTGACCAGTGATCTGAGGAAGCTGAGGCCAACTTTATTAGGGCCTCACTTCTCTACTCAGCCACCCCACCATCCTTTTACTTTGCCAAAACACCCCACAGGTAGAAATCCCAACTTTTGGAGACCATCCCATACCCTTAGGGGTAGGGACTGCTTAGTGGACCATAAGACAGGGGGTATCCATGCTAGTGCAGAATCTTCCTTATATGGCCACTTAGTCAATAAAGGCTCAACTGGATAAGGTTAGCCTTATCTCCTTTCATTTGGGGGGTTATGTAGGAAGGTGGAATCTGACTGCATGGTTGCCCCCACTTTTTTCCTGGTGTTTTGCTGGTTTACGACTTAGTCTGGCTGGGATCCTGCTATTCTGGACCCCAGTCTATCTGCTTACTCCCTAAATTGGTTCTTCATGTACTTTAGGTACACTCCAGATTGGATTCTGGGGTACCCTTATAAGTCCCTAGTATATGGTATACTATGTACTCAGGGCATAGGTACTCCAGAGGCCTCCCAGGGGCTGCAGCATGTATTATGCCACCCCTAAGAGGCCATTCAAAATGACACAACAGGTCTGCTACTGCAGCCTGTGTAAGGTGGTGCATGCTCCCCTTCCTTAGATATAGGTTCACTATATCTATCCTAATCACTGCACATATAAGCCTATCAGTCACCCCTATGGCAGGCCTTATCAATCCTGAAGGCAGGGTGCTGGGTTTTATGTGAGAGGGTGCCCATGCATGAGCAGAGCCCCTCTGCAGCCTTCGGAACCACTATTCCAGGGTTGTCTGTGATGCAGCCAACCATATACTCTTAAGTGCATTATAACCTTGCAGTAAATGCTAACATTAAAACGGCTGCAAGGAATTATGTCGTGTTTGGTGTCAAACACCTTGGAATCATACCTCCACACCGGTAACTGGTGTGGGATGTATGATTCCCCCTCCTAGAGGGAGAAATATGACAACACCGGTACACCCGGTACCAGCTTCACAGAACCCTGGCATCACAAAATGGATGCTGCCAGCCACAGACACGAGTCTGCCCTCCTGCTGCTGGAGGAAACTCCGGCAGGGGAAGGCTTGACAATAGGTTTCCTGTCACAGGGAGGTGTGACCACCTCCCAGACAGGCTATAGTGTATTGGGGCTGGGTGGGTGCACTCTCAGAGTGCTTTGATGTCTGCACTGGGGGCACATTTGGTGTCCCTGTGCATAGTCCAGCTCAAACCGGTTGCAGGGGCTATCAGCTCCTGCTCTGGCGTGCAACGGGACAAAGGACCTGGGTGTAGCCACCCCTCTGTCCTGACCCTCCCATAGGTGGGTCCCCAGAGTTTGTCCCACCCCTTCCTTGGGTATAAAGTAGGAACCCTGACTACAGGACTTTAGATATTACCTGGACTAAACTCTGCTACAGAAACCAAGTAACCTTCGACGATCTACACTTTGCTGGACGACTGAAGAATCTCCCTTGGAGTAAAAGAGTTACTCCCCTGCAAGGCAGGCACCTCAACGCATCTGACCAGTTTGCATCTATGCAGCTCCCGACAGACTCCGAAGCTTTTGCAACACAGGAGGTGGATGCCCAAGCTTCCCCGAGGCCGACTAGTGCTCTCAGCAAACCTGAGACCCGCAGCCCTCGTGGGGACCGTGCAACCCGAACCCCTGGACACCATGCACATTTGCAGCAGCATATGCTTTTAGGCAATCCCTGAGGCTGTGCTTTGGGCTACTTATATTCCAAGCCCTGAGCAGTGTTTCCACTGAAGATTACTGGCCTACACTCCACGAGTGTTCAGTGGGCTGGTATTGTGTGATTCCTCTCGAGGTCCCCTCGCGATCCCTGGTCCGTTGACCTGTGGGTCTCTGAGAAGGCAACTTTAACTTTCAGTGGGCTTTCCTGGTTGCTCCAGATGTGCCCTGACTCTCTATAGCTTGGGAGTCCCCAGTACCTTGCTGGTCCTCACCGAAGCATCTTTTCTCTGACCGCATGGGTTGCAGTTGCCAAGGCTTGTTGGTATCCAATCCGGAAACTGACCCCCAGCACTCGACATCCTTTGTGGGACAGCTCGCCTGCGGAATCTGGTTGTCGTTGACATCTCCTGGTCCCCGTTGCTGCAGAGTCAAGCTTCACCTTTTCGCACCTGAAGCACCCGACATCGGTGGGCATTCGATTGCTCCGCTCCTGGTCACGTGAAGTGACCCAGACTTTGTCCCCTCTGCTTTCAGGTTCTTCTCATCTCTGATCCAGGCTTGGGTCACACCGGACACTTTTCTTCTCCACGGCAGCAGCACTTCTTCGCATCACGCCCTTGAAAACGACAAGGGTTTCCGACACCACTTGACCCCTATGCACTCGGCTTCCCTGGGCTAGGTAACACGGGTACCTCGGTACTCACAAGGGTGCTGGCCTTAGAACCTTCTAAGTTTAACTGGGTTTGCTTGAAGTCCTCGCCGAAGTGTCCTTAAACTCTAAATTTCCAACCGTGACTTTCCCATAGAGTTGTACGGAGCTCGCGTCGATGTTCCCACACTGCACCCGTCCTCCGTGGGTCCCCTGTGTCACTACCTTGGGTGGTTCCTTGGGGTCCCAGCGATTCTACGTGCTCTAGGCACTGTGTCTAGTCAAGTCGGGGTTGTTATACCACTTTCTTAATATATGGTTTGGTCTCCCCCTGGAGCTCACTGTGTATTGTGCTATTTGCTGTCGTTCTAGTACTGTAATATTGTGTGCCTTGTTATCTAATCTCATAAATAGGTTAGTAGAGAGTGTTTAGTAATAAATACATATATTTTATATATACCTTGTGTGGTTCTCCTTTCATTTGGTCATTCAAGAGGTTATATACTGGTAAAACAAGCTGCTTTACATTCCTTCAAGACTTAGCCTGAAGGCTGCTCTCCACAGCTACCACTAGGATAGCTTTCTATAAAGGTTGTCTTTAACCTAATCATCAATAAGAGTCGTTTGGACTGGTGCAAGGTGCCCACTTTAATTAGTGGACAGCATATACCAGGCCAACTTCTCACATTGGTGGCAGCGGTGGGAGTCAAGCTTGCTATTGTTTTACCAGATAATCTCAGTGAGTGACTAACTGAAAACCACTAAAGGTACTTAGGTACATATAAATCAAGACTAGAATAAAGTAAGTTCTACTGAACTTAGAGTTGGGTAAGCCAAGGGTCTAGCACACCCTTTCTCCAACTCAAGAGAGTCTCAGTTCCCACTAGAGTAGGTAGGTGCATACACCACACCACACTAGAATGTCTTCAAGGCCTGAAGTCAGTGACTCCTTGCCAACTAGGTATGACCATCTCACAATCCAAGAAATGAGAAATATGTGTACATCTAGGAAACTGAAGAAAGGGAGACATGCAAGCACTCAACGCCTCATAGAGGCTTTGCTGTTAGATGACCTCAGAAAGACCCTAGGGTCTGATGAGGCAGGCAAGTTGGGTGGGACAGCAGAAGAGGAAAGGACAGGAAGTGAGAACTTCAATGACCTGGACTCTGATGCTGGCCAGGAGGATCAAGATGATTCTAACCTGGACAATCCAATTCTTCCTGAAGGTGAGGAAGGAGGCCTCAATAGGCCTCTCTTTACCCCACCTGGAAGGGTTAACAGTTTACCAAGAAGATCAAGATCTCCTTCTCAGGAATCTAATCATTCTGGTACATCTGTAGGGAGCTCTGTTTCTTATAGGACCTCTGCGTCTCATAAAAGGGAGTCCTCTTATGAGAAGAAGTGCCAACTGCTTGAGTTTGAGAGAGCTAAGCTCAGAATAAAGAGAGAGCAATTGGCCTTAGATAGGGAATCCCTGGAGCTTCAGAGAGCTTCTCAAAAGTTGGGGCTAGAGCCCCATGGTGGCAGCAACAGTGTCCCTAGGAGTAGAGAAGATACTCATAACCATAGGAACCTGAACAAGATTGTCCCTCCCTACCAGAGTGGGGATGACATCCACAAATGGATAACTGCACTGGAGAGGGCCTGTAAGGTACAGAGGGTCCCTCAGGAGCAGTGGGCAGCAATCTTGTGGCTCTCCTTAGCAGACAAAGGTAGGGACAAGCTCCTCACTGTAAGAGAAGAGGATGCTGATAATTACAAAGTCCTGAAGAGTGCTCTGATTGATGGGTTTGGCTTAACCACTGAACAATACAGGTTAAAGTTCAGAGACACCCAAAAGGCAGAGACTCAGGACTGGGTTGACTTTGTAGATTGTGCTACTAAGGCTCTGGAAGGTTGGATAGATGGCAGCAAGGTGCATGACTTTTTAGGATTGTATAATTTGATTATGAGGGAGCAGATCCTTAATAATTGTCAAAAACAGCTTTTACACCAGTACCTGGTGGACTCTGATCTGACCTTTCCCCAAGAATTGGGAAAGAAGGCAGACGAATGGGTCAGAACCAGAGTAAAGCCAAAGAATCAGGGTGGTGACCAGAAGAAAGATTCTTCCAAAAACCAAGAGAAAGGTGGGGATAAATCACAAGATAAATCCACTACAGGGCCCCAAAAGTCCTCTTCTGGGGGTGGGTCCCAAACTTCTTCCTCCCCTGAAAAGAAACCTTATTGCCATATATGTAAGAAGCCTGGCCACTGGAAAAATGACCCCAGTTGCCCTAAGGCCAGCAATAAGGAAAATGTTCCTCCCAGCAATACTACCACTCCTCCTGGTACTACAAGTAGTAATCCCCCAGGTGGTAGTAATGCACCCAAAAAGTTAGGTGCGTTGGTGTGGGGAACTGAGGTGGACCCCAGCTTATCAATGTCTTCCTCCCAGGCCTCCTTAGTCTGTGATGGTGGCATGGGATTTGCCACTTTTACTGTCAGTCCTAATTCTTTGGGCAAGTACAGACAGGAGCCACTGATCAATGGTCAGAAAGCTGTGGCCTTCAGAGACACAGGGGCTAGTGTCACCATGGTGACAGGGAAACTAGTCCCCCTCAACAGCTTTTACCTGAGTTTAAGTACCAGGTGACCAACATTGATGGTATTAAAACAGATCATCCCATGGCCATAGTCAATCTTAGCTGGGGAGGGGTCACTGGCCCAAAGAGAGTGGCAGTGGCCCTAAACTTGCCTGTAGATTGCCTGTTGGGCAATGATCTGTAGATTTCAGCCTGGGCTGAAGTTGAATACCAGGCCCATTTAAGAATGTTAGGCCTCCCTGAGAAAGTTGGTGGGGCTCTCAGGGCCTCAGCCCCATCCCAGGGAAATTTTGGAGAGGTGGAGCCTGAAAGAATGGCCCACTCTACTCCACAAGAGAGCAGAAGGGTGGAAGAAAAGTCTTCTACCCCCAGTCTATAGGTAAGGGTCAGCTTCCTCAGGGATCTGATCCTACCCCTAGTGAAGGAACTGCCCCAGAGGTGGTCAGGCCTGGACTGGCAACACCCCTGACGGCAGGGGTCCCTTCCAAGGTGGTACCCAGTCTGGAGCAGGTATCCTGCCCCTCTCTATCCTACCTCACTCAGCCTAGGGCTGCAGAGGTCAGGGAGGTCAGTGGACCCCTTAGGGCCCATTGCCCAGAGGAACCCCCTTATCCACAGATTAGGGGCACTCAGTCTAGTAGCCCTAGCCAGGTGAAAATTCCTCAACCCACTGAGGGATCCCTCTTACCATTGGATAGGGACCTCCCCCAGATGGATTCTGTTGGGCCAAGGCAAACCTGGGACCCAATGGTTCCAAACCTACCATGTCCCTCCAGTGTTCCAACCAGAGGGACCCAACCCCCAGCTGTAGGCAGCCAGAGGTTGACCCTTAGGGCCAGATACAACTCAGTCATGGAAAGAAAGGCCTCCATGGTGACCAGTGATCTGAGGAAGCTGAGGCCAACTTTATTAGGGCCTCACTTCTCTACTCAGCCACCCCACCATCCTTTTACTTTGCCAAAACACCCCACAGGTAGAAATCCCAACTTTTGGAGACCATCCCATACCCTTAGGGGTAGGGACTGCTTAGTGGACCATAAGACAGGGGGTATCCATGCTAGTGCAGAATCTTCCTTATATGGCCACTTAGTCAATAAAGGCTCAACTGGATAAGGTTAGCCTTATCTCCTTTCATTTGGGGGGGGTTATGTAGGAAGGTGGAATCTGACTGCATGGTTGCCCCCACTTTTTTCCTGGTGTTTTGCTGGTTTACGACTTAGTCTGGCTGGGATCCTGCTATTCTGGACCCCAGTCTATCTGCTTACTCCCTAAATTGGTTCTTCATGTACTTTAGGTACACTCCAGATTGGATTCTGGGGTACCCTTATAAGTCCCTAGTATATGGTATACTATGTACTCAGGGCATAGGTACTCCAGAGGCCTCCCAGGGGCTGCAGCATGTATTATGCCACCCCTAAGAGGCCATTCAAAATGACACAACAGGTCTGCTACTGCAGCCTGTGTAAGGTGGTGCATGCTCCCCTTCCTTAGATATAGGTTCACTATATCTATCCTAATCACTGCACATATAAGCCTATCAGTCACCCCTATGGCAGGCCTTATCAATCCTGAAGGCAGGGTGCTGGGTTTTATGTGAGAGGGTGCCCATGCATGAGCAGAGCCCCTCTGCAGCCTTCGGAACCACTATTCCAGGGTTGTCTGTGATGCAGCCAACCATATACTCTTAAGTGCATTATAACCTTGCAGTAAATGCTAACATTAAAACGGCTGCAAGGAATTATGTCGTGTTTGGTGTCAAACACCTTGGAATCATACCTCCACACCGGTAACTGGTGTGGGATGTATGATTCCCCCTCCTAGAGGGAGAAATATGACAACACCGGTACACCCGGTACCAGCTTCACAGAACCCTGGCATCACAAAATGGATGCTGCCAGCCACAGACACGAGTCTGCCCTCCTGCTGCTGGAGGAAACTCCGGCAGGGGAAGGCTTGACAATAGGTTTCCTGTCACAGGGAGGTGTGACCACCTCCCAGACAGGCTATAGTGTATTGGGGCTGGGTGGGTGCACTCTCAGAGTGCTTTGATGTCTGCACTGGGGGCACATTTGGTGTCCCTGTGCATAGTCCAGCTCAAACCGGTTGCAGGGGCTATCAGCTCCTGCTCTGGCGTGCAACGGGACAAAGGACCTGGGTGTAGCCACCCCTCTGTCCTGACCCTCCCATAGGTGGGTCCCCAGAGTTTGTCCCACCCCTTCCTTGGGTATAAAGTAGGAACCCTGACTACAGGACTTTAGATATTACCTGGACTAAACTCTGCTACAGAAACCAAGTAACCTTCGACGATCTACACTTTGCTGGACGACTGAAGAATCTCCCTTGGAGTAAAAGAGTTACTCCCCTGCAAGGCAGGCACCTCAACGCATCTGACCAGTTTGCATCTATGCAGCTCCCGACAGACTCCGAAGCTTTTGCAACACAGGAGGTGGATGCCCAAGCTTCTCCGAGGCCGACTAGTGCTCTCAGCAAACCTGAGACCCGCAGCCCTCGTGGGGACCGTGCAACCCGAACCCCTGGACACCATGCACATTTGCAGCAGCATATGCTTTTAGGCAATCCCTGAGGCTGTGCTTTGGGCTACTTATATTCCAAGCCCTGAGCAGTGTTTCCACTGAAGATTACTGGCCTACACTCCACGAGTGTTCAGTGGGCTGGTATTGTGTGATTCCTCTCGAGGTCCCCTCGCGATCCCTGGTCCGTTGACCTGTGGGTCTCTGAGAAGGCAACTTTAACTTTCAGTGGGCTTTCCTGGTTGCTCCAGATGTGCCCTGACTCTCTATAGCTTGGGGAGTCCCCAGTACCTTGCTGGTCCTCACCGAAGCATCTTTTCTCTGACCGCATGGGTTGCAGTTGCCAAGGCTTGTTGGTATCCAATCCGGAAACTGACCCCCAGCACTCGACATCCTTTGTGGGACAGCTCGCCTGCGGAATCTGGTTGTCGTTGACATCTCCTGGTCCCCGTTGCTGCAGAGTCAAGCTTCACCTTTTCGCACCTGAAGCACCCGACATCGGTGGGCATTCGATTGCTCCGCTCCTGGTCACGTGAAGTGACCCAGACTTTGTCCCCTCTGCTTTCAGGTTCTTCTCATCTCTGATCCAGGCTTGGGTCACACCGGACACTTTTCTTCTCCACGGCAGCAGCACTTCTTCGCATCACGCCCTTGAAAACGACAAGGGTTTCCGACACCACTTGACCCCTATGCACTCGGCTTCCCTGGGCTAGGTAACACGGGTACCTCGGTACTCACAAGGGTGCTGGCCTTAGAACCTTCTAAGTTTAACTGGGTTTGCTTGAAGTCCTCGCCGAAGTGTCCTTAAACTCTAAATTTCCAACCGTGACTTTCCCATAGAGTTGTACGGAGCTCGCGTCGATGTTCCCACACTGCACCCGTCCTCCGTGGGTCCCCTGTGTCACTACCTTGGGTGGTTCCTTGGGGTCCCAGCGATTCTACGTGCTCTAGGCACTGTGTCTAGTCAAGTCGGGGTTGTTATACCACTTTCTTAATATATGGTTTGGTCTCCCCCTGGAGCTCACTGTGTATTGTGCTATTTGCTGTCGTTCTAGTACTGTAATATTGTGTGCCTTGTTATCTAATCTCATAAATAGGTTAGTAGAGAGTGTTTAGTAATAAATACATATATTTTATATATACCTTGTGTGGTTCTCCTTTCATTTGGTCATTCAAGAGGTTATATACTGGTAAAACAAGCTGCTTTACATTCCTTCAAGACTTAGCCTGAAGGCTGCTCTCCACAGCTACCACTAGGATAGCTTTCTATAAAGGTTGTCTTTAACCTAATCATCAATAAGAGTCGTTTGGACTGGTGCAAGGTGCCCACTTTAATTAGTGGACAGCATATACCAGGCCAACTTCTCACATTGGTGGCAGCGGTGGGAGTCAAGCTTGCTATTGTTTTACCAGATAATCTCAGTGAGTGACTAACTGAAAACCACTAAAGGTACTTAGGTACATATAAATCAAGACTAGAATAAAGTAAGTTCTACTGAACTTAGAGTTGGGTAAGCCAAGGGTCTAGCACACCCTTTCTCCAACTCAAGAGAGTCTCAGTTCCCACTAGAGTAGGTAGGTGCATACACCACACCACACTAGAATGTCTTCAAGGCCTGAAGTCAGTGACTCCTTGCCAACTAGGTATGACCATCTCACAATCCAAGAAATGAGAAATATGTGTACATCTAGGAAACTGAAGAAAGGGAGACATGCAAGCACTCAACGCCTCATAGAGGCTTTGCTGTTAGATGACCTCAGAAAGACCCTAGGGTCTGATGAGGCAGGCAAGTTGGGTGGGACAGCAGAAGAGGAAAGGACAGGAAGTGAGAACTTCAATGACCTGGACTCTGATGCTGGCCAGGAGGATCAAGATGATTCTAACCTGGACAATCCAATTCTTCCTGAAGGTGAGGAAGGAGGCCTCAATAGGCCTCTCTTTACCCCACCTGGAAGGGTTAACAGTTTACCAAGAAGATCAAGATCTCCTTCTCAGGAATCTAATCATTCTGGTACATCTGTAGGGAGCTCTGTTTCTTATAGGACCTCTGCGTCTCATAAAAGGGAGTCCTCTTATGAGAAGAAGTGCCAACTGCTTGAGTTTGAGAGAGCTAAGCTCAGAATAAAGAGAGAGCAATTGGCCTTAGATAGGGAATCCCTGGAGCTTCAGAGAGCTTCTCAAAAGTTGGGGCTAGAGCCCCATGGTGGCAGCAACAGTGTCCCTAGGAGTAGAGAAGATACTCATAACCATAGGAACCTGAACAAGATTGTCCCTCCCTACCAGAGTGGGGATGACATCCACAAATGGATAACTGCACTGGAGAGGGCCTGTAAGGTACAGAGGGTCCCTCAGGAGCAGTGGGCAGCAATCTTGTGGCTCTCCTTAGCAGACAAAGGTAGGGACAAGCTCCTCACTGTAAGAGAAGAGGATGCTGATAATTACAAAGTCCTGAAGAGTGCTCTGATTGATGGGTTTGGCTTAACCACTGAACAATACAGGTTAAAGTTCAGAGACACCCAAAAGGCAGAGACTCAGGACTGGGTTGACTTTGTAGATTGTGCTACTAAGGCTCTGGAAGGTTGGATAGATGGCAGCAAGGTGCATGACTTTTTAGGATTGTATAATTTGATTATGAGGGAGCAGATCCTTAATAATTGTCAAAAACAGCTTTTACACCAGTACCTGGTGGACTCTGATCTGACCTTTCCCCAAGAATTGGGAAAGAAGGCAGACGAATGGGTCAGAACCAGAGTAAAGCCAAAGAATCAGGGTGGTGACCAGAAGAAAGATTCTTCCAAAAACCAAGAGAAAGGTGGGGATAAATCACAAGATAAATCCACTACAGGGCCCCAAAAGTCCTCTTCTGGGGGTGGGTCCCAAACTTCTTCCTCCCCTGAAAAGAAACCTTATTGCCATATATGTAAGAAGCCTGGCCACTGGAAAAATGACCCCAGTTGCCCTAAGGCCAGCAATAAGGAAAATGTTCCTCCCAGCAATACTACCACTCCTCCTGGTACTACAAGTAGTAATCCCCCAGGTGGTAGTAATGCACCCAAAAAGTTAGGTGCGTTGGTGTGGGGAACTGAGGTGGACCCCAGCTTATCAATGTCTTCCTCCCAGGCCTCCTTAGTCTGTGATGGTGGCATGGGATTTGCCACTTTTACTGTCAGTCCTAATTCTTTGGGCAAGTACAGACAGGAGCCACTGATCAATGGTCAGAAAGCTGTGGCCTTCAGAGACACAGGGGCTAGTGTCACCATGGTGACAGGGAAACTAGTCCCCCTCAACAGCTTTTACCTGAGTTTAAGTACCAGGTGACCAACATTGATGGTATTAAAACAGATCATCCCATGGCCATAGTCAATCTTAGCTGGGGAGGGGTCACTGGCCCAAAGAGAGTGGCAGTGGCCCTAAACTTGCCTGTAGATTGCCTGTTGGGCAATGATCTGTAGATTTCAGCCTGGGCTGAAGTTGAATACCAGGCCCATTTAAGAATGTTAGGCCTCCCTGAGAAAGTTGGTGGGGCTCTCAGGGCCTCAGCCCCATCCCAGGGAAATTTTGGAGAGGTGGAGCCTGAAAGAATGGCCCACTCTACTCCACAAGAGAGCAGAAGGGTGGAAGAAAAGTCTTCTACCCCCAGTCTATAGGTAAGGGTCAGCTTCCTCAGGGATCTGATCCTACCCCTAGTGAAGGAACTGCCCCAGAGGTGGTCAGGCCTGGACTGGCAACACCCCTGACGGCAGGGGTCCCTTCCAAGGTGGTACCCAGTCTGGAGCAGGTATCCTGCCCCTCTCTATCCTACCTCACTCAGCCTAGGGCTGCAGAGGTCAGGGAGGTCAGTGGACCCCTTAGGGCCCATTGCCCAGAGGAACCCCCTTATCCACAGATTAGGGGCACTCAGTCTAGTAGCCCTAGCCAGGTGAAAATTCCTCAACCCACTGAGGGATCCCTCTTACCATTGGATAGGGACCTCCCCCAGATGGATTCTGTTGGGCCAAGGCAAACCTGGGACCCAATGGTTCCAAACCTACCATGTCCCTCCAGTGTTCCAACCAGAGGGACCCAACCCCCAGCTGTAGGCAGCCAGAGGTTGACCCTTAGGGCCAGATACAACTCAGTCATGGAAAGAAAGGCCTCCATGGTGACCAGTGATCTGAGGAAGCTGAGGCCAACTTTATTAGGGCCTCACTTCTCTACTCAGCCACCCCACCATCCTTTTACTTTGCCAAAACACCCCACAGGTAGAAATCCCAACTTTTGGAGACCATCCCATACCCTTAGGGGTAGGGACTGCTTAGTGGACCATAAGACAGGGGGTATCCATGCTAGTGCAGAATCTTCCTTATATGGCCACTTAGTCAATAAAGGCTCAACTGGATAAGGTTAGCCTTATCTCCTTTCATTTGGGGGGGTTATGTAGGAAGGTGGAATCTGACTGCATGGTTGCCCCCACTTTTTCCTGGTGTTTTGCTGGTTTACGACTTAGTCTGGCTGGGATCCTGCTATTCTGGACCCCAGTCTATCTGCTTACTCCCTAAATTGGTTCTTCATGTACTTTAGGTACACTCCAGATTGGATTCTGGGGTACCCTTATAAGTCCCTAGTATATGGTATACTATGTACTCAGGGCATAGGTACTCCAGAGGCCTCCCAGGGGCTGCAGCATGTATTATGCCACCCCTAAGAGGCCATTCAAAATGACACAACAGGTCTGCTACTGCAGCCTGTGTAAGGTGGTGCATGCTCCCCTTCCTTAGATATAGGTTCACTATATCTATCCTAATCACTGCACATATAAGCCTATCAGTCACCCCTATGGCAGGCCTTATCAATCCTGAAGGCAGGGTGCTGGGTTTTATGTGAGAGGGTGCCCATGCATGAGCAGAGCCCCTCTGCAGCCTTCGGAACCACTATTCCAGGGTTGTCTGTGATGCAGCCAACCATATACTCTTAAGTGCATTATAACCTTGCAGTAAATGCTAACATTAAAACGGCTGCAAGGAATTATGTCGTGTTTGGTGTCAAACACCTTGGAATCATACCTCCACACCGGTAACTGGTGTGGGATGTATGATTCCCCCTCCTAGAGGGAGAAATATGACAACACCGGTACACCCGGTACCAGCTTCACAGAACCCTGGCATCACAAAATGGATGCTGCCAGCCACAGACACGAGTCTGCCCTCCTGCTGCTGGAGGAAACTCCGGCAGGGGAAGGCTTGACAATAGGTTTCCTGTCACAGGGAGGTGTGACCACCTCCCAGACAGGCTATAGTGTATTGGGGCTGGGTGGGTGCACTCTCAGAGTGCTTTGATGTCTGCACTGGGGGCACATTTGGTGTCCCTGTGCATAGTCCAGCTCAAACCGGTTGCAGGGGCTATCAGCTCCTGCTCTGGCGTGCAACGGGACAAAGGACCTGGGTGTAGCCACCCCTCTGTCCTGACCCTCCCATAGGTGGGTCCCCAGAGTTTGTCCCACCCCTTCCTTGGGTATAAAGTAGGAACCCTGACTACAGGACTTTAGATATTACCTGGACTAAACTCTGCTACAGAAACCAAGTAACCTTCGACGATCTACACTTTGCTGGACGACTGAAGAATCTCCCTTGGAGTAAAAGAGTTACTCCCCTGCAAGGCAGGCACCTCAACGCATCTGACCAGTTTGCATCTATGCAGCTCCCGACAGACTCCGAAGCTTTTGCAACACAGGAGGTGGATGCCCAAGCTTCTCCGAGGCCGACTAGTGCTCTCAGCAAACCTGAGACCCGCAGCCCTCGTGGGGACCGTGCAACCCGAACCCCTGGACACCATGCACATTTGCAGCAGCATATGCTTTTAGGCAATCCCTGAGGCTGTGCTTTGGGCTACTTATATTCCAAGCCCTGAGCAGTGTTTCCACTGAAGATTACTGGCCTACACTCCACGAGTGTTCAGTGGGCTGGTATTGTGTGATTCCTCTCGAGGTCCCCTCGCGATCCCTGGTCCGTTGACCTGTGGGTCTCTGAGAAGGCAACTTTAACTTTCAGTGGGCTTTCCTGGTTGCTCCAGATGTGCCCTGACTCTCTATAGCTTGGGGAGTCCCCAGTACCTTGCTGGTCCTCACCGAAGCATCTTTTCTCTGACCGCATGGGTTGCAGTTGCCAAGGCTTGTTGGTATCCAATCCGGAAACTGACCCCCAGCACTCGACATCCTTTGTGGGACAGCTCGCCTGCGGAATCTGGTTGTCGTTGACATCTCCTGGTCCCCGTTGCTGCAGAGTCAAGCTTCACCTTTTCGCACCTGAAGCACCCGACATCGGTGGGCATTCGATTGCTCCGCTCCTGGTCACGTGAAGTGACCCAGACTTTGTCCCCTCTGCTTTCAGGTTCTTCTCATCTCTGATCCAGGCTTGGGTCACACCGGACACTTTTCTTCTCCACGGCAGCAGCACTTCTTCGCATCACGCCCTTGAAAACGACAAGGGTTTCCGACACCACTTGACCCCTATGCACTCGGCTTCCCTGGGCTAGGTAACACGGGTACCTCGGTACTCACAAGGGTGCTGGCCTTAGAACCTTCTAAGTTTAACTGGGTTTGCTTGAAGTCCTCGCCGAAGTGTCCTTAAACTCTAAATTTCCAACCGTGACTTTCCCATAGAGTTGTACGGAGCTCGCGTCGATGTTCCCACACTGCACCCGTCCTCCGTGGGTCCCCTGTGTCACTACCTTGGGTGGTTCCTTGGGGTCCCAGCGATTCTACGTGCTCTAGGCACTGTGTCTAGTCAAGTCGGGGTTGTTATACCACTTTCTTAATATATGGTTTGGTCTCCCCCTGGAGCTCACTGTGTATTGTGCTATTTGCTGTCGTTCTAGTACTGTAATATTGTGTGCCTTGTTATCTAATCTCATAAATAGGTTAGTAGAGAGTGTTTAGTAATAAATACATATATTTTATATATACCTTGTGTGGTTCTCCTTTCATTTGGTCATTCAAGAGGTTATATACTGGTAAAACAAGCTGCTTTACATTCCTTCAAGACTTAGCCTGAAGGCTGCTCTCCACAGCTACCACTAGGATAGCTTTCTATAAAGGTTGTCTTTAACCTAATCATCAATAAGAGTCGTTTGGACTGGTGCAAGGTGCCCACTTTAATTAGTGGACAGCATATACCAGGCCAACTTCTCACATTGGTGGCAGCGGTGGGAGTCAAGCTTGCTATTGTTTTACCAGATAATCTCAGTGAGTGACTAACTGAAAACCACTAAAGGTACTTAGGTACATATAAATCAAGACTAGAATAAAGTAAGTTCTACTGAACTTAGAGTTGGGTAAGCCAAGGGTCTAGCACACCCTTTCTCCAACTCAAGAGAGTCTCAGTTCCCACTAGAGTAGGTAGGTGCATACACCACACCACACTAGAATGTCTTCAAGGCCTGAAGTCAGTGACTCCTTGCCAACTAGGTATGACCATCTCACAATCCAAGAAATGAGAAATATGTGTACATCTAGGAAACTGAAGAAAGGGAGACATGCAAGCACTCAACGCCTCATAGAGGCTTTGCTGTTAGATGACCTCAGAAAGACCCTAGGGTCTGATGAGGCAGGCAAGTTGGGTGGGACAGCAGAAGAGGAAAGGACAGGAAGTGAGAACTTCAATGACCTGGACTCTGATGCTGGCCAGGAGGATCAAGATGATTCTAACCTGGACAATCCAATTCTTCCTGAAGGTGAGGAAGGAGGCCTCAATAGGCCTCTCTTTACCCCACCTGGAAGGGTTAACAGTTTACCAAGAAGATCAAGATCTCCTTCTCAGGAATCTAATCATTCTGGTACATCTGTAGGGAGCTCTGTTTCTTATAGGACCTCTGCGTCTCATAAAAGGGAGTCCTCTTATGAGAAGAAGTGCCAACTGCTTGAGTTTGAGAGAGCTAAGCTCAGAATAAAGAGAGAGCAATTGGCCTTAGATAGGGAATCCCTGGAGCTTCAGAGAGCTTCTCAAAAGTTGGGGCTAGAGCCCCATGGTGGCAGCAACAGTGTCCCTAGGAGTAGAGAAGATACTCATAACCATAGGAACCTGAACAAGATTGTCCCTCCCTACCAGAGTGGGGATGACATCCACAAATGGATAACTGCACTGGAGAGGGCCTGTAAGGTACAGAGGGTCCCTCAGGAGCAGTGGGCAGCAATCTTGTGGCTCTCCTTAGCAGACAAAGGTAGGGACAAGCTCCTCACTGTAAGAGAAGAGGATGCTGATAATTACAAAGTCCTGAAGAGTGCTCTGATTGATGGGTTTGGCTTAACCACTGAACAATACAGGTTAAAGTTCAGAGACACCCAAAAGGCAGAGACTCAGGACTGGGTTGACTTTGTAGATTGTGCTACTAAGGCTCTGGAAGGTTGGATAGATGGCAGCAAGGTGCATGACTTTTTAGGATTGTATAATTTGATTATGAGGGAGCAGATCCTTAATAATTGTCAAAAACAGCTTTTACACCAGTACCTGGTGGACTCTGATCTGACCTTTCCCCAAGAATTGGGAAAGAAGGCAGACGAATGGGTCAGAACCAGAGTAAAGCCAAAGAATCAGGGTGGTGACCAGAAGAAAGATTCTTCCAAAAACCAAGAGAAAGGTGGGGATAAATCACAAGATAAATCCACTACAGGGCCCCAAAAGTCCTCTTCTGGGGGTGGGTCCCAAACTTCTTCCTCCCCTGAAAAGAAACCTTATTGCCATATATGTAAGAAGCCTGGCCACTGGAAAAATGACCCCAGTTGCCCTAAGGCCAGCAATAAGGAAAATGTTCCTCCCAGCAATACTACCACTCCTCCTGGTACTACAAGTAGTAATCCCCCAGGTGGTAGTAATGCACCCAAAAAGTTAGGTGCGTTGGTGTGGGGAACTGAGGTGGACCCCAGCTTATCAATGTCTTCCTCCCAGGCCTCCTTAGTCTGTGATGGTGGCATGGGATTTGCCACTTTTACTGTCAGTCCTAATTCTTTGGGCAAGTACAGACAGGAGCCACTGATCAATGGTCAGAAAGCTGTGGCCTTCAGAGACACAGGGGCTAGTGTCACCATGGTGACAGGGAAACTAGTCCCCCTCAACAGCTTTTACCTGAGTTTAAGTACCAGGTGACCAACATTGATGGTATTAAAACAGATCATCCCATGGCCATAGTCAATCTTAGCTGGGGAGGGGTCACTGGCCCAAAGAGAGTGGCAGTGGCCCTAAACTTGCCTGTAGATTGCCTGTTGGGCAATGATCTGTAGATTTCAGCCTGGGCTGAAGTTGAATACCAGGCCCATTTAAGAATGTTAGGCCTCCCTGAGAAAGTTGGTGGGGCTCTCAGGGCCTCAGCCCCATCCCAGGGAAATTTTGGAGAGGTGGAGCCTGAAAGAATGGCCCACTCTACTCCACAAGAGAGCAGAAGGGTGGAAGAAAAGTCTTCTACCCCCAGTCTATAGGTAAGGGTCAGCTTCCTCAGGGATCTGATCCTACCCCTAGTGAAGGAACTGCCCCAGAGGTGGTCAGGCCTGGACTGGCAACACCCCTGACGGCAGGGGTCCCTTCCAAGGTGGTACCCAGTCTGGAGCAGGTATCCTGCCCCTCTCTATCCTACCTCACTCAGCCTAGGGCTGCAGAGGTCAGGGAGGTCAGTGGACCCCTTAGGGCCCATTGCCCAGAGGAACCCCCTTATCCACAGATTAGGGGCACTCAGTCTAGTAGCCCTAGCCAGGTGAAAATTCCTCAACCCACTGAGGGATCCCTCTTACCATTGGATAGGGACCTCCCCCAGATGGATTCTGTTGGGCCAAGGCAAACCTGGGACCCAATGGTTCCAAACCTACCATGTCCCTCCAGTGTTCCAACCAGAGGGACCCAACCCCCAGCTGTAGGCAGCCAGAGGTTGACCCTTAGGGCCAGATACAACTCAGTCATGGAAAGAAAGGCCTCCATGGTGACCAGTGATCTGAGGAAGCTGAGGCCAACTTTATTAGGGCCTCACTTCTCTACTCAGCCACCCCACCATCCTTTTACTTTGCCAAAACACCCCACAGGTAGAAATCCCAACTTTTGGAGACCATCCCATACCCTTAGGGGTAGGGACTGCTTAGTGGACCATAAGACAGGGGGTATCCATGCTAGTGCAGAATCTTCCTTATATGGCCACTTAGTCAATAAAGGCTCAACTGGATAAGGTTAGCCTTATCTCCTTTCATTTGGGGGGTTATGTAGGAAGGTGGAATCTGACTGCATGGTTGCCCCCACTTTTTTCCTGGTGTTTTGCTGGTTTACGACTTAGTCTGGCTGGGATCCTGCTATTCTGGACCCCAGTCTATCTGCTTACTCCCTAAATTGGTTCTTCATGTACTTTAGGTACACTCCAGATTGGATTCTGGGGTACCCTTATAAGTCCCTAGTATATGGTATACTATGTACTCAGGGCATAGGTACTCCAGAGGCCTCCCAGGGGCTGCAGCATGTATTATGCCACCCCTAAGAGGCCATTCAAAATGACACAACAGGTCTGCTACTGCAGCCTGTGTAAGGTGGTGCATGCTCCCCTTCCTTAGATATAGGTTCACTATATCTATCCTAATCACTGCACATATAAGCCTATCAGTCACCCCTATGGCAGGCCTTATCAATCCTGAAGGCAGGGTGCTGGGTTTTATGTGAGAGGGTGCCCATGCATGAGCAGAGCCCCTCTGCAGCCTTCGAACCACTATTCCAGGGTTGTCTGTGATGCAGCCAACCATATACTCTTAAGTGCATTATAACCTTGCAGTAAATGCTAACATTAAAACGGCTGCAAGGAATTATGTCGTGTTTGGTGTCAAACACCTTGGAATCATACCTCCACACCGGTAACTGGTGTGGGATGTATGATTCCCCCTCCTAGAGGGAGAAATATGACAACACCGGTACACCCGGTACCAGCTTCACAGAACCCTGGCATCACAAAATGGATGCTGCCAGCCACAGACACGAGTCTGCCCTCCTGCTGCTGGAGGAAACTCCGGCAGGGGAAGGCTTGACAATAGGTTTCCTGTCACAGGGAGGTGTGACCACCTCCCAGACAGGCTATAGTGTATTGGGGCTGGGTGGGTGCACTCTCAGAGTGCTTTGATGTCTGCACTGGGGGCACATTTGGTGTCCCTGTGCATAGTCCAGCTCAAACCGGTTGCAGGGGCTATCAGCTCCTGCTCTGGCGTGCAACGGGACAAAGGACCTGGGTGTAGCCACCCCTCTGTCCTGACCCTCCCATAGGTGGGTCCCCAGAGTTTGTCCCACCCCTTCCTTGGGTATAAAGTAGGAACCCTGACTACAGGACTTTAGATATTACCTGGACTAAACTCTGCTACAGAAACCAAGTAACCTTCGACGATCTACACTTTGCTGGACGACTGAAGAATCTCCCTTGGAGTAAAAGAGTTACTCCCCTGCAAGGCAGGCACCTCAACGCATCTGACCAGTTTGCATCTATGCAGCTCCCGACAGACTCCGAAGCTTTTGCAACACAGGAGGTGGATGCCCAAGCTTCTCCGAGGCCGACTAGTGCTCTCAGCAAACCTGAGACCCGCAGCCCTCGTGGGGACCGTGCAACCCGAACCCCTGGACACCATGCACATTTGCAGCAGCATATGCTTTTAGGCAATCCCTGAGGCTGTGCTTTGGGCTACTTATATTCCAAGCCCTGAGCAGTGTTTCCACTGAAGATTACTGGCCTACACTCCACGAGTGTTCAGTGGGCTGGTATTGTGTGATTCCTCTCGAGGTCCCCTCGCGATCCCTGGTCCGTTGACCTGTGGGTCTCTGAGAAGGCAACTTTAACTTTCAGTGGGCTTTCCTGGTTGCTCCAGATGTGCCCTGACTCTCTATAGCTTGGGGAGTCCCCAGTACCTTGCTGGTCCTCACCGAAGCATCTTTTCTCTGACCGCATGGGTTGCAGTTGCCAAGGCTTGTTGGTATCCAATCCGGAAACTGACCCCCAGCACTCGACATCCTTTGTGGGACAGCTCGCCTGCGGAATCTGGTTGTCGTTGACATCTCCTGGTCCCCGTTGCTGCAGAGTCAAGCTTCACCTTTTCGCACCTGAAGCACCCGACATCGGTGGGCATTCGATTGCTCCGCTCCTGGTCACGTGAAGTGACCCAGACTTTGTCCCCTCTGCTTTCAGGTTCTTCTCATCTCTGATCCAGGCTTGGGTCACACCGGACACTTTTCTTCTCCACGGCAGCAGCACTTCTTCGCATCACGCCCTTGAAAACGACAAGGGTTTCCGACACCACTTGACCCCTATGCACTCGGCTTCCCTGGGCTAGGTAACACGGGTACCTCGGTACTCACAAGGGTGCTGGCCTTAGAACCTTCTAAGTTTAACTGGGTTTGCTTGAAGTCCTCGCCGAAGTGTCCTTAAACTCTAAATTTCCAACCGTGACTTTCCCATAGAGTTGTACGGAGCTCGCGTCGATGTTCCCACACTGCACCCGTCCTCCGTGGGTCCCCTGTGTCACTACCTTGGGTGGTTCCTTGGGGTCCCAGCGATTCTACGTGCTCTAGGCACTGTGTCTAGTCAAGTCGGGGTTGTTATACCACTTTCTTAATATATGGTTTGGTCTCCCCTGGAGCTCACTGTGTATTGTGCTATTTGCTGTCGTTCTAGTACTGTAATATTGTGTGCCTTGTTATCTAATCTCATAAATAGGTTAGTAGAGAGTGTTTAGTAATAAATACATATATTTTATATATACCTTGTGTGGTTCTCCTTTCATTTGGTCATTCAAGAGGTTATATACTGGTAAAACAAGCTGCTTTACATTCCTTCAAGACTTAGCCTGAAGGCTGCTCTCCACAGCTACCACTAGGATAGCTTTCTATAAAGGTTGTCTTTAACCTAATCATCAATAAGAGTCGTTTGGACTGGTGCAAGGTGCCCACTTTAATTAGTGGACAGCATATACCAGGCCAACTTCTCACATTGGTGGCAGCGGTGGGAGTCAAGCTTGCTATTGTTTTACCAGATAATCTCAGTGAGTGACTAACTGAAAACCACTAAAGGTACTTAGGTACATATAAATCAAGACTAGAATAAAGTAAGTTCTACTGAACTTAGAGTTGGGTAAGCCAAGGGTCTAGCACACCCTTTCTCCAACTCAAGAGAGTCTCAGTTCCCACTAGAGTAGGTAGGTGCATACACCACACCACACTAGAATGTCTTCAAGGCCTGAAGTCAGTGACTCCTTGCCAACTAGGTATGACCATCTCACAATCCAAGAAATGAGAAATATGTGTACATCTAGGAAACTGAAGAAAGGGAGACATGCAAGCACTCAACGCCTCATAGAGGCTTTGCTGTTAGATGACCTCAGAAAGACCCTAGGGTCTGATGAGGCAGGCAAGTTGGGTGGGACAGCAGAAGAGGAAAGGACAGGAAGTGAGAACTTCAATGACCTGGACTCTGATGCTGGCCAGGAGGATCAAGATGATTCTAACCTGGACAATCCAATTCTTCCTGAAGGTGAGGAAGGAGGCCTCAATAGGCCTCTCTTTACCCCACCTGGAAGGGTTAACAGTTTACCAAGAAGATCAAGATCTCCTTCTCAGGAATCTAATCATTCTGGTACATCTGTAGGGAGCTCTGTTTCTTATAGGACCTCTGCGTCTCATAAAAGGGAGTCCTCTTATGAGAAGAAGTGCCAACTGCTTGAGTTTGAGAGAGCTAAGCTCAGAATAAAGAGAGAGCAATTGGCCTTAGATAGGGAATCCCTGGAGCTTCAGAGAGCTTCTCAAAAGTTGGGGCTAGAGCCCCATGGTGGCAGCAACAGTGTCCCTAGGAGTAGAGAAGATACTCATAACCATAGGAACCTGAACAAGATTGTCCCTCCCTACCAGAGTGGGGATGACATCCACAAATGGATAACTGCACTGGAGAGGGCCTGTAAGGTACAGAGGGTCCCTCAGGAGCAGTGGGCAGCAATCTTGTGGCTCTCCTTAGCAGACAAAGGTAGGGACAAGCTCCTCACTGTAAGAGAAGAGGATGCTGATAATTACAAAGTCCTGAAGAGTGCTCTGATTGATGGGTTTGGCTTAACCACTGAACAATACAGGTTAAAGTTCAGAGACACCCAAAAGGCAGAGACTCAGGACTGGGTTGACTTTGTAGATTGTGCTACTAAGGCTCTGGAAGGTTGGATAGATGGCAGCAAGGTGCATGACTTTTTAGGATTGTATAATTTGATTATGAGGGAGCAGATCCTTAATAATTGTCAAAAACAGCTTTTACACCAGTACCTGGTGGACTCTGATCTGACCTTTCCCCAAGAATTGGGAAAGAAGGCAGACGAATGGGTCAGAACCAGAGTAAAGCCAAAGAATCAGGGTGGTGACCAGAAGAAAGATTCTTCCAAAAACCAAGAGAAAGGTGGGGATAAATCACAAGATAAATCCACTACAGGGCCCCAAAAGTCCTCTTCTGGGGTGGGTCCCAAACTTCTTCCTCCCCTGAAAAGAAACCTTATTGCCATATATGTAAGAAGCCTGGCCACTGGAAAAATGACCCCAGTTGCCCTAAGGCCAGCAATAAGGAAAATGTTCCTCCCAGCAATACTACCACTCCTCCTGGTACTACAAGTAGTAATCCCCCAGGTGGTAGTAATGCACCCAAAAAGTTAGGTGCGTTGGTGTGGGGAACTGAGGTGGACCCCAGCTTATCAATGTCTTCCTCCCAGGCCTCCTTAGTCTGTGATGGTGGCATGGGATTTGCCACTTTACTGTCAGTCCTAATTCTTTGGGCAAGTACAGACAGGAGCCACTGATCAATGGTCAGAAAGCTGTGGCCTTCAGAGACACAGGGGCTAGTGTCACCATGGTGACAGGGAAACTAGTCCCCCTCAACAGCTTTTACCTGAGTTTAAGTACCAGGTGACCAACATTGATGGTATTAAAACAGATCATCCCATGGCCATAGTCAATCTTAGCTGGGGAGGGGTCACTGGCCCAAAGAGAGTGGCAGTGGCCCTAAACTTGCCTGTAGATTGCCTGTTGGGCAATGATCTGTAGATTTCAGCCTGGGCTGAAGTTGAATACCAGGCCCATTTAAGAATGTTAGGCCTCCCTGAGAAAGTTGGTGGGGCTCTCAGGGCCTCAGCCCCATCCCAGGGAAATTTTGGAGAGGTGGAGCCTGAAAGAATGGCCCACTCTACTCCACAAGAGAGCAGAAGGGTGGAAGAAAAGTCTTCTACCCCAGTCTATAGGTAAGGGTCAGCTTCCTCAGGGATCTGATCCTACCCCTAGTGAAGGAACTGCCCCAGAGGTGGTCAGGCCTGGACTGGCAACACCCCTGACGGCAGGGGTCCCTTCCAAGGTGGTACCCAGTCTGGAGCAGGTATCCTGCCCCTCTCTATCCTACCTCACTCAGCCTAGGGCTGCAGAGGTCAGGGAGGTCAGTGGACCCCTTAGGGCCCATTGCCCAGAGGAACCCCCTTATCCACAGATTAGGGGCACTCAGTCTAGTAGCCCTAGCCAGGTGAAAATTCCTCAACCCACTGAGGGATCCCTCTTACCATTGGATAGGGACCTCCCCCAGATGGATTCTGTTGGGCCAAGGCAAACCTGGGACCCAATGGTTCCAAACCTACCATGTCCCTCCAGTGTTCCAACCAGAGGGACCCAACCCCCAGCTGTAGGCAGCCAGAGGTTGACCCTTAGGGCCAGATACAACTCAGTCATGGAAAGAAAGGCCTCCATGGTGACCAGTGATCTGAGGAAGCTGAGGCCAACTTTATTAGGGCCTCACTTCTCTACTCAGCCACCCCACCATCCTTTTACTTTGCCAAAACACCCCACAGGTAGAAATCCCAACTTTTGGAGACCATCCCATACCCTTAGGGGTAGGGACTGCTTAGTGGACCATAAGACAGGGGGTATCCATGCTAGTGCAGAATCTTCCTTATATGGCCACTTAGTCAATAAAGGCTCAACTGGATAAGGTTAGCCTTATCTCCTTTCATTTGGGGGGTTATGTAGGAAGGTGGAATCTGACTGCATGGTTGCCCCCACTTTTTTCCTGGTGTTTTGCTGGTTTACGACTTAGTCTGGCTGGGATCCTGCTATTCTGGACCCCAGTCTATCTGCTTACTCCCTAAATTGGTTGTTCATGTACTTTAGGTACACTCCAGATTGGATTCTGGGGTACCCTTATAAGTCCCTAGTATATGGTATACTATGTACTCAGGGCATAGGTACTCCAGAGGCCTCCCAGGGGCTGCAGCATGTATTATGCCACCCCTAAGAGGCCATTCAAAATGACACAACAGGTCTGCTACTGCAGCCTGTGTAAGGTGGTGCATGCTCCCCTTCCTTAGATATAGGTTCACTATATCTATCCTAATCACTGCACATATAAGCCTATCAGTCACCCCTATGGCAGGCCTTATCAATCCTGAAGGCAGGGTGCTGGGTTTTATGTGAGAGGGTGCCCATGCATGAGCAGAGCCCCTCTGCAGCCTTCGGAACCACTATTCCAGGGTTGTCTGTGATGCAGCCAACCATATACTCTTAAGTGCATTATAACCTTGCAGTAAATGCTAACATTAAAACGGCTGCAAGGAATTATGTCGTGTTTGGTGTCAAACACCTTGGAATCATACCTCCACACCGGTAACTGGTGTGGGATGTATGATTCCCCCTCCTAGAGGGAGAAATATGACAACACCGGTACACCCGGTACCAGCTTCACAGAACCCTGGCATCACAAAATGGATGCTGCCAGCCACAGACACGAGTCTGCCCTCCTGCTGCTGGAGGAAACTCCGGCAGGGGAAGGCTTGACAATAGGTTTCCTGTCACAGGGAGGTGTGACCACCTCCCAGACAGGCTATAGTGTATTGGGGCTGGGTGGGTGCACTCTCAGAGTGCTTTGATGTCTGCACTGGGGGCACATTTGGTGTCCCTGTGCATAGTCCAGCTCAAACCGGTTGCAGGGGCTATCAGCTCCTGCTCTGGCGTGCAACGGGACAAAGGACCTGGGTGTAGCCACCCCTCTGTCCTGACCCTCCCATAGGTGGGTCCCCAGAGTTTGTCCCACCCCTTCCTTGGGTATAAAGTAGGAACCCTGACTACAGGACTTTAGATATTACCTGGACTAAACTCTGCTACAGAAACCAAGTAACCTTCGACGATCTACACTTTGCTGGACGACTGAAGAATCTCCCTTGGAGTAAAAGAGTTACTCCCCTGCAAGGCAGGCACCTCAACGCATCTGACCAGTTTGCATCTATGCAGCTCCCGACAGACTCCGAAGCTTTTGCAACACAGGAGGTGGATGCCCAAGCTTCCCCGAGGCCGACTAGTGCTCTCAGCAAACCTGAGACCCGCAGCCCTCGTGGGGACCGTGCAACCCGAACCCCTGGACACCATGCACATTTGCAGCAGCATATGCTTTTAGGCAATCCCTGAGGCTGTGCTTTGGGCTACTTATATTCCAAGCCCTGAGCAGTGTTTCCACTGAAGATTACTGGCCTACACTCCACGAGTGTTCAGTGGGCTGGTATTGTGTGATTCCTCTCGAGGTCCCCTCGCGATCCCTGGTCCGTTGACCTGTGGGTCTCTGAGAAGGCAACTTTAACTTTCAGTGGGCTTTCCTGGTTGCTCCAGATGTGCCCTGACTCTCTATAGCTTGGGGAGTCCCCAGTACCTTGCTGGTCCTCACCGAAGCATCTTTTCTCTGACCGCATGGGTTGCAGTTGCCAAGGCTTGTTGGTATCCAATCCGGAAACTGACCCCCAGCACTCGACATCCTTTGTGGGACAGCTCGCCTGCGGAATCTGGTTGTCGTTGACATCTCCTGGTCCCCGTTGCTGCAGAGTCAAGCTTCACCTTTTCGCACCTGAAGCACCCGACATCGGTGGGCATTCGATTGCTCCGCTCCTGGTCACGTGAAGTGACCCAGACTTTGTCCCCTCTGCTTTCAGGTTCTTCTCATCTCTGATCCAGGCTTGGGTCACACCGGACACTTTTCTTCTCCACGGCAGCAGCACTTCTTCGCATCACGCCCTTGAAAATGACAAGGGTTTCCGACACCACTTGACCCCTATGCACTCGGCTTCCCTGGGCTAGGTAACACGGGTACCTCGGTACTCACAAGGGTGCTGGCCTTAGAACCTTCTAAGTTTAACTGGGTTTGCTTGAAGTCCTCGCCGAAGTGTCCTTAAACTCTAAATTTCCAACCGTGACTTTCCCATAGAGTTGTACGGAGCTCGCGTCGATGTTCCCACACTGCACCCGTCCTCCGTGGGTCCCCTGTGTCACTACCTTGGGTGGTTCCTTGGGGTCCCAGCGATTCTACGTGCTCTAGGCACTGTGTCTAGTCAAGTCGGGGTTGTTATACCACTTTCTTAATATATGGTTTGGTCTCCCCTGGAGCTCACTGTGTATTGTGCTATTTGCTGTCGTTCTAGTACTGTAATATTGTGTGCCTTGTTATCTAATCTCATAAATAGGTTAGTAGAGAGTGTTTAGTAATAAATACATATATTTTATATATACCTTGTGTGGTTCTCCTTTCATTTGGTCATTCAAGAGGTTATATACTGGTAAAACAAGCTGCTTTACATTCCTTGAATACTTAGCCTGAAGGCTGCTCTCCACAGCTACCACTAGGATAGCTTTCTATAAAGCTTGTCTTTAACCTAATCATCAAGAAGGGTCGTTTGGACTGGTGCAAGGTGCCCACTTTAATTAGTGGACAGCATATACCAGGCCAACTTCTCACAGGCGGTCTTTTTTTATGGGTGTCGGAGTCTGAGGATCCCAATCGTCTCCTGTTTTGGATATGGTTCCTCTGGTCCCTGGCAAGGGGCTGAGCCCCCCATCATCCAGCAGTGTTCTGCTGGGTCTGTGCCTTCAGTGATTTAAGGTCTCAGTGTTCTGTTGCACACTCCCATGTCACTTCAGGAGTATCAAAGTAGTGTGGGCTGTCTTGGAAAATCACTTTGAGCCACACGGGATAGATCAGCATGTATTGGATATGTAATGCTCAGACTTTTTGCTTGACCCTGTCTAATGACTTCCTTTGCAATTCGGTTGGTTGGGAGTAGTCCGGTAACATCATGAAATAAGAGGACTGGAACTCCACAGGTCCTGCCTTGCAGGCCTCTCGCAGAATAGCGTCTCTCTTTGTTTAATTCAGCAGCTGGGTGATCATTGGATGGGAGGCCCACCAGGGGAGGCCAGGGGGGCAGTGAGGGGTGAGCCCACTCCAGCATTAACCACATCAGCAGTGCCCCATCAGGTATGCACGATTTCAGCCAGGTATTGACAAACGTCATAGGGGACTGGTCCTCTACGACAAACATGTCAATTTTGGACTGGGTGTGAGATGCTGTGGCCTTATCCTTCCCCATTCTTGCATCTGAAAGGGGGGCCCAGTGTGTCCTGGTATGGGAGCAATCGGGTCGCCTTACTCCAGCCTACTTTCCCGTGGGACGGTGGGCAGCATGTGCAGCCAGTCAGCACCTACCAATGATCGTGGGCAGAATCACAGCCTTTCACCAGCAGCCCATGGCTGATATAGTCCAGTCTTCAGGTGGAATCCCTAGGCCCCACCAGCCCTCATACCCCCAACTGGGGGGACAGCATGTGCAGCTGGGGCTGAGTAACAAGGCTGCGGGATCCAGCCCCGCCCAACTGCAGAACGGCAGGCGCCACCATCTGCTGTCCTTCCCTGTCAACAGGGGGGCCCTCAGTCCACTAGGGGATGGGCTGTGGTGGCCCCCTGGGGATCCACCACCAGCTAGGTCCACCTGGCCCGGTCCAAGCTGCTTCGCCCGTGGCCCCACATGCACTGCTGGGCGAGGCCTCAGCTACTGGGCAAGTAAACAGTGATGATGGAGGGGGCTCAAGGCAGAACAGGACAGGTTTTCAACCGCTCAGAGTCTCCCCCTTAAAATTCCTGAGCAGCAGGGGGCTGAACTGTCCAAGCACAGATCAAAGTCAGAGGAGGCACCAGCACATGAGTGGGACCATGGCCTGTGCAGGCCTCGCAGTCTCGTGGGGAGTGGGAGTGCAGAGCAGCTCGGCGCTGCAGGTTTCAGGCTTGGGCAGCAAACGCGAACATCTCCCCCCCAGGAGGGAATGTCCATCGGGTTCAGGGCGCAGATGCTGGAGGATGGCAGTGAAGGTCATGGAGCACTACTAATGTGCGTCCGCCATCTTGGCCGGTCAGGCCACACTTCATGTTCTGTTACAATTTGCGCTATTTCTTAGTGCATAAGGCATCTTCATATCCATTTTGGATGCAAGAGGTTATTTTTGCACTCAGAATTACCCAAAAAAGTGTTAAATGCAGAATTACTCTTCTCACATAATTCTGCATAATCTTGCAGCATTTTTGGGTAATTCATTGGGATTACACTACACGGAATTGTACGAGTTATGCCCACCCCTGCACATCTATCACTGCAGCTCCTGCCCTTGCAGCTCTTCTGTCAATTCCATCAGCTCCAACCCTGCAGAGGGGCTATGATCTTTGCAAATGGGTCTATATTACTCCCTGTGCTCCCCTCTTGAGACAGAAATGGTAGGAAAAGTGCACAGTGCTATGATTATTGTCAGGCTAACACTTGGTGCCCCTCTGGGGTCGTCCTGCTATAAACTCAGGTTCAAAACATGGGCACAGTAAATTGCCAGTCTGCCAGCCCTCATAAATGTGAGCAGCATGTGTAGTCAAATAGTTTATGCCCCACTTCACACATCATAGTAGTGGGCCATTCCTGGAGCGGACAGTTATGAAAACTTCAGCCTAACGTTTCCTTCTAGAAAAAAAGACTTGATTAATTTAGTTACAAGCTGCCACTGCTCATTCATGACTATGCTACATCCCCCAGACAATAAAGAGGATTGAGATGTAGCAACACTGTAATTTCTGTCTGGTGTGAACCTGCCATTGCGGTAAGGTAACACTGTAGCAGTATTATGCCAGATCACACCACTATTGTAAATGGTGGTACACAGAATTTACCATCCGCTTGTTCCCACCTGGCTGCCAAAATGTCTGAATGGAAGCACCAGACAGCTGCTTAAATCTGGCTTTCTCACAGGAGGCTGCTCATTTCCTAGAACCTCTCTGCTATCTCGGTGCTATAGGGAGGTGGCCTGGTGGGCTCTATGATGAGATTTGCAGGACAGCAGCAGCTCATAAGCTACTGCTGCAGCCATGTTGGATGGGGCACGTCCATACATCGAGACTTTAGGCACTTGCATTCAGCGAGTGCATCCCTGCACTTGAGAGAGGCACAGATGAATAAAATTAATCAACATGAAACTGCTAATAATTTAAAATAACAGATAAAAGATCTAGATGAAAAAAATGGATCGATTTGCTGGAACAACGGATTACGGATTTAGTGGACTTACAAGTCACGGTACAAAGTGAAGTCTCATTCATAACCAAAGAATCAGAAAAACTTAACTCTTAGGGGCCAAGTACGATCTCGCTAGGAAGGCCTCCAGGAGGGTTCCGGAATGAGCAAATCCGATTCAGAGCCTATGTTTCCGACCGAATCGTCCACCGTTCTGAACAACCAAGTATGATTCGAAGATCTTGTCTGTGTCGACCGAATCGTTTCTGTACCCGATCCTGTCAGTCCGACTCGTTTGCAGCCGAATCATGTCGCGCAATGGAGCCGGCTTCTGAATGAGCGAGTACGATGCATGATTCGGACAGCTGTATCGACTCGGTCTCAGCAAGACAAAACGGCTGTGGAAATCGGACTTCGTGGGCTGTAGTGGGCCCCCTTCACCTGTGGCCCACCGAATTGGTCCCGTGGGGGTGCCCATGGGTCCCCCCTTCACATGCATGCACAGTGTGGCGGGCACCATGGGGTGCCCGCCACAAGGTGTACGCTTTTTCCCACCCACCCCTTTTTGCTATGGGAGCCTGTGTAGGCGTTCAGTATACAGGCTCCCATAGAGTTCAATGGGAGTCTGAGCGAACCGAGTCCGTCACCATACGGGTGCATCGTACTCGGTCGCTCGGACTCGCAGAGCACAATTCACTAGGAAAGCTCTCCGGATCCGAGTCATACGGAGGGCTTTCCTAGCGAGATCATACTCGGCCCCTAATTGTGAAAATTATGAAAATCGTTTGAGGATAAGTAATTTAGTTTTCTGGGCATCACAGAATTTAAGAACAATGTTCTACAGTTGATTGAGAAAATTATAAGGTATCATATTATATCCAGAATAGTTGAAGATTTGTCAATTTATTATGGCACATAGATACGCATTTTCTACTCCCAAGCCTGGTTTTGGCCCGAGAGACAAATTGGTGAACTTTGGGGACGTTAAAACAAAGGAAAAATCATGAACAAATCAGGCGAAATATTTCAGGACAGGTAATGAATATGATTTGCAAATATACGCTAATATGTAATTCGAAACTTCCAAACACCACTGGGACTCAAAAAACAGTTAATACTCGGTGTTTAGATCATTAGAGCCTCAATAAATGGTAGTACAAATGGCAAAGTTCAAAGTTTTGACAGAAGGCACATTCCAAATATTCAATGATGCATGTTCCTCACAAGAGATCTTAACTGAGCCAATCAGGAAGGGCAAAAGGGAAAGGAAAAAAGCAGAGAGCCCACAGGATAATGAAAGAAAAAACTGGTGAATATTATATATGGAAGCAGAATGTTGTTTAGTAGTGATAGGGTTCCTTGGGAGGGCGAGGTAGAAAGGAGGCACTTAGATTGGTACAAAACAGGGCAAGAGGAGGGTGGTTCCTTCATGGGTAAGGGCGCACACACCCAAGAAGATGTTAGAAGGGTGAAACGGGAGAAGGGAAGGACAGGAGACAGACAAGGGAAGGGCAATGGACACAGGAGCGGGGGAATGGGGAAAGTGCAAGGGAACACAATTGGGGTGGAAAAGTGAGGAAAAATAATTTTCTAGGAAATAGTGTCTAGAAGAATTTAGGGCCAGATGTACGACCTGCAAAATAGCGCCTCGCAAATTGCGACTCATTTGCGACTCGCAATTTGCGAGGCGCTATTTGGCATGTACAACAGTGTGTTTAACACTGTTTGCGATTCCCAATGGGGTCGCAAATTGCGAGGCTCATGAATATTAATGAGCCTCTCGCAATTTGCAACCCCATTGGAAATGACAGGCCCTCCCAGGGATGGTGGCCTGCCAGCTCAGCAGACCACCATGTCTGGGACTGCTTTTAAATAAAGCATTTTTTTTTAATGTAGCCCGTTTTCCTTAAAAGAAAACGGGATGCATTCAAAAAACAAAAATGAAATGTTTTCGTTTCATTTTTTAAGGGCAGGTAGTGGTCCCTGGGACCACTGCCTGCCCTTAAAAAATATTTTTAGAGACAGTCACAAAGTGGAAGGGGTCCCCTGGGGACCCCTTCCAAATTGCGACTGCATTACCACCCTCTTGAAGAGGGTGGTAATTTGCGAGTGTTTTGCAACAGCAATTGCGGTCACAAAACATTCATACATTGCTTTGCGGACACAATTAGGAAGGGAACGCCCCTCTCTAATTGCGACTTACAATTCCTAAATAGTGAGTCGCAAATAAATTGTGACTCGCTATTTAGGAATTGTACATGGCCCTGGGCCATTTTGCATATGCAAACGGGTCGCAAACCCGTTTGCGCATGCAATTTAGGGTCGTACATCTGGCCCTTAATGAATGCGAAGATTAGCTAAATAACGAATAAAATATGGATACTTTGAAAAAGAAGGCCCCTGAATATGGAAACCACATTATCGATAGGACAAAATATCAAGGACCGACTGTCAAAAATAAAATATCATCACGAAAGTTAGTCTAGATTTTCTACACCTAAGTGCACATATACGTATCTACATGGTACATATATTTTCAAGGTACACAGATGCGGAGTTAGGAATAGTAAGTCTATACTTCCCTATATGGTCTTACCTTTTGATATTGTGTACCATGATACTCTTTTCTTGATATTCTTATTGCATGTTAATATTGGTGTTGGGATTTATTAGCACAATTAATTGAAAATGATCACTGTTATGGCCCTAATAATCAAAATAAGAAGAAAAAAACTATTCTGTGTTGACTGGGTATACTAAAGCTAGCAATAGCATTGATGCAAGAATCACATATCATTAAGCACACCAAATCCAAATGTAATTGATCAGGCTTTAAATTAGGCATGGATGAAATTTTAATTAATGCAGTGTAATTGATGTAATTTTTGTACTTTTGCATAACGAAATTTGCATGTGGTTACCATGATTATGTCATTGTTCTATGTCGTGTGACAAAATTCCTGTTCAGGGACAATGCGAGATGCATGAAAACACGTGATCGGCACGAAGTAAGCGGAGTTTTCCCATCGCAAGTGCCAGTTCTTTAACGCAGGCTGTCATCAAACATTTCATGTTGTTTTTAAGTTGAGTGGATGGTTCTGGTAAGTTTTTTTTAACACAAAACTATAATTCACATGCCATCTACAGTTCTTTGAACACGATAAACAGGAAAATCAACTCAAAATTACTTTTTTGAATTGGAGTTTTACTTGAAAGCACCATTCGTGTAATTTTTGAAGCACAAAAAACATTTTCTTTATTGTTTGTTAACAGGAAGAAAGTGTTGGTCATTTTGGGTTTGGATTTCGGAGGGAAAGCATTACTATCTTTCTATCTGCAATCTCTGCTGCATTCTCACACGCTTTTATCTTTTAGGGAAAAAGCAAGTAAGTTTAATGTACTACTTTGCAAAAGGTTTATTGTTTGAGGGAGGACAGACACCTTTTTTTCCTTTTAGTTTGTTGCTGGATGGCCTGGAGATAAGAGATGGGGCACTTGTTGGCCCTTGTGGGATTAAGACATAATGTTTGCATATTTTTGGTATGGTGGAGGCCTGGTGTTATATGTACATTTTGTACATTTCCTTGCAAGTTTTATACAGATGTGTTAACAATTTTAGGGGCTCTGGGGGGACCTTGGGTTGAATGTGAAATGTAACTGTAATGTTTTGTCTGCATGTGCCTATTGATGGCAAGGCTCAGGGAGACACTAGGGGGCAGATCTACAAGAAAGTGCCGCAGCGTGGCGCTGCAAGCCCTTTGGCTGCGCCACGCTGCGGCACTTTCAGAGCACAGGAATGCGACATATTTACAAGAATATGTCGCATTCCTGTGCTCTCCCTGCGCTGGCGCACAAACAGCTGCCAAGCGCCGGCGCAGGCACCCTTGCACCATGGTGCAAGGATGCTCTGCGCCATGGGGAGATTGTTTCTGTGCAGGAAGGGGCACCTTTCTGCACAAAAACAATCAGTACAGGCTTTTCTCTTTCAATGCGTGCTGCAGAATGCAGCACGCATTGAAAGAGGAAAACGAGGAGAAATGAAAACATTTCTCCTCGGTGCGTCTCGCTACGCCACCTCTAGGGTGGCGTAGCTTTCAGACGCATCTCCAGAGTTACGATTCTCGTAATTCTGGAGATGTGTCTTGTTCCATGGGTGTTGCGTGGGAACACCCACAGCAACACCCATGGAACGCCCCTTCACCGCAAAGTGCTGCGTGTGAAGGGACGGTATTTACAAGGAGAGGAAAAGTCACGCATGGTGGCTTTTCCTCTCCTTGTAAATATCGAGGAGCCCCCTGCGCCACCAGTACGTCACGAAAAGTGACGTACTGGTGGCGCAGGGGGCTTGTAAATCTGCCCCTAGAAGTTCAGGCCTGTGTAACCAGACACTTTCTTTGTTCTCAGCTACCTTCTTCACCATCAGCTTGCCCACCATTTGTTTGTGAGTTTGTGTATATGCTACATGGTTGATATTGTGTTTTACTTTTTCTTGCGACTTTTAAAAGTATTTTGAAGGGGTAATTCATGGTGCCTTGTCCTGTTTGTGGTTGGAGAATTCTTAAAGTTTATTTAATTTTCTTTTCTGAATTGAGGAAGTTATAGCCCTGCAGTGGCCGTTCACACCTTTGGTGGCTACAGCCCAGCATGAGCTATTCACAATTTCAGCAGTTGCAGGCCTGCATTTGTCACACATGTTTAGGTAGATGCAGCTCTCACTTGGGCTGAATGGCAACATGCAATTGCAGCACCTATCGGGTCTTTACATACCTGGTGACTAGGGTGCTTTTTGCCCCTTGGGTTCAGATTTGGATGTAAACCTCCTATCTATTCCCCCATGTGGGTAGCAAGACTTAGTCACTTTCAAATCAACATTGAGGCATGGCAGGCCACCATTAACAGTGATTGTGTGATTTTGACAATGTTTTATCCTACTGTCAAAGTCTATGAGACTAGCGTCAGTGGTGGAGAAGCTTTTCTCATAATGCCTGACGTACGTGGGTGATTTACTGTGGATCTTATTGCTGTGGGTCTAACTACTTGTTTCTGAGGTGTCAAGTCAAATAAAACTTTATTTGGCCAATAATGACCATAAAAGCACATTTGCACACCTCAAGAGTAAATTAATAAAAACATTATACAATACTTGATAAAAGGGCGAAACCGATAGTTCATGTACAAATTTCCATGTATAAGTGACAAAGCCGTAATGTATAGTAATTTTAATAAAATATAAAAACTACAACATGTCAAAAACTACTACGCCTTCTTAGGCCTGGGTAAAGTGCATTCTGTACAGTACTAACAAATAATTAAAAACAATGCCACTAAAATATAACAATTTTAGGGACAATTCAATGCGTGATCAAATTGTTTCCTTCGTCGTAAGGCTCCTGTTAAGAAACTCGCAAAACCGAAGCATATCAAAGGTGAGGACAACATTTGCAGATATATCAGGGCTGGCCTCACTTGTGCAAAATTACAGTGTTTTAAAAGTGGTAAAATGTATCTTAACTGAAGACCATGATAAAATCCACAGAAGAACATAAAATGTAGGAGATCTTGGTCCGAGAAGTCATCACAAGGGCAAGGCTTTAAAGCTCCAGGCTTCGAAAAACTCTTGGGGACCGTGAGGCACCAGTGAATACAATTGAACCTAAATCTGGTTGAAAGAAAACGGTGGTGTAGGGTTTTTTAATATAAGACCAGAAGGGTTGTTCTAAAGTCCCAGTACTCAACATTATGTACTGACTTATCAAGGGTTTTTTAAGTTCATTATTTTCCCTTTCCACCATCCTCTTAGCTAAAAATTGTCTTTTAATTACTTTCAACTCACCACGGTGCATTTGTCTCGGATGTATGAAAAGCTCAGGGTGCCCTACATTCGCCAGCTGCTGTGAGATGTAAACCAGCCAAGGAATGTCAGCCGCCCTGTCGAGTCTCATACAATCTTCTAAAACAGTTTGGTTCAGTGTTTCTGAGGTGATTTAGCAATATTCTCCCTCAACTTCATTGTATTAATTTCACGGCATGGATCAATCATTGACCATGAGATGCCAATATATTTGGTAGGTTTTATGCCAAAGATTAAACAGGCCAAACTATGTGTAGAACCATGAAGATGAGAAGGTCTGTAGGTGTGTGATTATAAATTTTCCTACCTCTACCGGGTGTGATTCCACCTCTTTATCAGAGCTGAATCTCCATCTTATTTCTGTCACTATTGAGGGTACAAAAGTGGCTGTCTTCTGTTCACCATCTATACTGAGTCCTTCCTGTGTAATCGCTCCATGTAATACATTACCTGAGTTTCTGTTTTTAGTTATTTTCTCTTTCGATTTGTGCTTCATGTTATTCCACGTTTTCTAATTTCTTCCATGGATTTTCTAGTTGGTGGCACTGCATTTACTTTTGCAAGGATGTCGTTCAACAATGCAACTTTATTTCCTGGCTCAATGTTTGAATTCACTCGTTTTTGTGTTGGTTCTCAGCAATGAGGATTTCAACCCCCGCCTCTGTGAAGCCCAGTATTCATTCCCTTTCATCACTTTTGTTCTGATTCCTATCTATCAGAGTCTTCTTGGCTCTGAGACAATAGCATGTTTGCTCTTTAATCAATTTTCCAGGTGTGTACACTTCGTGCAGGCACACTTCTAAAAGATTTCTTAGATTTCTAGGGTAGACTTAGCTGTTGGAGCAGCACAATCTTGGCTCGACCCTTTGACTTCACAACTATGTCATATCATATATATGTGAATTTAGTACCATATATTTGTGTACTTAACCCCTTCGCTGCTAGTGCTCCCTCCCCCGTGCTAATCCTTTTTTTGGCTATTTGGGGTAGTTCACACTTAGGCCCCTGTGACTTTTTGTCCACATATGGTATCCATGCCAAATTTGCGTAGTTTTCTTCCAACATCTTGTGGAATCTAAAGGTACCCAGGGTTTGTGGATTTCCCTGGAGGGGACTGAGAAATTGGCCAAAATACAGCTATTTTTATTTTATTTTCAGAAAAATTGGAAAAAATTGCTGCAAAAGAGAGCGTCTGTTTTTTTACCCTAGAAATAAAAGATTATCAACAAAGGGTTTGTGGTGCTAAAATCACCATCTTCCCAGCCTTCAGGAACAGGCAGGCTTTTGTCAGAAAACCAACATTTTCTACACAGTTTTGCCATTTTACTGGGACATAGCCTATTTTTCCTATTTTGTCTGCCTTCAACCTCCATCCAGTTAGTGGTAGAACTAGGTGTGAAAGAAATGATGAATCCCGGAAAACGATATATTTCTGAAAAGTAGACAAAATTATTAATTCAGCAAGGGATCATTTGTAGACCCTTCAAGACTTTTTTTATAGAAACTAACAGATGAAAATAAGAAATATTGAAATTGAGTTGAAAAAACAGCCATTTGTGCCAATGATTTCACCTGTAAAATCTCCCAAGTATGACAGATTTTTAAAAGCAATATACCGCTACATCTGCTGGACCGTTCTGCAGTGTTTTTTTGACATGTTTGAGATTTGCAAGGGATTCTGGGTAACAGAACCTGGTGAGAGCCACACAAGTCACACCATACTGGATTCCTCTGGGTGTCTAGTATCAAAAAATGTACAGGTTTTCTTGGTTTCCCTAGGTTCCGGCTAAGCTAGGGTCCCGAATCCACAGCTAGGCACACTGCAACAAAAGCGATAGTTTTCTGTGGGAAAATGTGATGTGTCTATGTTGCATTTTGGGCCATTTCCTGTCACGAGCACTTGGCCTACCCACACAGGTGAGGTACAATTTGTATCGGGCCACCTGGGGGAATGCTGGGTGGGTGGAAGTTTGTGGCTCCCTGCAGATTCCAGAACTTTCCATCACAGAAATATGAGGATAATATGTTTTCTTTTTACAAAGTTTGAGGTTGCAAGGGATTCTGGGTAACAGAACCCGGTGATAGCCACACAAGTCACCCCATCCTAGATTCCCCTGGGTGTCTAGGTTTAAAAAATGTACAGGTTTGCTAGGTTTCACTTGGTGCCGGCTCTGCTAGGGCCCAAAATTCACATCTAGGCACATTGCAAAAAAATGGTCAGTGCCTTTTGGGCTTTTTGCCTCCTGGGGGGGCAGATTGAGGGCTATTGCCCCAATATGCCCCCAAGGGGATGCAGAAAGACTGTGGCCATTTTTTTTGGGGGGGTGGGGGCATTTGCATGACCATTCTGGACAGCCCCAAGCCCTCAGCCCTTCACAAAGAAACAAAAATAGTCCCTGGTGCCTGGGCTTTCTGACCCACCCCCCGGGGTGGCAGATCGGTGGCTATTGCTCCCATATGCCCCCGGGGGGGCAGAAATCCTGTGCCCATTTTTATGGGTGGGTGGAGGCACTGGCATGTCCATTCTGGGCAGCCCGTACCGCTACACTAAGAAAAGAAAATAGTCTGTGCTGCCAAGTATTCTTTCTGCACCCCAGGGGGGCTGATCTGGGGCTATTGCCTCACCTACCCCCTAGCGGAGGCAGAAACACTTTGGCCCCCATTTATGTGGAGTGGGGGAATGGCCAAGCCCATTTTGGGCAGCCCCTACCCCTCTTTTATAAAAAAAAAAATCCCTATTGTCTGGTGTGCAATTTGTTCCCCGGTGGGGGAGCAGATCGGGGGTAATAACCTCTATATGCCTCCCCGGGGGACATAAAGACTATCCCATTTTTGTTTGGAGGGGTGGGGGCATTGGCATGCTCATTTTGGGAACCCCCACCCCTATGTATAAAAAAACAAAATCTCTGGTGCCTATTGGGCTTTTTGACCCCCCCCAGGGGGGAAGGTCATGTTCTATTGCCCCCATCTGCCTCCTGGGTGGCAGAAAAACTGTGGCTCATTTTTTGGGGGGGATGGGGCAATGGCATGACCATTCCGGGCAGCCCCCATCCCTACGTATAAAAACAAAAAGAATCCCTGGTGCCTAGTGGGCTTTCTGTCCCTGGGGGGGCAGATCAGGGGCTATTGCCCCCATCTGCCACCTGGGGGAGACATAAAGACTGTAACTAACTTTTTTGAGGGTTGGGGGCATTGACATGCCCATTCTGGGCAGCCCCCTCCTGTATGTATAGTAAAAAACATAATCCCTAGTGCCTAGTGGGGTTTCTGCCTCCAGGGGAGACAGATAAGGGGCTATTGCACTCATCAGCCTCTCGTGATGGGCAGAAAGACTGTGTAACATTTTTGGGGGGTGGAGCATTGGCATGCCCATTCTGGGCAGCCCCCATCCCTATGTATAAAAAAAGCATAATCCCTGGTGCCGAAAGGACTTTCAGATCAGGGACTATTGCCCCCATCTCCCCCCTGGGGGTGCAGAAAGACTGAATATGCCTATTTAAATACAGGGGGAACAAAGATCCTTGCCCAATACTTCCCCATCTGCCTCCATGCTCGGGGGCTGAGATAGCCCCACAAGCACTTAGGCAGTGAAACTGAAACAAGCAGTTTCGGTTTCAGTGAAATGACATCAGTGCGCTGTGCGCACTAATCATCATTTCACTGAAAATAAAAATGCCTCTGGAGGTTGGGCACCTCCTGAGGCAAAAAAAAGGGATTTAGTGCTTGTGTGCACATGATGGAATGGTTCCGTCATGAGCTCACGATCACTGTGGCTCATGACGTAACCATTCCGTCATGAGCATGGAAAGGGTTAATATCATTAAGAAAGTGGTGCACTTAACTGCAATACTGAAGGTGCATTCGCTGTATAATTCAGACATTTATAGGAGTGTGCATACTAATGTTTTCTGATAGTGATATTAATTGCAGTTTTCATATATTTCTGCATTTGTGTAGTTTGAGTAATTTTGTTGACTCTATATATATATGTATATATATATATACTCACATATTCATTTAAATAATATCCTACATTTCTTTTATAACTTTATATGTATCCATAACTATGTATTTAAAAGTGTATTGAAGTGTTTTACTATGTTAACTTGATCAAAGGCCTTAAGCATTTAGACTCTAATGTTTAACCTTCAACATGAAAGTTTGTTCGGTTGCAATGTTTTCTTCTTCTTTGTAGGTGCGTACACATGATCTCATAGTTAGTGAAAGGCACATTGAGCATGAGAGATAGTGAGGCTTGGGAGGGCAACCTTTGGCAAAGACCAGAGGTCCTAATGAACAAATAGAGGACACCGATTCATGTGATTATCAGGAGATGGGAGGAATCCAAGGACGTCTGATGTTCAGACCAAGAGATGGAAGTATCGAATGAAATAGCCAAGTTTTACTGTGAGAAGGTGGAAAAGTACTGAGAAACGTGATATGGGATTCTCGAATGTTCTGTGAAGTTTTAATCAGTGATCGCATCTTTAACATTAGTCAGATTCCCTTAAGATGTAGAGGGGAATTGACCACTTTGCTATATTTCTGTTGTGTGGCTTTATACTAAACAATACTACCAATTTCGTCTAACTTCTGCTTTACTGGATATAATTAAGGTTTTCTCCAATTAGTGCTATTTAGTTTAGGAAATTTAGATTTACACATGCATAGGCAAGAGGACCGGAAATCATACATAGATCATCAGAATTTATTCTTTATTTTCAGTATTGCTATTACTGAATTCCTTGTATGCCTTATGCTATTGTGGTTAGACTTTGTGAGATGATTTGGGCTACCAGTGGTGATTCTGTATATTTACAATATATTCTTGAGGCTTGCATACATCAGTTTGACTTTGAATTTGTAATGATAAACCTACATTTAATCCCATTTAGTGACTTCTGAGTCCTCACTATGTAGTCAAATGGGTTACACTATAAATTGAACTTTTGGATGTTGTTAACTCCTCTTTATTTCTCAGGCATCTAAAATGGTCTATTGCAGGGAACTGTGGATATTCGGCTCAGTGCTCCGGCAGATGGTAGCAAAAAAGGATGGTTTGGTCATGGAATAGGGGAGTAAGAATATTTTGTTGGAATAGTTTAGATCCAATCCCAGCCCCAGAGCCCATGTTTCGGTTTGGAGGATCGTTGGAGTACCAAAAGTTTGAGTAACGGTTGTAACTGTGGAGATTGTGAGTTTTAATAGGGTTGCACGCTCCAATGGGTTGTGCTTAGCTTGTGGTGTTCATGAAGATTGTGTGATGTTTGCCAGAGATGTTTTGAATGTTGTGTGGATGCAACGCTTAACGTGGAGAAGTTGAAGTTGTTATTGGGTCCTACGTGGTCTAAGATCCCGGGAATATATTAAGAAATGTAGAAGATTGTAATTAACTGCTAAAGTTTTGTGTTGCCTGTCATGAGATGTTGTCAACAGCACAATCGTGATAGGGACATTTATCTTTGTGTGTGAAAGTGAGGTGTGATTGGTGTGGTGGACCCTTTGCACAGAGGAAAGCTGTACTAATTGGGGTGATTCCCCACAGATTGAGGTCTCATTCAAGTGTGTCTGAGTAGGTTGGAAAGTGTTATTCCAAACTATTTCTTGTATAATTAAATACTGTTGATTTCTTTAGTGGAGCAGGTAAAGTTATTTGTTGCAATTGCCTTATACTTGTTTGCATGCTTATTGCTGAGGAGAGAGCATTTACGAGAATTGTAAAGGAGGGTGAACTGCTGCAAGGAGTGAGATTAACATCACGGTGTGTTCCGCTGAGATTGGTCGGTTGGTGTAAAGCTGCACTGTTATTGGTTGTCCACATATTAGAGTGTCGTGCTGGTATTGGTCATTGACCCCGAACGAGGATTGTAGGTAAACCATTATTATCTGCTTTGAAACAAAATTCTATTTGGGATTATTGACATTTTGCTGGAAAATTAAATGTTTTAAAGTTATACAAGACTGGTTGAGCGGAGATGTGATAATGCCTGTTAGAGAAGGAGAAGAAGCACCACCGAAAGATACTCCATGTCATTATATGGCAATTAATGTAGGGCTTCACACATGTATTTGGTTAAAACATTGGCACAAGATCACAGAGACAGAAGGTGAACTGGCGTTCCCACGCGGTGGTACATTTAATGTGAAGATCAATGAAAATTTGAGGAAGATATTATATGAGATGAAACCACAGTCTAGACCTACATAATTTAAAGCACTCAATGCTTGGGAGTATGAGGCACATGCCAGAGAGAAGAAAAGTGATTGGGGAACAGTCAGAAAGGTTGTGCATATTAACTCTGATATAAAGTGGAATGCAGAACATAATTAGTGGAGAACTGACATGATAGAGGGAGCCAAATTATACCCTGCATTAACAAGTGGATAATTTAAAAAAGGGAAGGAGTGTAAAAGGAATGGAAAAAGTGACAAGTCAAAGGAACCAGATGAGAGAAGTGAGAACAGTGACAGTGGCTCTAGCGATTGTCTTCAAAATAGGTTGTTGTCAGAATACCCACCTCCATATAATGAGACCCAAATATTGGGAGGTGGAAGTACTAATGTGATTGGAAATTCTGGAGTTGCTACAGCACCAGTAAATGTGAGCCCTAATGCGATGGGAGTGACCCCTGTGAATATAAACCAGAACCCAATTGGAGGGAGCCCAGGGATTTGTGCCCCTGGTGCCTCCACAGCTCTTACTGCTCCAGATGCTCTTACTGTTCCAGTTACCATTGGTCCTGTGGTTCCTACATACAACCCTAGTTCTACAGGAAATGCAAAACACAATTTGGCTGTCTCTGCCAAGCTGAAAGCCCCACAGAATGCTCCTACCAATTTGAATGTGGGATGATTTGTTTCTTTAATTCCAATGAATGCGAATACCCCTTGTGGTGTGAGTGCAAACCCCACAATGAACTTGACAGAATTTGGACATTTAAGGTCATTCCCAGGATTGCCATATCTGGGTACGCTTACCTGGGAGCCATCCCAAAATGCACATAGTTACGCACCCAATGAAAGGGCAGTATCTAAAGCCCCTGGAGGTAGTCTAGCTTTAGCACTCAGGAATTAGATGAATGGTTGAAGGTTGTTTATGCCACTTCAAATGAAAGTGGAAGCTCAGAATTGAGCGAAAGAATGATTCAGTCATCATTGCGGGTAACTTTAGTGAATGTAGCTAAATTGAAACTAGAATTAGACAAAATGATAAATGGAAGCCTTGAATTGACCAAATTAGATACCTATGAAGAAAATGAAATTTTGTTTATGAGTAAGAATGTTATCAGATAGGCGAGGCAAGTCTATGATAAACTATCTGAAGCAGCTAAGAAAAATGAGGTAGATTTGGATTGGACTAAAGCCTTACAGGAAAGCCATGACTCTGTTTTAAAAAGTGTATGAGAATACCAGGAATGAAATTGCAAATTTGGGAATTGATTCAAAACATTTGCATTTGGAGTGCGCTCGCTAAGTATGAAGGTAAATGGGCAAAAATTAAAGGTTCAAAGAGGTCTATGGGAGAACTCCCTCTTCTCATCGGAGTGCGAGCCGGTGCAACAAGTTTCCCCTTATGGGAAGTACCCAGCGAAGGTTTTGTTCATGTGCCTTGGAGTAGGAGTGATCTTGCATCATTGACAAATGATTTCCCAAGATTAAGGGAGAGGCCTGTAGAATGGTACAAACAAGTTGAGTGGTTTGTGAAAATCTCGACGATTCTGTGGACTGATCTGAATATCTTGTTCAATATTGTATATCCTAGTGATTTGTGGACAGAATGCAAAATAGCCAGAGAATTGCCTGAGAGTGAGTTGGTAAGAGATCCAGGACTAAGGGCCCATCATCCACAGTAATGAGGAAGTATAATCAGGTGATGATGTGGTTAAAACCCAAGGCATCACTCCAATATATTGACTGGGTCAAGATTGACAGGACAGACCAAAAGGTTCTTGACAAACGGTCAATTTATGCATATTACGAGAAATTGCTGCAAGCATTCAAGCAGTATTGTGGGATGGAGATGTTGGAAACTAAGGAGAAGGGATAATTTGCATCCAGGGTTGTGACGGGATTTAGGCCTGAAGTTAGCATGATGATTCAGCATTTGATTTGTTGGAAGAATATGTCAGTTGATGAGATTTTGAGATATGTCAAGTACTGTCATGACAAAATAGAAATTAATCAGAAGAAATTGAAGGAGAAATTGAAGGCGGTGCAAATGAAGGCTGCTAGAGAGGAGGTCAGAGTCAGCCTTTCGCAGGGAATGTTCCAGGAGTGTATCAGAAAGAAGCTCCTGTGAGGCATGTTGTAGGTGGATTCCAGCCACCAGGTATAGGTCATGGTGTCCCAATTGACCCGAGCACTGGGAATGATGTAGCTACTATGAAAAAGTCCAACTCCTGTCACTATTGCAGTACGTTGGGGCATTGGAAGCAGGAATGTTGTCTTAATCCTGCTAATCTGGGTCAAAATATAGGGTTTGCAAAGCTTCAGAATAATAACCCCATGCAGTCACAAAATGTGCAGAGACCAAGGTCTCAAAATTTCAATGTGCCCCAATCCCCAGTGATGCAAACCCAACTACCCCCTATGCTACAACACGCTGCCAATGGCCTTAGATTCACTTCGAACTAAGTTCCACATATGAATCAAAATGCTTTCCAGAAGAACAATGCTTTTCAGCAATTTCCCATGTTTGATACAGTCAACAATTATGGCTCTGATCAGTCCGCTTGACAGTGTCTGGTGGGAGGAAGATTGCCTGCTTGGCGCAGTATTGGAGGTAGACCAGAGTGGTCCATTTGTAGATGTGAAGTAAATGGCCACCCCGTATCATTTCTGGTTGATACTGGTGCTACCCACTCTACTGTTAGAACAGTGGAAGTTCCAAACCAACCCCTCTCGGAAAAAATAATCCAAGTTGTAGGAGTTGCAAATCCACAAATGACAAAACCCATAACCAAGTATGCACCTTTAAAAATAGGTAATTTTGAGGAGAATCACCAATTTGAGGTATATGATTCGAGTCCTGTGAGTTAGTTGGGACGGGACCCGATGTGCAAGCTGAATTGCAACTTTTATTGCACCCAAAGGGTGTGGAATTCCAAATTTAGGATGAAGGTGTTGGTTTTAAATTGGCTCAACAAACCCCAACAGTTGAACTGTTCCCTATGATGACAAGCAAAGAGCTACCCCTGGACCTCAGAGACAACATGATGTTGGAAGTTTGGGATGTTCCAGGCACGAACATTCAACTCATCAAAGGAGTTGAGCCTGGCCATATACAGGTAAAGCTTAATGTTGAGTACCCAAGAACCCTGCAATATAATCAGTATTGGTTGGTAAACTTTGCTCTGCTTGGAGCGCCTAATTTAGCAAAAAAAACTCCACCGTCCGATGGCGGAACAGGGTTTACTGGTGTGCTGCGCTCACCACGCACACCCCTACAACCCCTGAGGGCAGTCAAGCACAGCCTTACCTGCATTTAGCATCAACCTGCACCCCTCATCCTTTGTTATTACTATAATGTTGCCCTCAGTTATACAGTACTTTTTTCCAAATGATAAATGCAATTCTGAAATGCGCCAGCCCCATACGACCCTCCACTTCCCCCCAAAGACTCACCTGCAGCGGCCGTGGATAGTGCGGGCGGATATGAGAGAGAGAGGGTCAGGTGGTCTCGCAGAGAGCTGGCATGGCACTGCTGCTGTATGCCTCGGCCATTGCAGTCAGCTCTGTGGCTGTGCCTTCTCCGAGGTCTGAAGCTACTCTGGTGCAGTGCAGCTGGTTCCTCTCATGACGTCAGCCCGCACAGCTCCAGCATTCCAGACAGGGCTGGTCCTCTGCCACTCTATATCACTAACCCTGCTGCAGCTGCCATGTGCAGGGCAGGGGGATGAGTGTGGGTGGAGGTGTGGAGGTGTGGAGTGAGGGAAGGCGTCTGTGTTCACTACAGAGGGAGAGTGGGCGATCCCATTCAACAGAACATGTGTGGAATACCACAGTGCAGTGTGAGCCATGCTCAAGCCAAAGTTTGGAAAGATGCTTTTTTTGAGAAGAAGAGACACAAATGACCATTTAGCGTGTCTACGTGTCTATTTACTTGGGTGCACATTTCCATGTGTGTGTGCATGCTTCTACATGTCTGCATGTATTTATCTGTAGGCGTCTGTGTGCTCATTTATGAAGTTTTGCATCTGTGTATATCTACTCTTGAACAGTTTGCAACAGCTTGTTGTGAATTGTTCATTGGCCAAGAGTGCCCTGAGAGTGACTACATTGTTGCTGTGGATTGGCTGAAAGAGGCCTGCCAAATTCTTACTGGTGGAGTGACCCCAGAAGACTGCACACAGCCCTACAGTTGGTTGGTGGCATGACAGTTAACTTCTGTGCGGACAGTGTGCTTCTCTGCAGCCCACCCAACCTGTACTGATGTCACAGACATGCCATTATTTTCATCTTTCCTTCAGTTCTTTACGGCCAGGGGCAGAACTCAGAGAGCCAGGGGGCCACTGAGCTGCAGCTGGGGGTACGGCGCAGACGGAGCCCAGCTACAGTTCAGGCAGCACACAGTCCGGTGGTGCCACCACCACCGGATAGTGTTGGAGGCTGAACCAGAGGTAGCACAGAGGAGCCTTGGATGCAGGTAAGGTTGTGCTTGACCGACCTCAGGGGTAAAAGCAAGAGGTCACAGTGGGCTGCTATTTAGGGGAGCAAACTTTGCTTCTTGTCTTTCACTGCTATAGGGGTTTTTTGGGTCAGTGTCTGTCAACAGAGACCTCATGCATTGTGCCAGGGTCCATAAGCATGTAGTTCTTATATTACTCCGCCCGCTTGTGGAACTCTGCAGAATCACATAGAGTTTCTCAGTAACTCCGAATAATTCCGTTGAGTGGTACTCCGCAAGCTCGCCCCAGGCCTAAATATAATCTGACCCCTGAAACGATTGCTGTAATTAATTCCATAATTGAGACAATGATCCAACAAGGCAGTTTGAAGGAGATTATGGTGAGTCCATGCAATTCCCCATCATGGGTTTATTGAAGCCTAGCAGAAAGTACTGCATAGTTCAGGACCTCCGAAAGATAATGATATTGTAGTACCTTGTTGTCCTGAGGTAACGAATCCTGCTGTGATTTTGCTTCAGATTCCATGTGAGGCTCAGTGGTTTACTGTCATTGATCTTTGTCAGGCCTTCTTCTCTATACCTTTCATGAGGCTAGTCAATACCTCTTTGCATTTTGATTCAGCAGTCGTGTTTTGACCTGGTGCTGAGTCACACTAGATTATACCGATAGTGTGTCCATTTTCAATCAGATCCTTAAAAAGAACCTGGAGTCCTTGGCTATGCCCTGTAGCTCTGTCCTGGTGCAGTATATTGTTGATCTGTTGGCTGTGTTAAATACTCAGGAGGACTGCAAGACTGATACCATTGCTCTGCTGAACCACTTGGCTGAGAATGGACATAAGTGTCCCCCAGTAAGTTGCAATACTGTTTGAGAGAAGTCCTGTATCTTGCCCATCACATTAAGAAAGTAGTCAGGAAGGTGTTGCAGGAAAGAATCTGGGCGATTCTGACAATGAAACCACCAACAACACAGAAAGAAGTCAGAATGTTCTTGGTAATGGTGGGCAACTGTCACCAGTGGATACCCAATTTTTCCCTAGTGGCCAAGCCTTTACAGCTGCTGGCACACAAGGATGTGTCGGATTCGGTACCCTCGAACAATGATTGTTTGGTAGCCCTCCTAGAGTTGAGAGAAAGTCTCTGCCACGCCCCGGCACTGGGAATGCCTGATTACAAGAAAGAGTTTTTTCTTTTCTGCTGTGAGAGGGAGGGCTGCGTTCACTCACTGCTTACACAGACATATGGCAGTGCCTGTAGACCTGTGCTTACTTTTCTGCCACCCTTGATCCAGTAGCTGCAGGGTTGCCTAGGTGCCTCTAATACATGGCTGCTGCTGGTGTCAACATTGAAAGGTGCGAAGGCATTATTATGGGTCATCCTCTAACTGAGTATGTGCCTAATTCCGTGGAAATATTGCTGATGTGCACTCATACTCAACACTTGACAAACAGCCGCCTGACCGAGTATGAGCAGATCATACTTGTGGCCAAGAATGTCACATTGAGGAGATGCGCTGATTTAAACCCTGCCACCTTGCTGCCCCTTCATGAGAGTGACTGTGAGGAAGGTGAGGTGGAGCATGACGGTCTCAATGTTACTAAACTGTGCACCAAGCCAAGACCAGATATACAAGATGAACCATTGCCTGAATCTGATTTTGCATTATTTGTGGATGGCTCATGTTTGTGAGACCATGGTGGAAATTTAAGAGCCACCTATGCAGTCGGTACCGTTTCAGGAGTAGTTAAAGCTTCATGGCTCCAAGTAGTATTTTCGGCACAAATGAATGAATTAATTGCTCTTATAAGAGCATGCTGTGTCTCAGGCCAGCAGAGAGAGATCATTTTCTCTGATAGTCAGCATGACTTTGGTGTTGTTCAGGATTTTGGACAGTTATGGTCCCGGAGGGTGTTTATGACCTCTTCAGGTCTCCCATCCCAACCGAAGAACAAGTACTAAAGCTTCTTGAGGCATTGCAACTACTTGTTCAAGTTACAGTTGTAAAATGTGCTGCTCGTTGCAAGGGGGTGTTTATGTGACCGTTGGCAACAGATAGGCTGATGAGGTCGCAAGGTATTGTGCTCATAATGCTTGTTCCTTTAATGGTGAATACACAAATGAAGGAGCAGATGAAACCAATAACACATTTTTGTTAACAACTGCTGATATGTGGGAGGAGGTCAAGAGGCTTCAGGAAGAAGCGCCAGAGGCAGAACAGCAGATTTTGATTAAGTCTAAGAGGGATAAGGATGATATTTGGGTTTCAGGAGATGGGAGACCTGGGTTGCCTAATAGTCTATTGCCACCGATGGCCAGGCATTATAATGGTCCTACTCATGTAGAGAAAAATGCCATGGTCAGATTGTTTTGACAGATCTGGTGTAATCCTATGTTTGGATTGACGGCTGAAGCATTGTGCCACAGATGTGTTGTCTGTCAACAGAACAATGTAGGGAAAAGAACTGCAGGAACATTGAGCCTCATAGAAAGATCAGGTGGTCCCTTCAAAAGTATGCAGTTAGATTTCAATGAAATTCCCATGTGCAATAATTTGAGATATGTCCTGGTTATTGTGGGCATCTTTTCGCGCATTCTTGACCAGGAGGGATGACAGTCTCACAGTAGCAAAATTGATTTTGAGGGAGTTAATACCTAGGTTTGGCTTTCCGACTTCTCTTGAATCAGATCGGGGAACACATTTCCACAACAAACTCTTGAGAATGTTATGTGCGGTATTACAAGTTGGTCAGAAACTGCATTGTAGCTATAGACCTGAGGCTTTGGGTCTAATGGAACAGATCAATGGAATGTTAAAATTCAGGGTTGCAAAAGTGTGTGCTTCTATGTCTCTGCAGTGGCCTGATGCTTTGCCTCTTTGGTTGATGAGTCTTCCAGCATCCCTGATCAGAGGACAGGATTGTCCCCCAATGAGATCATCATGGGCAGAGCTATGAGTTGGCCAGCTGTACCTGGAAATGCGCTTGTGAACATTACTGATGACATGATACTTGATTACTGCAAAGGACTGGCTGACGTCGTGCATTCTGTCTCTCATCAGGTCGAAACTGCCACAGCACTGCCTCATCATGAGCAGTATCATGACCTCAGTCCTGGGGCCTGGGTCTTGGTGAAGAAGCATGTACGAAAGAGTTGTATGAAGTCCGGCTAGCATGGTCCTTTCCTGGTGATTTTGGTACTACAACTGCTGTGAAGTGTGGAGGTCTCCCTAACTGGGTACATGCTGCCCACACTAGTTGAGTTCCATGTCCCCTTGATTATGTAACAGGACCTTCTCCCAGAAGTGTCGGTGGTGGTCGAGAGATCATGGGAGCAGGTTAGCAAAAGCCTGAAGCAGCACTTGTTCGGTGAGGTGGGTCTTGAGGAGTCGATAGCTGGAGCAGAAGTGGGAGAACTTGCCCTATAGTGCTGACTGAGGTAGACTCATGCCCTGAAAAAGGTCCTAGTGCTGTAGAACTGAGAGTGGCAGCAGGAGAACATTGGCTGAGAAGGCAGAAGAAGGGCGAATGAATCTATGAGGAGAAGGTGGAATCTAGACTATTCCAGAGGTTATGGAAGATTCTTATTTGAGTGACAAAGGAGATGAAGACATTGCTCTCAGGAGATCAAAACCAGCTAGAGCACCCTGTCAGAGCTACTCCCCCCTTGAATGTACTTACTTTGCCACAAGTGAGAGAGAGAGTTCTGGGAATACTGGGAGAACAGTGCAGATTAAGTCGAACCTCTTTGGCCTGAGCATTTTGTTTGAAATACAATTGGAAATTAAATTATCATCAAAGAGACAAAGACATTTTAATCTGGATGTGACTTTCAGTGAATTTGAACTGTCCATTTATTACAGACATTTACATAGATTGGTAGGAGAAGAAAAAAGAGTACTATGGCCTGAGGAGACTGGAGAAGCACAAGGTTGTCCCACAGAAGAACATGGAGTAGGGCTAAGGAAGACTCACGAAGACCTTTGTACATAATTCTACTGCATATCATTTGCCTTGAACTTTGATTTTGCAATTTGCACAGGTGGAAATCGGCAGAGAATACTCTGCTGCTGCTATGTTCTGCTCAATGGTTTGAATTTAGGGAACTAATACAAACCAATACTAATACCCGTAAATGTAGGCACATAATAGTAGGAACACTAGTAATCATAGTTGTAGTACTAATTATTTTGCTTGTATGATTATGTTCACCAGCGTCTAGTTCAAAGAAGGATAAGCCCAACGCTAACACCAAATCCTCATGCTCTGCCGGTAACAGTTTGTACCCGCTGGATGAGAAGGAGTTACATAGAGATTTAGCCAGAGGAGATTACTCTTTAAACGCTTATACTACATTGCTTTATGAGTATGCTGACCATATAAACGTGGTGAGGGACTGCTATGTTTGCTTGCAGTTACCTGCATCAGTTGCAGAACGTATTACCTATTGCCAAGTTACCTTTGACATATGGTGTCACTTGTAGTCTTCTGCTGAGCCTGTTCTATGGACAGGGTCACATCCAATTTTATTTTTTAAATTTTCACTTGGTCCTTTCCAAAGTTCCTTTTTTTAAACATCTGAAAAGACATACTTATGCCTAAATTACTGACACAACTAAAAGGTATTTTACACATATCACAACACACACCTAAAACTAATTACACAATTACCATCATTAATTACTAATTAATTAATTACAATTAACTAACAACTAATTATTAAATAATTAATAATAAACTAATTTACACATTTAACACTAGAACATCTCAATTAAACAAATATTAATAAATACAAATTATTCAATAAATGTAATATAATGAAATTACTTCCCACCCTATTCCCCTATAAACCCACAACCCGCTACGGAACTAAAAACGCAAATTTCAAATAAAAAAAATAATAATAACTACTAAAAATAATCAATACATTTTATATAATTAAATTACTTCCCACCCTATTCCCTATAAACACGCAACCCGCTACGGAACTAAATATGCAAAATTCAAATTAAAAAAAATAATAACTACTAAAATTTTAACACATATAATAAAATTACAAACAATTCTTATACAAAAAAACATACATCACACACATATAAAATATATACTAAAATACATAACATTAATAAACAATCGATATTTTTAACTATATTTTTGCAAACAATATTAAACAGTTCGATATTTTTTAAATCGATATTACTTACCTAAAATCGATATTATTGACCACGAGGATTTGTCTGTCGATATTCCTGACCCACGATAATTTTGACACGATATTTGTGCAATCTGATATTTTTTACTCGATATTCTGTCTCTGCACCAGACAAATGGTTTGGAAATCTAAGAATTTTAATTTTGGGTGCTATTCTGAAACCTCTGGTGATAATTGCCCTTTGTGTAATAATCCTGATTGTGATCTTTAAGGGATATAGGTGTTTGAAAGTTAAACGGGGAGTAAATAGGAAAAGAGCAGATGTACAGCTGGAGGAGAGTCAGAGGAAACACTATGGCAACATGAAACATCTGGAAGAATCAAGGAGGAAAATGTTAAAACCCACAAGGTTTTAGATGGTCCATCTAATAAGATTTAGGGCTTGGATTGTGATGGCTTGGTTCACCATCAGAGTGGGTCTGGGGAAGAGTAATTTAGGCTCCGTCCTTTCACATCACTAATATGTCAAACATATGTGCATGTAGTACCATATATTTGTGCACTTTAATATCATTAACGCAAAATGGTGGCCTTGACTGAAATACTGAAGGTGCATTTGCTGTATAATTCAGACATCTCTATGAGTATGGATACTAATGTTTTCTGCTATTGATAGCAAATTGCAGTTTTCATATATATCTGCATTTTTTTATATATATATATATGCATCCACAGGTATAATTTAGACGATCACAAAGAGGATATTTTCACCATCAGATCTTTAATTCTCCGTAGCGCGTTTCGCCTGACACAGCAGGCTTGGTGTGAGCAAGCCTGCTGGGTCAGGCGTAACGCGCTACTGAGAATTAAAGATCTGATGGTGAAAATATCCTCTTTGTGATCGTCTAAATTATACCTGTGGATGAATAGTAAATGCTGGCGCGCTCCGCTGACAAACGACGATCTACCTGCCCAGGGCGAGGGGAGACAGAAGGAGCAACTCGTTGTTGGGGATATAAATATATCCCAAATACGAGGACGCACTCACTGCAGTTTATTCATCAGAATATTTATTTCACGGGAAACCAGCATGTTCTTTTCCAATAAATTGTATCCTGCCTGACCCGTTTCAGAGCCCGAAGCTCCTTAATCATAGGCGGACTGGAGCTGTGCAGGTGCACTACAAGAAACATTTTCATTTGCATGCTTTTAAATTCAATTACCCAGTAATGTGTTTCACAGGTGAGTTTCTTTTGCTGAGCATGATGGAATCTGTAGTGTCTTTTAAAAACACTTCTTACCCTTCAGTTGGTTCTGCGAGGTTTCAGTCTTTAATTATTGTTGATTTCAGCCCTCCATTAATCCGCAGAAAACTCCATGCATGGTTTACATTTTTCCAAACTGCTGTGCCACTTCTCAGTTTGGCATATGTCCATCCTTGTTGCCCCATGCTTAAATCCGGTAGTCCTCCACGGCTAGGACTGCCGTGATTTATGTTTCCATATTTGTCCCAAATACGAGGTCGCACTCACTGCAGTTTATTCATCAGAATATTTATTTCAGGGGAAACCAGCATGTTCTTTCTCAATACATTGTACACTGCATGACGCCTTTCAGGGCCCCCAGCTCCTTATATGTATATCTATATATTTATTCACTGAAAAACCATAGGTTTCAGATATGTTATAGTTAGAAATTAGCATTTAAAAACCTTTGAAATTCACTGAAAAAACCATAGGTTTTAGGGACAGTTATAGTTACTTGGACATTGCACTCGTACAAAACCCGTGAAATTCCCCCGTTATAGTTAGTTCAGCTAACTATAACTCGCGCCCGCAATGCACTGCTGATGACGTCACATATTACATCACTCATGACATGGTCAGTGACATCACTGATGACATCACTGATGACATCTCAAATGACATCACTGATGACATCATCCAGTGACTGTGTGTTTCTGTAAAGTTTAAATATTTTTAATATATATAGGAAAAGACGTATTGAAGAATGAGTGGGTGTGTAAGTGTTAGTATGGATGATTTAGTAGGTGCGTGACTGACTCTATAAGTGAGTGATTTAACGTATCTTACTGAATGCATGGGTTAGTGACTAAACTGGGTGAATGTCTGTATCCGTCTGTCTGTTGCTGTGTAAGTGGCTGCATGTGTTTGTGAATAGCTACATGAGTGTCTATATGAGTTATTGAATGGTTATCTGAGTATCTGTATGGGTGCCTGAGTGTTTGTGTGGGAGGGGTGTGTGCGACTCTGTGCATAGATGTGTGAGTGGGTGATTCACTGGGTGGATGGTTTCAAGAGTGCATCTGTGATAGACTGTATGGGTGGGTAAGTGTGTGTAAGAGTGTGTTAGTGAGTGAATGTATGTCCCAGTGGTACATGTGTGAGTAACTACATATGTGAAAGGCAGTATATATGTGTGTTGGAGTATATAAATAGCTATAAGCGTAGAGTGAGTGATTGTGATAGTGGCTGTATGGATGAGTGTGTGCTTGTATCAGTGATTGTATAAGAGCGTAAGAATGTGCTAGTATTTGTATGAGTAAGTGAGCTGGGTTGTGTATAACTGTATAGGTGAGTAAATGGCAGTGTGTTTAATTATTTGCATGACTGACTAGGTGTGTGAGTACCTCTATGGATGAGTGGCGGTGTTTGAGTGTCTATATAGGAGTATGAGTGCATATGATAGTCCTGTACTGAGTGACCGTAAGTATGAGTGACTGTACGTGTGAGTGAGTGGATGTGTGCGTAGACCTATGAATCAGTGAGTGGGTATGTAGTTATTGGTGTGGAGTGTCTATGGTTTTGCGAATGGCAGTCTGTAATTTAGAGTGGGTGTATCAAAGGTTATATTAGGGTGTGAGGAGGTGCATCAGATTATCACGTGGATGATGTCATCAGTGATGTCATTTGAGATGTCATCAGTGATGTCATCAGTGATGTCACTGACCATGTCATGAGTGATGTAATATGTGACGTCATCAGCAGTGCATTGCGGGGGCGCGAGTTATAGTTAGCTGAACTAACTATAACGGGGGAATTTCACGGGTTTTGTACGAGTGCAATGTCCAAGTAACTATAACTGTCCCTAAAACCTATGGTTTTTTCAGTGAATTTCAAAGGTTTTTTAAATGCTAATTTCTAACTATAATATATCTGAAACCTATGGTTTTTTCAGTGAATTTCAAAGGTTTTTTAAATGCTAATTCCTAACTATAACATGTCTGAAACCTACGGTTTTTTCAGTGAATTTCAAAGGTTTTGTAAATGACAATTTTTAAATGTATTAATTGTTATATTAATTTTTGTCATACTGATTTACTACATTTTTAGAAACAATTTTTTTTTACATATTTTATTTTTTAAATTACATTGTAATTACATTATACATTACATTACAAAAAATACTTTCTGAGAATGAATTACTTTAGTTTAAATACTTTGCACATAGGCAATAGACTTTTAAGTACAGTAGTTACAGTTGTTGCAATGGGCAACACATTTTCAAACACAATGCAACATTCAGCTCAATGTGAATTTCTAGTTAAATGCAATTAGTTACTTTATGGATTACTTTTCTAACCACAGAACTGGATCCTAGATTCAGTCCTGGGACATCTCCTGTAAACAGTTGAGTAAAAGCGTTTTGGTTACAGTAGTGATTTTTAAGGAATATTATTGTATTTTAAAAGTTGACACTTAGAAACTTTTTCACATAGAATCACCAATGTTATCCTATGGAAGGAAATTCACTTAGCAGGTAAAAACTGTTATCGTTACTTTTTCTTACTCAGTGTTGGATCCTGGATCCAGCACTGGTGCATCTCCTGTAAACAGTTGAAAGAATGCGTTTAAGTCATCCAGGCGATTTTTAAGGAATATTTGTAGTTTGTGAAAATCGACACTTTGAAACTTTTCTGCTGAAAACCAGACAATGGATTCCTATGGAAGAAAATATAAGTTACTGGTAAGTACGGTTAAAATTACTTTTCAGGGTCAGTGCTGGGCTAAAAGATGCAGCACTGGGTTCTCTCCTGATAACAGGTGAGTAAATTGGAATTCGTACTTTGGTTGATTTTAGAGGAATATTATAAAGTTCCAAAACTCCACACTTAGAAGAATTTCCAAGTGAAACTAGTCAATGTTAGCCTATGAAGGAAATTCAAGTTACCGGTAAGTACGGTTAAAATTACTTTTCAGGACCAGTACTGGGCTGAAAGATGCAGCACTGAGGTCTCTCCTGATAACAGGTGAGTAAATCAGAATTCGGATTTCGGCTGATTTTAGAGGAATATTTGTATGTTTCAAAAATTGACACTTGGAAACTTTTTCAGCAAAAAGCAGGCAATGATATCCTATGGAAGGAAATTCAAGTTACTGGTAAGTACGGTTAAAATACTTTTCAGGATCAGTACTGGGCTGAAAGATGCAGCACTGAGGTCTCTCCTGATAACAGGTGAGTAAATCGGAATTGGTATTTCGGCTGATTTTAGAGGAATATTTTAAAGTTCCAAAACTCCACACTTAGAAGAATTTCCAAGTGAAACCAGTCAATGTTAGCCTATAGAAGGAAATTCAAGTTGCTGGTAAGTACGGTTAAAATTACTTTTCAGGACCAGTACTGGGCTGAAAGATACAGCACTGAGGTCTCTCCTTATAACAGGTGAGTAAATCAAAATTCGTATTTCGGCTGATTTTAGAGGAATATTTGTATGTTTCAAAAATCAACACTTAGAAACTTTTTCAGCAAAAAGCAGGCAATGATATCCTATGGAAGGAAATTCAAGTTACTGGTAAGTACGGTTAAAATTACTTTTCAGGATTAGTACTGGGCTGAAAGATGCAGCACTGAGGTCTCTCCTGATAACAGGTGAGTAAATCGGAATTCGTAGTTCGGCAGATTTTAGAGGAATATTTGCACAATGGTGAAGGGAGGGCGGGGCCTGAGGTGACATCTGTGCAAACGCGCCCCGTGGCGCGTTTTAAGTTGGGGATTAAGTCCCCTTGAATCATGAGGGTCCCTAGGGGCCAATTAGCCCACCAGGAACCTCCAGTATGCGCCAGGGGCTGCGTTGCAGAGACGTGTAGAGAGGCCACACCCCTTTTACACCTCTCTGAAACGCAGCTCTGTGGCGCTTTCTGGATGTACCTGTTGGGCTAGTTGGCCCCAGGGACCCTCAGGATTGAAGGGGATTTAATTCCCCATCTTAAAACGCGCCACGGGGCCTGTTTGCACACAAGTCACCTGAAGCCCCGCCCCTCCCTTCACCACTGTGCAAACGCGCCCCGTGGCGCGTTTTAAGTTGGGGGATTAAGTCCCCTTGAATCCTGAGGGTCCCTGGAGTCCAACTAGGCCACCATATACTACTAAAAGCGCCACAGAGCTGCGTTGCAGAGAGGTGTAAAAGGGCGTGGCCTCTGTACACCTCTCTGCAACGCAGCCCCCTGGCGCATACTGGAGGTTCCTGGTGGGCTAGTTGGCCCCCAGGGACCCCAGTATTCAAGGGGAATTACTTCCTTCTTAAAACGCGCCAGGGGGCGCGCTTGCAGAGTACTGCAGGGAGGGGGCGGGGCCTCCGGCACAATGCCGGTCGTTTTTTTTTTTTTTTTTAATTTAAAGGGAGGGGGCTGCGTGGCCCCCCTTCCCTTGCCCACTTTGGCCCCGGGGACCCCATCCCCGGGGCCTGAGCATTTTTTTTTTTTAAATGAAAAAACAAAAACGGGAAGGGGGCCGCGTGGCCCCCTTCCCTGGGCCTGTATTGGCCCCGGGGACCCCATCCCCCGGGGCATGCCCTCAATTTTTTTATTTGGAGGGGGGCTGCGTGTCCCCCTCAGGCCATTTAAGGCCCCGGGACCCCATCCCCGGGCCGGCCTTGCACTTTTATTTTTATTTTTTATTTTTTACTAATTTGGGGAGGGGGCTGCGTGGCCCCCTCCCTGGCCACTTATGGCCCCGGGGACCCCATCCCCGGGGCCTGGCCTCTGGTTGGGGACTGTGGGGGTCCCCAATCCCCCCACAGTCCCAGCCGGCTCCCCGCCTCCTGCGCGAGCCGGCATTGCTTGCCACATGGGGAGCAGCTAACATGCTGCTCCCCATGTGGAAAAGCAATTGTCTTTGGATATGGAAGCGAGAGCAGGCTTCCCTGCTCTCGCCTCAATATCCAAGCAGCTTGCAATGACAGGACGGAGCCGCGAGGCTCCCGTCCTGTCATTGCAAACTACAGTGTCCGGGGGTAGGCACCCCGGGACACTGCAGGAGCCGGCCCTGGGGGTGGCGGTCCCCAGGGCCATCAAGGGCTCCAGGAGGGGGCCGCGCGGCCCCCTCCCTTGAATTGCACAGCCCCGGGGAGGTGGTGGTCCTCGGGGCTCGGGGTCCGTAACGGACCCCCACATTTATTTTCTATGTGCCCCGGGAGGTGGTGGTCTCGGGCGTGTGGGGGCTGGAGCCCCCCACACATTATTTTAAATTTAAAAAAGAAGCCCCGGGGGTGACGTGTCTCGAGGCTGCGGGAGGGCATGAGAGCCCTCCCGCACCATTTTTTAATTAAGCCCCGGGGGGTGGTGGTCCCCGGGCTTGGGGGCCTTAGAGGCCCCCATATAAACAATTTACACACCCCTCCTCCCGCATGCCCCCGGGACTTGGGCCACCCGGGGGCAAATTTACATCGAAGCACGGGAGACCGCGCTTCGATTTTTTTTTTTTCGGCAGGATCCGCGCACCCTGAGCGCATCCTGCCAATTTAAAAAAATATATATATATTTTTGCCCAGGGGGTCCTTGTGGGACCCCCTGAGCAGACCTAGGGGTCAGGGTGTTTCTACCCTGCCCCCTTTTGCGCTTTGCGCACTTGTTTCTGTCCCTCGGTTCTACCGAGGGATAAAATGGCTGCCAACACTTCCTGATTTGGAGTGTTGACAGCCAATTAGCATGCAGCTCGTGATCGGGAGGGTGCGCGAATCCGACGCGGCCATAGATATATATGTACTTTTACTTTTGATTTTCTCAGCAACTACTGAACGGATTTACACCATTTAACAAAAGGGTTCTTTCTGAACCAAGAACTACCTCTTTGCCAAATTTGGTGTAATTCCGTTCAGCAGTTCGGGCTGTAGCCGTGTCTAAAGTTTCCTATGGAAAAATGAATGGGGAAAACGCGTTTTGGGACCCCCCTTTTTCTCGGCCCCGCTTGACGAATCACCCCGAGACTTTCAGGGTAGGAGCGGACCGGAGCGCCCCACAAAGTTTGAAAATTTTGCGAAGATACGTCAACCGGCAAGAGAGTTATTTCAAATAGAATGTCGCGGATTTCCTATGGAAAATAGGTTCTAACTATAACTATCTACTGGCGACCGCCAGTAGATAATATATAGATATATATATATATATATATATATATTTATACACACGTATTCATTTCAATAGTATCCTACATTTATTTTATAACTGTATACGAATCCATAATCATGCATTTAAATGTGTATTGAAGTGTTTTGCTACATTAACTTGACCAAAGGCCTTATGTGTTTGGACTCTAATGTTCAAACTTTAGCGTGAAAGTTTGTTTGGTTGCAATGTTTTCTTCTTTTTGGCACGTGCATTCACATGATCTCATAGTTAGTGAAAGGCACATTGTGCATGAGAGATAGTGAGACTCGGGAGGATAACTTTTGCCAATGACGAGAGGTGCTAACAAACTAAGGGAGGACCCCGATTCATGTGAATATCAGGAGACAGGAGGAATACAATGACGCTCTGATGTTCAGACCAAGAGATGAGAGTATCAAATGAAACAGGCACGTTTTACTTAGAGAAGGTGGAAAGGTACTGAGCCATTGATATATTGGATTCTTGAATGTTCTGTGAAGTTTCATTCAGTGGTCACACTTTTGCTTTAGTCAGATTCCCTTGAGACTTAGAGGGTTAGAGACCTCTTTGCTATATTTCTGTTATGTGGCTTTATGCTGGACAATACTACCGACTTTGGAGAACTTCTACAGTCTCTGAAATGCTGTGGTCTTCCTGCTTTACTGGACCTCATTAGGGTTTTCCCCAATTAGTTCTACTTAGTTTAGGAAATGTAGATTTATTCCTGTATAGCAAGAGGACTGGAAATCATATACTGATCATCAGATTGTATACCTTATTTATTTTCTGTATTGCTATTACTGAATCCTTGTATGCTTATGCTATTCAGCAGTACCAGCAGGTGTTGTAGAGTAATGGTGGGGCGGGTGGGGCGGTGGAGGGGTCATGGGACAAAATAAAAAAATAAGTAAATAAAACTTACGTTTATTCGGATGCATCGCTCTCTTCTGCTCCTCTCCTCGCAGGCACAGGCTCCGAGACTGCACTGTGGCCAATCCTGAGGCTGCTCTCATGTCATGAGATCAGCCTCAGGGTTTGCGTGAGTACTCTGAGTTTGTGCTTGCAGGGAGAATGGGAGCCTGTGCCAGCTCTCTACCACCCAGCAGCACAGCTGGGGTTGGAGAGAGCTCCACTGCACATGATGATTTGGCCAGCCTGAGACGGCCAGCCAAACCGTCATGCGCAGTGAAGGAAGTGCACTTACCACTCCCCTCAGTGCCTGTGTTTAATATTGGTTTAATTTTCCTTTCCTAACTTTTTGCGGAGGAGCAGCCGCTGCTATTGAGGTTAAACTTTGGCAGATGATTTGGACTACCAGTGGTGATTCTGTATTTTTACAATGTATTCTTGAGACTTGTATACAGTTGTTTGGCTTTGAATTTACAATAAACCTACATTTAGTCCCATTTGTTGGCTTCTGGGTTCTCACTGTGTAGCCAAATGGGTTACACTGTAAATTTGGATAATATTAACTCCTCTTTATTTATCAGGTATCTAAAAAGGTCTTTGCAGGGAAATTTGGCTATTCGGCTCAGTGCTCTGGCACTGTTTTGCAAAAATATTCTGCTATGTTTCATGTGCGTCACATTTTCGCTAGGATGTTTGTCACAATGTTTGCATGTGCAGGGAAGTTTTGCTTTTGGATTTACCACTATTCAAACAATGATGTGGACATAACAGACGAGTTTTTTGTAGGCCGAGCAAAATTAATTTTTCACTGTCATATTCTTGTGGAATTTTTGCCATTTCATTTTAGGCTTGTCAAGCAAATTGCCAAAGATCTTACCATTACGCCAAATCGTGTAATTGAGATTTCCTTTAGGTAAATATCCTATCACTTGAGCACAGGAACGATAATAATGGACAGAATGCGAATGGCTGTTGTTCGGATCACATGCAATTTTATTTATTTTTTTGCTTGAATTGTGTGCTTTTTTCCAAAACGGCACTAAATGATAATGCAAAATGCCGTACCGGCATTTTACATTATAAAATGTAATTTTGCACAATTATTTGGGCATTTCATAAATATCCTACAAGGAAATTCCGCAAATTTCACTCAGGCCTAGTTTTTTCCTTTTGTCTTGCACTGCTTTAGCTAAATCTAGGTCTTTAATTCTAATTCTGCTGTTTTCCGAACCTAATTATCACTTGACAAATATAAACTGTGACACTAATTAATTTATTATGAGCTAAAAATAGAACAGTTGATTATCAGGATTCATTTTCCTTTCATGGCATTGAAAAGGTTAGACAATCATGTTCCATTCATACAAAGTAGGCATAAAGCAAAGCAGGCATTGAATAGATGCTCCGATCAGTTCAATGCCCTCATTTTACAGACTGACTCTGTGGTGGGGAGAAGCTATAGAAAAGATTGCCTCATCACAAAGGTTAATAGAACTGCAAGGACGTGTTTTACTTGTTTGAATGCCAGCAGTCTCTTGTGTAGAGCAAACAGCACACATATATATGCAGGCACCAGCCTACATATTTACACAAATAAACTACTAATGATTGGAATTTTAATGCAATTCATAATGGTTTCCGCTGTAGGCCTTAGCAACTAAAAGTCGTTGGTTAGTAGCAACTACCAACCATCATGGTTTAGATTGTGTACATTGTCTGTTTTACACACACCGACAAAAGTCTTTCAAGTTATTATCTTATGTTTAAACTCTATCCGCTTACTTTTTCACCTGTTAAACTTCATTTCAATGAATACCTGTTTTCAGAAAGGGGTCTTCATCTTTTTGGCTTATGGGGGGTACGCATTGTTTATACATACAATTAAGGAAAAAAACTGTTGACCAGAAAACATAGCTTGCATTTGTGCTGGTGTAATTTTGCAACATTTAACAATTAGATTGGGCCTGATTTGCAAAGATAAACTTACACTTGGTAAGTTTATTACATTCTCCGAATTCACAAACCTAGGGGCATGTTTATGAGAGCTTTGCTTCATACGTGTATCACGCAATGTGGTACATGCGTGACGCAAACCTCTAAGTCATATTTATGGAACCATGCAAAGCGACTTTGCGTGGCTTTGAATGGTTTCAAAAATACGAAGTAATGCAATGCAGCACAAATTGCTGCGTTGCATTACTCTGTGCAAGGAAGGCGCTCCATTGGCGATGTGGTTGGTGCTCCTACGCAACTCCAATGGTTTTTGACGCATTCCCAGATTGACCTAGCCTGGTAAACTTAGGAATGCGCCAAAAAGATACCCCTCCCCTGGAGAGGCATAACAAGGAGAAATATTTTTATTTCTCCTTCTTACTTCCTCATTTTATGTGCGCTGCATTAGGAAGAGGAAAAAGCCACCCAGGATTGTTTTTGTGCGGGAAGGTGTCCCTTCCTGAACAAAAACAATCCTGCCAACAGCACAGGCATCATTGCACAATGGTGCATGGTTGCCTCGTTCGCACTAGGCTGCCAAAATGGTGCCAGTGCAACGGAAAATGACAGGAATACACCGTATTTGATAACTATGTTGCATTCCTGCCCTTTCCCTGTGTTGCAGGGCAGTGCAGCAAGGTGACTTGCTGCGCTGCCTGTGCCACAAAACTCATAAATATTGCCCTATGTGTGGAGTTTACCACTCTGCACACCCTATACTTATCTATGCAGAGTGCTCTGCACCTTGAGACTCCGCACACTTTAGTATAGGGAGTATAAAGTCATAACACTCTGCACATAGTTTGTGAATTGCATTTTGTCATACGTTTTTTAGCACTTCAAAATGTGCTACAAGCTAGAAACTGCAGTTTGTAAATCAAGCCTTTTGACTTTACTGGTCCTGATGAAATTTTGAACCAACAATCTTGGATTATGTAGATTGCTACAGCTTTGTACCAAAATTTGCATTTTCTCTACTGTCAGAACTGAGCTATTGGTGCACAATGTATTTTTTTGCCCTCCTTGATTGGTAGATATGTGACAGAGCAAATGTTTAATTACGCAGATGAAATGCATGACACTCCTGAATTTTGCGTTTCAAGTGAGAGTTCTCAAAATTTTACATTACTGAGTTTCCAGTTTTTTTTTTCCTGTAGGGGGAGACTGATTTTCACAAAAATGTCTCACTGAAAGACATTTTCTGCTAGAACCAGTCTCCTGCCAGCATTTCGCATGACTTTTGTGGATGCAGTATATCCATGTCTAAAAAAACTCACACGAGATGCCAACAAACCACTCTTCATGCTAAAAGCATTATTTTGTATAATTTTAGTAAATTTTGTCAGGAAAACAATGCAATTTTTCACACGTCTCTGTATACTAATTTCACTTAAGCATCATTGGAAAATGAGCAACAAAGGCCTATAACTACACTCTCCTGTTAACAGGAAAAATCCCCAAAATATTATTTCCAAAAGGCTCCAAAATTCAGAAATGCAGTAAAGAAAGGTACTACCACTTAGCATGTTTCCAGTATTAGAACTCATTTCAAGAGATCAAGTTAAAAAAATCAATAGTGGTGCTTGTCATGTACGGAGGGTGGTGGTGCGGGTGGGACAAAAATTAAGTAATAAAATAATAACGCTTACCTTCCTGCTATGAAATCCTCCTCGCTCGGGTCTTCTCTGCCAAGGCTCCAACGCGTAACCCAGGAAACTGCACTAGTCAATCCTGGTGCTGCTCTCATGCAGCATGAAAGCAGTGCCAGGATTGGAGGGTGTGGCCTCATTCGGCGTTCCTGAGGACACTGGAACCCTATGCTTTTGCTAACTTTGACAGCTGTGTTAGAGAGGTTTGAAAAGTGCTTGTTTGGCTGGCCATCGCAAGACGGCCTGCCAAAGAGACATGCGCACTTTAAACTTGAAGTGCCCTGCCCATCACTGCTCCCTGCTACTGCCAGTCAGCAGCAGCCCCACCCCGTCCTGACGCTCGGCTCGGGACTGGGTTAATGAAAAATGAAATGGTAATAAACAAACTTTTTTACCATTCTACTTTTCCTCTCTGGGGGCAATTTAGTTAGTGGGGTGACACTCCTCAGCTTTAACCCCTTGAGTGCTTATGACGGAACCATGCCGTCATGAGTCACGGACGGCGTTTGCTCATGACGGCGTGGTTCCGTCATGCCGCTGCCGCTCCGCCCACGCGGCACTAATTCCCCGCCTGTGCGGGCGAATTAATGAGTGGGCGTGGTTATGGCGGAACCACGCCGCCATGAGCACACGCTGCCCGTGACTTATGATGGCGTGGAGCCGTCATGAGCACCGAAGCGCCGCGCTCACACCCTAGCCCCCCCGCGCCGTGGCAGAATTCGCGCCGCGGCGAAGGGGTTAACGGAGGAGCGCTGCTAAAAATCAATACAAATTTTAAAATATGTACACTGACCTCATGACACACTCATTTATGATAAGCAACTGACCGAAAAATGTGCTTTTAGTTAGAAGAGGCCAAAAAACAAACAAAAATGCGATGGCAGGAACTCTTGGAAATAGTCTTCCTGCTGGGACCATTTCTTACTGTGCCCCAGATCCAAGCTATAGCTCACAGACGAGGTCTATTAAGGTCGAAAGTGGTCTAGGATTGGTTGTGGACGTTTTCGGAGGGGGCCTCACCTGGTAGTTTGAGATGGGCAGTTTCCATAAGATGCAGGTTCAGAATTGATTTGCGTAAGGCAGGCCGCTGCCTGGAGTGGCACAATTCTACCCAAAAGCGATTGCCAGTGGATAGACCATTCACTAGTGTTCCTGGCCTCACCCTCACTTGTGTGTTTGATCGGTCATTAGGCAAACCAGCACTTGAACTCCTTCAATGGGGCAGTTATTGCGTCAGTCTGATTGGCGGTGGGAGAGTAGGCTTTTATTCCAGGTTTCTGTGTTTTTTTGTCTTGAAGAGACCAGTACGAGTGAGCTTAAAAGGGGCCTTGCAATGTATCAAGCGTATCGTGCAAAAAGTGGGCATCAGTAATACTGGGGGAATGGTCTAACCCTCTTTTGGAGAATAACGTGTGGGAATCAGTGTATTTGACATGGTCACTTGCTGCCTTCCACAGGCAAAATATCTGACTGAAAATAATGCAGGCCCGCAGTGTTTTAATGGAGCCAGTCACTCCTGGATCCAGCCTCATCAGGGTTTAGGAGGAAGCCACAATGAGGCCAATACTTTGCCTCAAAAACCTTTTTGTTTAGCTATTCGTGCCTATACGATATAAGTTTAATAGCTTCAAAAAAGTACAAGTTAGTGCCAGAAAACCTTTTCTGTGATGCAAAACTCAAATCAGGTACAGCATGTGAGCGCCACCATGGTTATTGGGATCTGCATACCATAAACACTCTGACCACTGAGAGATTGTCTACCAACCGAGAACAGGAAGGAAGCATTGAATTTTTGCCAACATATAAAAGACGCACAGCAGAAGCATTGTGAGAAGCTCTGATTGAAAAATGCAAGCAGATTTCTTTCACAAGAGCACTTTGCAGGAGGAGAGGAATGTGATGGATGGAAAGGACTCGCTAATGACTAAGGCACAGGCGCTCCAAGACAACAAGATACCCAGAAGACAATATGAGTAATGGGTTGGTTGGTTATGAGCCGTCGGGGACCCGGATGAAGATTCACGTAAATATTATGGTGTGGGCAAGTCAGCAGCCTCAGGATTTGCCTGACCTACGTTTATGGAAAATGAAATTGCAACATACCTCGAAGGATGCTGATATACAATCTGAATGCTGTTAGCCTCAGCAGAGGCTACCGGTTGGCACATGTATGTTTAAACCAGTTAAATTGGACTGGTGAAAGACTTACGGATAAGTACATGTAGATATTTTGTAGTTCTAATTATTTCTGGTGTAACGCTGCTGCATTACACTATTCAGTTCGCCATCTCAGTCATCCAGAAAAAGAACACAAGCTACACCCTGAAGAGTTTCAGGCTTCTTTTTGTTATGAGCGCTAATGAAGACAAGTATCGCCAAAGCCAATAGCCGGGCTCTCGCACAGTGAAAAGAATTTGCCAAGATCCACTAAAAACAAAGGGGCAGATTTACAAGCCCCTCGTGACAACTTTACGCCGCCGTTGCGTCACTTCAGTGACGCAGCGGCGGCGTGAACAATGCGCCACGTTGCGACATATTTACAACGTGACGCATCTAGGGAGATGCGTAACATTGTAAAGCCCTGCGCTACATTATACCTGCGTCAGGTATAATGTATGCAGGGTGGGCGTTCCGACGTGAGAAAGCCTCGTAAAAGTGAGGCAGTGAAATCTACATGATTTCACTGAGTCACTTTTACGACGCCACTGCGTCAAAACCTTACGCCTGTTTGAAGCAGGCATAAGGAGTGACGCAGCATGTTAGGAATAGGCATTCCTAACCATTGCTGGAGTTGCGTCGTGCTTGCGACACGACTCCAGCAATGCGCTGCCTGTATGCCAAAAGATGCGTCACGCATCTGTCTATCCTTGCGCCACGGTGCGCCGCATTGTAAATGCGACGCATCCATGGTGGCGCAAGGGTTTTTTATGGGACGCAAATGAACTGACGCATCTCTGCTAATATGCAGAGATGCGCCAGTTCTTGTAAATCTGCCCCATAGAGAACAGGTACCACATTGACATCAGCAGTGCAGCTTCCCTCACACACACAGTACAACAATAGCAAACACTGGCACACCCCAAACTTCCTAACACAGAACTGGCCATGCTAAGTTACATTTGATGTGACGTAGTGCAGCAACCAAAAATGATGTGTTCCGTCAAAGGGAGAGAGTAGAACAGTGCCAGATTTATGAAGATATGGATTGTTTCTCTCTCGGCCTGTGCACTTTAGGCAGCCCTGCTCCATGGAAGTGATGTCTAGCATAGGCTTTTTGCTGGAAGAGTACCATTCCACTACGATATACTGTGCCCGATTCACAAAGGTAAACTGAGATGAGAGTCTAACTTTACAACTTTTGATATTCACATAGGGCATTTACGAGTAGTATAGTTAGACTTTTGTCTCAGTTTTGGTCTCAGTTTAACTTAAGATCAAAACTTAAGTTTAATTTAGAAAAAAGTCTAACTCGTAAATGCCCTTTGGGAATACCGAAAGTCGTAAAGTTAGACTTTTGTCTCAGTTTACCTTTGTGAATCGGGCCCACTATGTTTAGACATAGTTTACAATTTTTGCATTACAGCACACATACAAATTTCAAAGAATTTGGTGTAGAAAACATCGTTCTACCTTCGGCAGGCATACATTTTTTTCACAAAGCCCTGTCTAGCTTTTGCAGTAGATAGGGCTGTACATCAAAATCCATTTGTGGTTAAGGTGAAGACCCATGTACCATCCATAATACTCCCCTTTCATGTAAAGTATTGCATTGTAGCTCATAGTTCTACGTTGCATTAGCTTAGGGCTACTAAATCCCAATTCTACACTTGGCACTATTTGCCATCATTTTTGTAATGCAAGCCTGGAGCAAGCTGTTAAAAAGTCTGTGCCAATACTTGCAGCACCAGTACAAGATACCCACACACAAAAATGAACATTTACAGCATGGGCAGCAGAAGTGCAAAGCTCTCCTGACTAACACACTACAATAGCAGCACAGACCGAACAATGAATGCTTTCACATTAACAGTATAAAAAGCATTTAGCATCCGTCCATGCACACACACACCCATTAACACAAACACAAGTTGCAATGTTAGTAGATCACAATGCAGCGACCTTTTACAAGTTGCGAGAGGACAAACATAAATTGATGCACTGACTCAAAGGAAAGAAACCCTCTATGTTCTGAATGCCAGAGTACAATAAGCATTTAACAGGTATCCAACACAAAATTTGCTTGTCCTGAGGTACCCAGCAATTAATTGCCTACTATATGGGAAAAAATAAGTGCAGGTACTCACCAAATTGAGCTGTGAATTGGGGGAGGGCAGATTGGGGTTGGATTAGGGGCGGAGCTAGTGGCACTCATTTAATGGGACTGAGATTGTGCAGGCATGGGTTGTATGACAGAACCATGCATGCCTAAACAACGTGAGACTTAACAACACAGCCTAATGCCTCGACCGAGGAGAAACAGTGGCTTTGATTCTTCTCGACCTGTCTGCAGCATTTGACACTGTCGCCCACCACATGCTCATCGACAGACACCACAACATAGGCATTCAACAACAGGCCAACAAGTGGATCATTTCATTCCTCTCAGAACGCACCCAGAGCATCTGTCTACCTCCTTTCACCTCCGCTCTCAGGACATCATATGCAGCGTGCCCTAAGAATCCCTCAGTCTCACTCTGTTCAACATCTACATGACTCCCCTCGCGGATATCATCAAATCCCACAGACTCAACATCATCTCCTACACCGACAACACTCAGCTCATCCTCTCGCTCACCAAGGATCCCTCTAACACCAAAACCAACCTCCGTAACACCATGACTGACGTAGCCGACTAGATGAGACACAGCGGCCGCAAAGTGAACTCCGACAAAACTGAGGTACTGATCTTTGGAAAGAACGCCTCCACCTGGGACCACAGCTGGTGGCCTGAAGAATTCGGACACGCACTGACTGACCACGCTCGCAATCTCAGCATAATCTTGTGTATTTTGGGAACTTTTTGCTAAGGCAATGTATTGATGATCAAGTTCGACCGAGTGCTAAAAAAGAGTTTAATGGGGTGTCTTTAATTTTTTCAAGCCAGATTTTGCACAAGCCACAGTTGAGCGCAGATGGCGCCTGTGACAACTGTTTGCTCCATTTCAGAAAGTTGGTGCTGAGGTCTATTTACAGAATCCAGCAAGACTGAAAGTTATTTTTAATGGGCAAACCTGCAGCTTCACCTCAGAGATTCAAGAACAAAAATTTCTCAAAATGTTCAACGGGGTGTCCTCAGCAGTAGTGTGATATAGGAGCAATATATTTTCGGGTGATGGTATGTTGATGCTTCAACACATGAATGAACACAGCGGTAGTAAGAGGGGGAAAAGGGGAAAAAAGAAAAAGGGGTTATGTTAAAGTTGAATCTGTTATGATTTTGTTCTTCCTGGCACGGGAGAGTGGTGTGGTGGGTTTGTTGGGAAGGTGTACATCATCCAGGCGGGGCCTGATTGCTCTTTTTTGGTGGGGGTTGGGGTGGAGGGCACGTTCTGGTAGGGTGGGGTTGTGGCCAATGGGTCGGTTGGGGAAGGGGGGCCACACACAGTGGAGGGCTTTTAAGAAGGGGACAGAGGTTTTTTTTTCTGTTTCTTCCTTCTTCTTTTTGGAAGATAGGCTTGGAGGTTGTGTATTTAGACATTGGAGTGGTAGGCAGGCGGTGGACATCAGGCTGAGCCGATGGTAGGGAAAGGGAAATTGAGAATTGACATTTGTGGATTGAATGACGCCAGCAAAAGACTGAGAGTTGCTCAAGGGCTTCAATTACTACATGCAAACATTATTTGCCTGCAAGAAACCCATATAGAGGGGGCAGGAAAGGATGTGTTAAAATCTTTGGGTTACAGATTGATTGGGGGGACTTCCCAAGGCGCACATACCTGTGGCATGGCAATTTTAACTCGCAATAAAGTGCTACAGCTTAAACAATTGCTGGAAGATCCATATGGGAGGTGGGCTATTGCTGGATGTCTTTGCTCGACATTTACCCCTTTTACATTATGTTCAGTACATGGAAGCATACCCCAATGTATTTGATTGGCTGTCAAATGAGTTAGCACATTGGTCTTTGCCGATCATAGTGTGTCGGGATTTGAATTTTAACTTACCAGCTAGTTCGTCTATGGAAGAAAACCAGAGCTATTCAGGTCGAAAGCCAACAGCATGTCAATCTCTTAGAAGTTTATGTCAGGAACACAGGCTGATTGATGTATGGCACACTAAAAGATTGGCTGATCATGGCTAAACATACTGTTCTGCCCCACATCAGTCATGCCCCACTTGATTATTTCTTCATATCATCTCCCTTATTACAAGATGGACACATTGAGCATTATCCGCTCTTTTTGTCTTACCACAACCTTTTAGAATTGAAGATTCAAGGGGATGGGTTAAAAAAAATGTTGCTTCCTGGCATTTCGAAAGGGCCCTGTTATATAACAATGAATTTTGTAAACATATGAGAGAATGGATCACTGAATTCTTGAAGAGGAATGTAGGTAGTGTATCAACAGATGTTGTATGGGATCCTCTGAAGGCAGGTATCCGGGGGGAGACGCTGCAGTTCTCTTTGAATCAGGGAAAGATGAAAAACGTACCCTACAGAAACACCGGAATAATCTGGCATCGGTTGAGGAAAAGCTAGTAGTTGCCGTGCAGCAGGGGAGCAGGATGGAAGAGCTTCAAATACAGGTAGTGGCGGCTAGGGCAGCGATAAGGGAAATCTCTGCAAAAAAAGCAGCAGATACATTAGCTGTGTGCAAAGAAAAGGTTTATGAATGTAGTGAAAAAATAGGACATCATCTAGCGATGAGAACAAGACAGGAAGAAGCACACAATGACATACGAGCAATCAGGGATCTGATTCATGGGATGGTTACAGATCCGGCTTTAATAAGAGTTTCTTTCCAGAATTATTATCAAGCTCTATACACGGAAGGTATAATGGGGAAGGTTAATATGATTCTGGAACACTCCTTCGAAAACTTAGACACTACAGTGTTGAATCAATTGACCAGAGATGATCAAAGCTACTAGAAGGACCCCCGTCTTGGGAGGAGATCATTCTGGCTATGACTAGCTTACCAGCGGGGAAGGCCGCTGGAACTGCTTCTATACCCACTGAATTTTTAAAGTATTCTCGGGAGAACTCAAGGAATGTATTACAAACTTCTTTGAGCATATTTATAAGGGAGTATCCCCCCCTGGGTCTTGGTCTCTGGCTAAAGTTATTACGTTGCCAAAGAAGAATAGATCTATTCTTGAGCTTGGCTCTTATCACCCTAATTAATGGGGATTCGAAAATCTATTCGAAAATCTTAGCCACATGTTTATCACAAGTGATTTATAAGATTGTCTCTTAATGGCAGCACAGGTTTATCCCTGGGAGAGGTACAACAGACCATATCAGAAGAGTAATCTCTCTTTTTGGCACTGTGCAAGTGACAGGAGACCCTATGGCCTTGATCTTGCTTGATGCGGAGAAAGCCTTTGATCGGGTCTCCTTGCACTATCTCTGGGCTGTCATGCAGAGAATGGATATAGACCCGGGCTTTACTCAGGCAGTAAAAGCTTTATCCGTTGATGCCGCTGCCAGTGTAGTTATAAATGGGGAAATTACTGAAAAATTTGAGATATCGAGGTGGACTCCTGCTCCCCATTGCTATTTGTGATGTATATTGACCCTTTTATAAGGAGACTGGAAAATAACAAAGCTATTCACCCAGTTCAATGGCAAGGCTTCAATACCAAAATATTACCTTATGCCGACGATATTGCCTTGGTTACCCTTGATCTGGAGATGACCATCAAAGCGGTTGAAGAAGAGGCCTTAAGGTTTGGGGAGTTCTCGGGATATTCGCTAAATGAAGACAAGATGCAAATCATCATCAGTGAGAAGATGTCCTTCGTAGATAATCAAGTTGTTAAAAATACTGTGTATTTGGGCGTTAGTTTAACCACTACACAGCTAAAATTGTTAAAGAAAACTTGGCTCCTATGGTTAGTAAGACCAAAAAAGCACTATGTAGATTAAATAATTTGCACCTACCCCTGGGGGGCAGATGTAACATACTCAAGATGATAAAGTTTCTAAAACCTATGTATTTATTTAGAGCTATGCCACTAGAATTTTCTACTCAGTGGCTTAAAAAACTTGATGTTATATTTCACAATTTGTTTGGGCCTACTCTAGACCTAGAAGATCGTTAACATTTCTGTCGCTTCCAAAAGAGAGGGGAGGATGGGCTCTTCCTAATCTTAAATTATACTACTGGGCCACCACCATGCAGTACTGTTCTATTTTATTACAGGAGCGACCTAGCAAAGAGGTGCAGGATTACATTCCCTCTCCCTTTGAAATGTTAACCGGTGTAGAAGCCTGGGGTTGCTTGTGGCACCAGATAGAACTCCATTATTATAAAAAAAGTGTGCATTAAGACTCTGCTTGGTACCTTCAGAGTATGGATGATGATTCCCAGGCTGATGGGTATAGGTAGGTTGAATTCTTACACACCTCTTAGGACAACGAGAATTTACCTGAGATATTTATGGATCATAATATGACCACCTGGATGGAAGCCGGAGTGAATAAAATAGGGTTCTTTTTTCTTTGACAGACATTGTCTCATTTAATGAACTTAGAACAGAGTACGATCTGAGTTAAAGGGACTTTTTTGAATATCTTCAAATAAGAGACTTCTGCAGTGTAAAGAGGGTGGGCCTGCTGTTTTTTTAAAGTTGAATTTATATATAGACTCTTAAGCCCAAATAATCCCCAAATCGGTGATTTATACAACTTTCTGAACAGTTTAATGAAAGATGATTTAGAAAAATACTCAATAAAATGGCAGAATAAACTAGGCATAATGGAATCGGTTTTTGACCAAGCTTTCTCATGAGCACAGTCTGTTTTAATGCCCTGAAGCCTTCAAGCCCAGTTTTTTAAGACATGTTTTGTTCTATCCTACACACCATATAGAATTGCTAAATGGGGAGAAGGCAAAGGAACGTGTTGTCCCCAGTGTGATCTGCACAGAGCAGACATTGTTCACGTGCTTGCTACCTGCGATGCCCTCTCCCTTTTGATAAGCTAAGTCACTTGCTCTCTTAGAGATAAACTCGATTTGGACGTAACACTAACCCCCACGGTAATTTTACTGGGAGTACAAGAAAGAGTTGGAGCTGAGGAGGGGGGAGCTCTGTTATGTATCTCTATGGCTATCTTTAGACTATGTATTGCCTCAGACTAGCTGGACGCCAGTCCTCCATCATTTCAGCAATGGCTAGCACGGCTCCTATCAGTGTATAACTTAGAAAATCTGTATATGAAAGAAAGTGATATAGAGCCAGGAAAAAGGGTCAGACTATATGGGACTGTACGATCAAGTGGGCCAATTAACAGGACAAATAAAGGAACCTAAGGGCACCTTCTCCTTTGTATTTGGCTGCTACTGCGCTTGTTACTTTTAGGGGGTAATGGAGGATACTAGTCTAGGAGAAATTGGGGGCTATGCTTGAGACATGATTGCTTTTATCTATGATGAATTGCTGTTCTACTCTCATACTATTTTAACCTGTATTCTGTGAACTGTAATCATGTGTCATAACAATGTGTGTGGTGGGGTAGGGAGGGTGAGTGGGGGTCGTTTTTAAAAATAATAATTATTTTTATTTATTTATATTTGTAAAAATAACAATATAAATATATATTTTTTAAAGAAATCTTCACTGGCTCCCTGTCCAGAAATAATGCCAGTTCAAGATGCTCACACATGCCTATAAAGCCCTCCACAAATCAGGACCTTCATACATCAACCACCAGCTGAATTATGGCTCAGAAAAAAAACAATGGGGCATATTATCAACGGCCAGCGATAATTATCGCTGGCCGTGCTTAGCGTTAATAGTCCTATCGCAGGCTATCTCTGGAAATTATCGCCCTGGTAGCGCGTTATTAACAACGCGTTTCACCAGGGCGATAAGAATTCCAGAGATAGCGAGGTTATCGCCGTTTTGCAGGAACATCGCTGGTTTTCCAGCGATGTTCCTGCAAAACGGCGATGATACCTTGCTGATACGACCCTGTGGTCGTATCAGCAGAATCCACCCCTATGTTAGGGATGGCTAAGTCAGGATTTCAGCAGATGTTAGATTTTGGCAAAAACGGCCGTTTTCGCCAAAATCTAACCTCTGCTAAAATCATGTGGGCTGCCTTGTAAATATCACGATGTGAACATCAGCGATATTTGCAACGTAGTCCATCAGGGGTACGCTCAGTAACGCCCACTGTGCATCTCATTAGAGATGCAAAGATGGGCGTTGGGGGAAAGGGGCAATAATGCAAGGATTCACGCGATAGCGTGACCTAGCTGATTAGGCGATAAAATTATCGCCGCTTTCGTCCGAAAACGGACGCAAAAGCGGCGATAATTGTTTATCGCCTCGTTGATAATATGCCCCAATGATTTCTAATCTCTCAAAAACATCAATGGCATTACAGCCACAAAAAACAAAACTGTATAGGAGAGGGGATCCAAAAGGATCAGATCTCTAAACTAAAAAGGGAGAGACTAGAAATCTCCTAAAATGAATTGCAACTCCCCCGGGAGGAACCATCCTCCTCGGTAGAGTCAACAGTAAGAATCCTTTCAGTAGACTAGGGACCAATGGTTCCAGAACTTTCAAACCACCCCAGGATAGATGGAAATCTTCGTAGTTGCCACCCAATTAAACTTTAATGTGCAAACAGCCAAGTCCTATTGGAATCTATAGAATCTGTCAATCACAAAATTCACAATATTGATAGGTGGACCAGACAGTGACTTCAACCCTATTTCTAAACTGAAGGACTGGAAGGCAACCCAAAGATGCATGCAGGAAATGTCTAGTCAACAACCTACAAGACAGTTTAAAAGCCAATGCTGCAGCTTCTAAGAAACCCAACCTCTATCACCCTATCCTTTTAGCCTCCAAGCCATTAACCTGAGGTGGAACAGCTGCAGATTGTACGGGATTGGAGAGTGTAGAGGTCATGCAATCCATTGCCAGGGCTACCTCTTGTGAAACACATTCCTTGCAGTCATACCATGTCTACCACTCCCTCTGAATTTTGCAACACCTGAGGGATCAAAGTCAAAGGCGGAAACACAATGTACCCCCACTGGCCATTAAGACACTAAAGCATCAACACCAAGCTGCAGACAAAAGGATTGTTAATCCTGGATACCATTCCATTTTCCCTGATATCAAACATTTCCAGTCATGAGCTAGTGTAACAACCACAAATTGTTTGGAATACCTCTAGAGTCAGATAATGGCCTGGGAGGATTAAAAATCTTGACTAAGCCAATCCGCTTTCTGATTGTTCTCCCCTTAGGATGAATTGCAATCAGTCCAAACCACCTTCACTGCCCATTAAAAGATTTTATCCACCACCTGTGCCAACAATTTGACCTTAATCGCACCCCAGCAGTTCATGTAAGGTTTGACCACTATATTTTCCATCAGGATCAACACAGGTTTTCCATCTAGGTAAAGAGCAAATACTAACAAACACTGTCTGATTTTCCACACCTCACTCCTGCTGAACATCAGACTCTCTGCATAATTCCACTTTCTTTGAGCTTCTAAGCCCACAGGTGTGGTTCCCCAACCTCTAGCACTGACATCTGTTGCAGAAACACACTGGTTCAGAAGATTCAACACCAACCCTACTGACCGATAATCAGAGTTAATGCACTACAACTGAAGCTGTCACAGATCTGGAATCATTGACACTACCAGACTGCAATTCTCAGACTACAGACACCAGGATTCAGAGGAGATAATGTAAGAGGGGTTGGAAAAGTTATTAAGCCCATGAGACAAGAAAAACAATGGCGGCCATATGCCCAAACATCCACAACCAAGTCTCAAAATGACTGTTCCTAATATTCAACAATCAATGTGACTTGAGAGCCATGATCCTCTGCTCTGGAATAAACACCTTGCACATTCCAGCGCAGAAACTCTAGGGACTGGGAATGAATGAGCTGGGATTTGGGCTGATTTATCTGATGCGCATGCTGGTCTAGCATCCCATAGATTTGCTGAGTGTGGGATACAGCAAGTTGGAATGATGGGGCATAGATACGCCAGTCATCTAGAAAAGGGTGCCCTCCCCTGAATACAATGCTCCAGTGGAGGCAGTGGTTTGTAGAATACACAAGGAGCACTCTTGAGGCCGAAGGGAAAAACTGGAAACTGGAAACAAAATCTGCACTGAATAAACCAGGTCTCCTAATTAGCACATGGTGGGGGGTGCCCTGTAACTCCACTGATATCAGAAACTCCTGAGGCTTCACAATCTGGATCCAATGCTCAAAATTCTTTGTCCTGAAAAGGACATCTGTGACCCAGAAAATCTCTTCAAATCTAGCATCACCCTGAATCTGAAGTTCAACTTTAGCACTACAGTACTTATGCCCTCCCTTTCGATGGAACTGGACAAAGGGCATTTTTAGTGCAGCAGATCCCCAATTCCTTTTCCCATGGCTCTGCCCTTCTCCGGTGATCTAGACCACTGTGTAGGAATCATCACAGATTCTACTGGAGAGATTATTTCTATAAAGCCTCAATATACTACTGATATAATGCAGAGATATCTGAAGGAGTTAGCCCACAAAGTTTGGAACAGGTGAGCATGCCGCACACCCACCAGCACCTCTGGCGGTAAATTGGTCATACAGTCATGATTGTTGCTGTTTCTTAGAAGAGGATGCATGAAAGCCAGCCTTGCCAGAAGTCCTTCGATAAAAAGTGCAATCACATCCATAGGTCTTAGGTGAAAACCCATCACCCACTTGTGCACAGAGGATTACGATTTAGCAGATTCTTTCTTCAGTTTCTCTGGAACAGTAGACAATACTTCTTATTCTAAAATGTCTTGTAGACCATATCCTCTAGATCCAGGTCATAGAGCATCTTTTATTTAAAAAAAAAAAAAAGTATAAGGAGCAATAACATATTTTGGTTCAAATTAGTGAGTCATTCTAAAACTCAGATGTTCCTATGAGCCACCACGGTAGATCCCTGAAAAAGAGGCTGTCCAAATTAAGTTGAAATATATGTCTGTTAAGTAATCCACCTGTTGCACTATGAAGGTCATGCCTCTGACCAGGCCTTCCCCTCCTTCATGCTCTTATAAAGAAGCTGATATCCATCTTCAAAGACCTAGCCACATTCGCCGCACAAACGCCAACCTGCAAAGACAGATTGGCACCCATATATACTATCTTGAGTGTGGGATCCAATTTACAATCGTGGGAATTCCTAGGTGTCATACCTTTAGATGCAATTGATGAATTTCCTGCCAATTTGGTCTACATAGTGTTCACAGGCACAGTGTTTGCCAACCCAAGATCTCCACCCTTGATTGGATACATTAGTGCCATAAAGCTAGGAAGAATCCATTTCTCTAAATGCTTTCATTCCTAAATAATGACACTGTGCATTATGCAACTTCCTTATGCACCGGAAACTGGAAAGTGGAAAGTTGAGCATAACTATAAAACAAGTTTCCTTCCCCAACACAGTTAGATACACGGGACACTCCCATATTTTTTCATATATGGTCCAAGACTTCTGTTCCTTTGGCATGTACAGTGAAAGAACTCTAGCACTTCCAGCTGCCTTCTCTCCCTCAAAACTCATACTTGGAAAGACATGTGAAGCCATTTGTCGAGCTAAAGTGTCCTACCTTAGCTGGGAAACCAAAACCTGTTAATCATTTTGAGTATATCATAATAATGTCCTTCCATTGAGAACAGAGGATTTGTGTCACCTCCAGAAGGGGGGGGGGGAATCTATTGAGTAGGACAGATTTCTGCACCCACTTTTCCCCCCCACTGGCTTTCAGAAGCATGTGCAGGTTACCATCGTCAATACCAGCACAAAGGCACAACACCTCACTTATGGAGCATAATAGAAGAAGCATTAGACTACCAATGGCCTGCTTGGGGGCCTGGCTCAGATAGCACAAAAATAAAGGTCTGTTGCGAGGCAAAAAACACAGAACATGTGTTCCTCTAGCCACAGGATATGGTGACAGGTGGAGGTGGGGCATCTCCGAGGTAAAGGGAGACTGGGAAATAAAGAAATGTCTTTGGTGGACAAAGCCAGGTGTGTGAGGAGGGAATTTGCCTCACCTTTCAAGTAATACAAAGGGGATACCAGCCGTAGCGTTAATGGATATTAAAATGAAAAAAGTACTGAAATAATCCTCGCATAGAATATGTTGTATTACGCACCATAATTTGCCCTTTCTTGCCATATAACTTAGCCAACTCTGCAACATAATTTAGTCCTGCATTTCCGCATAACAGTGCACCTGCAAATGATAAACCTGAACTAGTTGCATACAAATGTAGCTTCTTTTTAAACAGGTGAGTCTAACAGCAGGAACTATTTGTACACTCCAAGAACTTCCAACGGAACATTTTTAAATATCAAATTGATTTTGAAAAAGGCTGCTTCCTCTGAACAGCCTAACTTCATGGCAGGCAAATCACATAATTCTCGTCCCTAGGCAAAAAAGTAAGACCAGTTGGCACTATTTCCAAGTGGAGTGCCCTGTTCGCAATCATTCTTCAGATTTCTTGCAAACACAGCTCTAATTTTCCTGGATTGAATTAACGTAATTTACGAACAGGAGCCAGAAATATTTCACTGATCAGGTAGGGTTTAAGTTTTGTTCGTTTCTGCTGTGTGCTGTAGTGAATCGCAATTCGGCGCAATTACCTGTAAAGTTTATGGAGTTCAACACGCTTCACAACCTTTTTTTGAGACTGGGCAATCTGGCTCTTTTCAAATCAGCCAGAAACACATTTTAGGACGTACTTGATTGGGGTTATGAGCGCTAATTGGAAGCCACAGAAGTCATTTTTTGAATGAAAGAAAAAATACGAACCGATTTTAATCTTCAAGATGTTTAAAAAAGAACACATTTTATATGATCACACGTTTAAACCCACGAACTGCCCATGCTATCGCATTTAATTTAGAAAGGAGGCATTACGCAGTTTCTAAATGAAACCTTTTTTAGATCGAAAAACACAAAAGCTTTTCAGATGTCAGTTCACCTCAGCTTTGTACTGTTAAATTGAGCTTGCTACCGTCTTGTGGTTTTTGATTTTACAATAGCATGGGTACTGACTTTCTTTTTACTTTTGATTATGTTCTTCCTATGCCAAGTAAAATGGTTGACTGACCACTGGAATGGTGGTATTTTTTTTACTTCAGCACATCTAACAATAACGTGATGGAACAAATGCCAGAATTAATCTCCGCACTGGCAATGGCTTGGGACATATTCCTGTTCATCATTTGTTGGTCACTGGATCAATTTAGACACAAAACAGCAGCATGCAAATCAGCCTTAATCCTGCTCCAATAGGAAAAGTCCAACTCAAACTGCCAAGCTAGAGTCCCTCCAGACAGGAACACACGAAACCCTAGATTTGTTTTGACCTACTTAGAACTCATCAATGAAGCATAGCTGGAATCCTGTGGCAGAGCGAGCACAGGACTTATGTCTTGACTCTCCTGTTGACCTATGGCATCCACTGCAATAAACAACTAAGGGATAAAGGAATGCTAGACTTAATCTTAGCCAATGGTGATCACTTGGTTCGCATTCCTTCCCATCATTTCAGCCCACTTTGCCATGTTAGACAGAGATCAGCCATATGCAAATCAGTCTTGGTCCCACTCCAATGGGAACGGTTCTGTCAGACCTGCCAGGCCAGGACACGACAGATTAGAACAATAGCAACTCCTGGCTGGTTTAGGCCTACTTAGACCTCATCTTTGCGGTACAGTTTGAGTTCTGGGGTACAGCGAGCACAGAACTCACATCTTTTTTATGAGACTTGACAATATTCCCGTTCTCAAATCAGCAAGAAACATATTTAGTGTATAGTTAATTGTGGTTATAAAGGCTAATATGAAGCCAGGCATGTCATTGTTAAAGCAGGCACCCATGAGAAGACAATATCCATTCAGGAACAGCAGAGACAGTAGCAATTTAGAGCTTGATATAGAGTTTTGCCTGAGGGACTGTCTTTCCTCTCTCAAGGAGGAACTAATCCATCCATCAGTCTAGCGGATATCCATCTGCTGTATTTAGCTTTTGGCCTGACTGACCACCATCCATCATGGTGGAGTATGGTCTGTCAGCTGTAGCTTAGTCCTCCTTTGTCTGAACCACTGTCCACCGTCGATGGGCACAACACTGTCAAAGTGGGAATGGAGGACATCCGTCCGCCATACTTAGAGTCGACTTCCACCAGAGTGGGATGGAGAGACGCTTACTGCAGAGGACACATATGGCGGATGTGACTGCCAACAGAGGATGCATCTCTCAATGTTGACTCACACGTCCGTCAACACACATCTAAACCAAATCACAAACAACACCTGCAGCTCAACTGCAAAGACACGCCATAAACCACCCAAACCATTTACTACTCACAGCATCAAGCACCAGCAGCAGACAACATCTTATTTTTTTTTAAATGTTTGAAAGAAGACAGCCCAGGTTCTCTGAAAATGATCTAACTGTTATGTTGGGTAGACGCTGTCTCAAACACCAGACACTCAAAGGAGAACATTCAGAAGTGGTGAAACGACTTGCGGGCGAGAGTCCGTTCCCTCATTTCGAAGGCATGAAAAGATACTCTGGCAGCTGATGGTGGTGATCCCAGGCCCCTGAACCTCATGGCCTGAGATGAGAAGGTGTTGTCCATTATGGGACTGAGGGAATTCCAGGTGGAGTTGAGACTGCTAAGTACCAACACTACCTCTCAAACAACAACTAGTTCACCCACTCAACACTCTCAGATCCGTAGTACATAACGTAAGACTCTATACTGATGAAAACCTATTCACACAAGTATGTTAACTCATGCCTGTCACAAACCACTACATTCTCTATGCATTCATAATCTCACACATACGCACTCTGGCACAACATTCTCATTAACACAACTCATATAGGAAATATCAAACAGGTGTCATCTTACATATGAACATCAGATCACAAGACCCATATATATATATATATACAACATCTATCAAGTTACTCATAACAACGTACCCTCTATCCACTATTATCAGGTTCTCATAACACATACTATACCTGCTGATCTCATACAATACAAAATAAATAAACTGTGATAGTAGAAGCCTGATCAGATGAATACATGTCATCAGGTCTACACTGTTCCAGGGCTGTTTTTTAAAAATTAGATATCACTGCTTTGTAGGTTTTTTAATCCATTTTTGAAATTAGCGTAAAAACAACATTTTAGACCCAACATACTTGGTGTGGCATTCCCCCAAACTACTTGCCTTCACTTTTCCAGCTTTGCTGATTTGTTTTTGTTGGCAGTAGAACTCTGTGTACTATACCACTGTTAACCAGTACTTAAGTGTTTGAGCACTCTCCTTCGAACATGGTAAAATTGGCTTACACAAGATTGACATGTATTTACTTGTAAATCTTTAGTCAATGGTACTACCTGTACCCAGAGATGGTAAATTAAATGCTTATCGTGGGGCTGCAGCACTCATTGTGCCACCCACTTAAGTAACCTTTTATGAAATATCCGAGGCTTATCACTGCAGCCTGTAGTGCAGATTTAAGCTGCCATTTCGACCTGGCAAAATAAACCTTTTGTCAGGACTAAATCTTCTTTTAACACATATGTCACCACGAAGGTAGGCTCAAAGACTCATAGGGCAGGGTGCATCGTATTTAAAAAGTAGGACAGGTGTACTTAAGTATTACATGTCCTAGCAGTGAAAAAGTCCTAAAGTCATTTTTCACTGGTATGAGACCCATCTCGCCCATTGACTAACACTGGGTTACCTTATTACAGCATAAGTGTTAGACCTGACAGTCTTAGGTTGGTCTTTCCGCCAACGTTTTGCCTTCCTTCTCCACTTTTCTGACCTCGTTTTTGCTGATATTAGAACTCTGCACTCTTTACCACTGCTAACCAGTGGTAAAGTGTTTGTGCTCTCTCCCCTAAACAAGGTAATATTGGTTCATCCCCAAATGGCATATTTAATGTAATTATACGTCCCTAGTGAAGTGGTAATACATGTACCCAGGGCCTGTAAATTAAATGCTACTAGTGGGTCTGCAGCACCTATTGTGCCACCCACTTAAGTAGCCCTTTAACCATGTCTCAGGCATGCCATTGCAGAGCCTGGGTGTTCGATTTACACTGTCATGTCACCTGGCAAAATAAACCTTTTGCCAGAACAGAATTCAACGCTAATATAATCCCTGGACAACCCAGAGGGCAGGGTGCACTGTATTTAAAAAGCAGAACATGTACTTTAAAGTTTTACATATCCTGGTAATGAAAAACTCTCAAATTGGTTTTTCAGTCCTGCAAGGCCTATCTCTCCCATAGAGTAACATTGGGATTACCTTATTACATTTTATAAGTGTAATTTCCAAATGGGAAGAGAGAAACCCTTCAAGTCTGGTGCCTCTGAAATCACAATTTAAAATCCAAACTTATGGTGAAGTTGGATTTTAAATTGCAATTCTAAAAATGTCACTTTTAGAAAGTTGCCTTTTCTTGCTTTAGCCATTTGGTGCCTATAGCCTGTCTTTGAAAACATGGCTGGGTGTAGCGGGCAGACATGGGAGCTCAGGTGTCTCAATTGACCATCTCTAGCAGGAAGGGAGGTAGAAACTCATCACAGACTCACTTACACCTAAATAGGCTGTGGCCTGTCTGAACACAAAGGGCTGTACACCCCTCCTGTAGTGAGTCTGGAGGCAGGGCAAGAAGGGAGGGCATCTGTGCACTTCAAAGGCATATCTTTGAAGTCTCTCCCACTTCAAAGGCACCACTGGGTATAAGTACTTGACTTTAGACACCACCACTTCAGTACACTTCTGGACCTGTGGATACTCTGGCAGGAAGAAGGACTGCTGTGCCGCTAAAGGACTGCCACTCTGCTGGACTGCACTCTGGCTGGACTCCTGCTTTGCTGTGCTGACCTGCTGGCCTCTTGCCTAGGTGTGAAGGTCTGGAACTGCATCTCTTCACCCCAGAACCCAGAGTGACTCCAAGGGCTAGATGGCTGACCTCCTGACCTGAAGCCTCAGGGACATAACAGGCTTCAAACCCCTGCAAACTGGCCTCTGCCATCTGTGAGTCCACCCTGCCTGGATCCTTGGAAGTAGACCTAAGGTGCTTGCCAGCAGAACTGGTGCATCTTCTCTGCTGAGCGACGCATCCCAAGCAGAACCAATGCATCTCCTCAGCTGGGCAGTGCATCCCCGAGTAGAACTGACTCATCGCTGCTGCTGCGTGGATTGGACCCATCGCAAAAGACTCGCATCTCAGCCATCGCCTCCATCTGGTGTCCGATGCCTCACCTTCAGAATCGCCACTGCGAGATGCTTTCCCCGGTGCAGGCCCTCGCATCTCTCATCGATGGCAGCCTCGATGACTAAACTCCGCATCGCAGCTTCACCGCTCATCAGAATCAACACATCCCCTCAGCTGCGCATTGTTTCCCCAACACCGTACTTCACATTGCAAGCCCGTCAACTGGATCCTCGATGTCGATGCAACAGGACCTCACACAGCAGCCTCGCAGCATGTCGCAACTGACACAACATCTTGGCTACATGACACATTTTCGATGCGGATCCACACACTGCTCCACAACCAGGATTTAAGGTACTCTGATCAGGAGGTATACCTGGGTCCCTGTAGCTGGCCCGCGCTCCATAACAGTCAGCCTGAACTTGTGAATTTGTCCAGGCCGGCACGACCAGATATGCCCAATAGCGCTTTGTGCTTTTTGGAGCTATTTCTCCCTATCAGCTTTAAACTTCAATAACTCCAGTTCTACTCTGTTAGAAATGGTCATCACTAAGGTGGAAGAATCTGGACAGACCATCAGCATTGGCGTGTTCTGTTCCAGGGCAGTGTTCTACCGTAAAGTCCATTCCCTGTAGGGAGATGGACCACCTCAACAGTTTTGGGTTCTCACCACTCATTTGCATCAACCATCTGAGGGGCCTGTGATCTGTCTGAACCTGGAAGTGAGTCCCAAACAAGTAGGGTCTTAGCTTCTTCAGTTCCCAGACCACAGCAAAAGCTTCTTTTTTAATTGCACTCCACCTCTGTTCCCTGGGAAGTAGCCTCCTACTAATGAAAGCTACAGGTTGGTCCAAGCCCTCGTCATTCAACTGTGAGAACTGTGGTGTGGTGCTCCCACACCATTTTCTGAAGCATCGGTCTGCACAACAAATTCTTGGGAGAAGTTGGGTGCCTTGAGCACAGGCACTGTGCAAATGGCAGATTTCAAGGCATCAAAAGCGGTTTGACAGGCATCGGTCCAGATCACTTTCCTTGGCTGCTTCCTTGAAGTCAGCTCTGTCAAGGGGGCAACAATGGTGCCATACCCCTTGACAAACTGTCGGTAGTACCCGGTGAGACCTAAAAAGGCTCTCACCTCTGTCTGGGTCTTGAGGGGCTCCCAAGCCAGAATGGTGTTGAACTTAGGCTGTAGAGGCACCACCTCGCTGCTTCCTACCACAGATCACCACAGATCCCTGCTCTATCTGGCACTTACTCATCTTGATAGTGAGACTTGCCTTCTGCACAGCCTTCAACACTTCACAGAAGTGTTGCAATTGTTCCTCCCAGCTGGAGCTGAACACAGCAATGTCATCCAGGTAGGCAGCGCTGAATTTCTCCCGCCCAGACAGTACCTGGTTGACCAGTCTCTAAAATGTGGCGGGGGTGTTCTTCAACACAAAGGGCATGACACGGAACTGGTAGTGCCTCTCTGGCATTGAAAATGCAGACCTCTCTGTTGCTCCATCAGTCAAGACAATCTGTCAGTACCCAGACGTTAGACTAAGGTACCGGGCAGCTCCCAACTGATCAATGAGCTCATCAGCTCTCAGAATCGGGTGCGCGTCAGTCCTGGTGATGGCATTCAGCCCACGGTAGTCCACAAAGAACGTGAGTTCAGGAGTGGCACCGGGTGCAGCAGATTTTGGAACCAAGACCACTGGGCTAGCCCAGGGGCTGCTGGAGGGCTCTATCACTCCTAACGCCAACATCTTGGAAATCTCTTCCTTAATGCTGTCCTTGACTTGTCAGTTACTCTGTAAATGTTATGTTCTACAGGTAAATTGTCCCCAGTGTCCACATCATGGATACACCAACTGGTGATTCCTGGAGTTAGGGAGAACAGGGAGGCAAACTGTCCCAGCACCTGGTGACAGTCTCTCTGCTGCTCTGGGGTCAGGGTGGGAGAGAGGTTCACTCCATCCACTGACCCATCATGCTCCTTGGCTAACAGGAGGTGAGGCAGAGGCTAACTTTCCTCTTCCATTCCATCATCTGTTGCCAGGAGCATTGTTACTTCAGACCTCACAAATTGAAGTTTGAGGCGGTTCATGTGCAGGACCCTCAAAGGGTTCCTGGGAGTCTGCAAGTTGACCAAGTAGGTCACCTCGCTCTTGCGCTCCACCACCTCAAATGGACCAGTCCACATGTCTTGGAGTGCACAAGGCTTCATTTATGCCATCACCCACACTTGTTGGCCAGGCTGAAACTCAAACAGACTGGTATTCTGGCTGTACACACATTTCATCTCCTCCTGGCTGGCCTCCAGGTTTGCCTGAGCAATTTTTCTGGAGCGCAGAGTCTGGTTCCTGAAGGACAGCATGTAGCTGAACACATCTTGGGGGGGGGTCTTACCAGGAGTTTTCTCCCAGCCCTCCTACCTTCACCAGGCTCAGAGGTCCTCTCACAGGGTGCCCATAAAGTAATTCAAAGGGACTGAACCCAAAGGATTTCTGCGGTACCTCCTGCAAGCAAACAACAAGCATGGTAGGAAGACATCCCACTTATCTCTCATGGGTTCTGAAAGACCCTTTATCATGCCTTTCAGGGTTCGGTTGAAACTCTCAATCAACCCATTTCCTTAGGGATGGTAAGGAGTGGTGAATTTGTACATTGCACCACACTCCTCCCACAAGAAATTCATATACCTAGATATGAAGTTTGTACCACGGCCAGAGATCACCTCTCTGGTGAGCCCCACATGAGAAAAGATCCCCATCTATGCACGGCTCACCACAGGGGCCATGAGTGTCCTGAGAGGGACAGATTCCGGGTACCCGGTGGCATGGTCCACCAAGACCAAGATAAACTTGTTGCCTAAGGCTGTCTTGCGTTCCAGTGGCCCCACAATGTCGATGCCCACTCACTCGAAAAGGGTACTCACCACAGAAAATGGTTGGAGGGGAGCCTTACACTTCCCTCCACTCCTGCCACTTACGTGGCAAGTCTGACAAGATCTACAATGTGTGCCAACGTGCCTCTGCATTTGGGGCCAGTAATAGTGGGTGACAAGCATGCAATAGGTCTTGTCACACGCCAAATGTCCTGCCAAAGGCACATCATGAGCCAGACCCATTAGGAAGGTCCCGTAGCACGTGGGTACCACAAGCACATGGGCTGCCCCAGTCTCAGCAACCTTAGGCTCACTATATAGGAGACCATTCTCCCAATAAATCAAATGTGATCCAGACGGACCACCTGCTGCCTGTTCTGCAGTCTGCTGCCACAAACCAACAAGAGTGGGGCACTCCATCTGCGCCTTGCAGAACTCCTCCCTGGAGGGACCTCCTTCCTGCTGCCAATGGGTCAGCTCAGGCAGGTTTCCAGGTTCGGCCACTTGCTCTCCTGTAGGTTCCAGGGCATCACCCTCAGGGTCTGCCTCCTACTGGACCATGGGAACTTCTGGGGCAGGTTTCCCATGCCCCCTGCCCCTTCTCTTTCTGGCAGGCACCATGGCAACTGTTTCAGGCTCCAGGTCCTCTTGAGTACCCCTACTGGCTGCCATTGACCGAGTGGTCACACAGGCCCACTCAGACAGACCCAACATTTTTAATTGAGCCTTGCTTTCCACCTCCTTCCAAGGGGAACTCTCCAGGTCATTGCCAGGCAGACAGTCAACAGGCATGGATGGACTTACAACGACCTTCAAGGAACATGAGACCCCCATCTACTCTAAGGGAAACTGCGTCACCTTACACAGGTGCTCAGAGTTGTTCTGCAGCAACTAGAGGGTGAAGCACATTGGGGATGACCTGCTCCTCAGACACTCATTGACACCTAACATATATCACACTGGCTCCTGTGTCTCTCAGAGTCCCTACACTCCTCCCATTGATGGTCACCCACTGCAGGTATGTTTTAGTGTTATCCGACAGGCATTCTTCCTGGACCATCTCTTTATCTCCTAATGAGATAAGGGTCATCACTGCTGGCTCCCCACCCTCACTAGGGACCAACACCTCCCTCAGCACTACACTAACTAACCCCAGTGACAGTGCACCAGTAGGTGCTGTTGGTGCCTTGGGGCACTTGGGATCATTCTGCATGTGACCCTCCTGATCACATGCATAACACTTGCGGGGACCCCGGTTGTCTGGCCTACAATTAGGGGGCCATGGGGGTGGGGAATCTTTACCCTGGGAACTATTTTGGGGCTCTTTAGAGAACTCCTTATGCTTACCCTTGCCCCCCCACTCTTCTGCTGGGTACCCTGCCTATCCTTCGCTGGGCTTTACACATACCCCTTGTGACCCTGGAACTCGTCCAGTGGTCTGCCTCATGAGCAAGCTTCCTGGGGTCAGTCAGCTTACTATCCATCAGATGCTGGTGCAGCTCTGGAACACAAAGACTACTCAAGTGCTCCCAACCAATCAGATTGTACAACCCTTGGTAATCAGTTGCCTTGCTGCCCTTTACCCAACCATCCAGTACTCTACAATAATGATTCACACATTCAACTCACGTATTGGATTCAAGCTTCTTGAATACCTAAACGTTTCCCACTACTGCTCCAGTGTGAGCCCATACCTGAGGCATAAAGCCTCCTTCATATTGGGATAGGTCAGAGCACCGGCCTCCTCCAAAGGTATCAGGGTGTTTCTCCCATTGGCCTCAAAGTGTCTCCACAGGACCGCCCCCCAATTTTTATCATGGACCTCATTCATACGCAGTGCTGCCTGATAAGATGCAAACCAAGCATAAATATCCTCCCCCTTCTGGAAATTCTGTACTAGTTCCTTGGGAATGTAAACATTACCCCCTTGCACTGGCTGTACGCAGCCACCATTTGTACTGGACTGCGCCTGTTTGGCCTTGATGTCCAGTTCTCTCATGCTCATGTGCCAAAGGCAATTTCTTTTCCTCCAAGACACAATCGTTCATGCTCTCTTCTGTCTTTGCCTGGAGCCTCATGACCTCCAACTCATGATCCCTGGCCCTTCGCCTTTCCCCCATTTCCTCTGGAGCCCAAATCCTGAAAGAATGATTGCTGCCAGCCATAAAGGCTGCTCTCCCAACAGACAAATCCTGGGATCTGAACCCGCCTTCTGGCACACCCCCATCCACATCTACATCGGCTGTCTCCCCAGATTCTCTGGCCTCCCACCAGGCACTCAAGGCCTTCTGCAGCTCCTCTTTCCTAGAGGTGCTTTTAATGGAGCATCAAACATTTTTGCAAAATTGCTTGAGCTGCTTTACTTTGTAGGTATGCAACATTTCACTGCTAAACTCAAATTCTGCTTCCTCTGCTGGTTTACCATTTAGAGACATGATGCATAGATACCTCAGGGGTCAGATCAAATGTAGAACCAAAAATAAAACACAATATGTGGCTGTGTAGTGTTCTGCACTAAACTAGTGATGTACACCAATCACTGTGGGTCAAGTACAAACACAAGTTCAAATCCTTACTGCTGACCACCAGTGTTAGAAATGGAGGTCTCTAGTTGGCAGAAGTAGGTACCTTTGTCCAAGTAGGGACCCTTGCTTCTGGTCAGGATAAGAGGGATACACACTTTCGATAACCCCGGCTCAAACCCTGGGTAGCATTGGCATAAGCTTGGGCTTATCCCAAAGACAATGTGTAAAGTATTTGTACTCAAAACACACAGTAATACTGTGAGAACACCACACCAGTTTAGAAGAATAAAGTATATTTATCTAAACTCAACAAGATCAACAAAAACACAGAAATCCAACATACAGGTAAAAATATATGACTTTAGAACTGTTTTTGCAAAAATAAAGCTTGTAGAAAACAAATAGCTCCACCTGTGGCTACTGCAACTTTGTGACAGCAATAAATCCAAAGTACTGCGCAGACCACAAAGAGCGCAGCGTCAGATACGGAGTCAAACGGACCCCCAAACAAACAGTACCTTGGAAACAAAGTCTATGATGATGCACGACATCGTGTAGGTGAAGCGTCGGTGCCGAGGTTAAGGCAGGCTCCCTGGCTGCCACGGGGAGGTGAGGCATCGTGTCCTCGAGGAGGCGACGTGTCGAGCCCAGGACAGGAGAAGACGGTTGCATTGGCGGTGAAGCCTCAGTTCCGGTGACGATGCGAAGACAGCAAGTTCGTGGACTCACCCTCGGTGGTTATCGGCGCCACAATAACAGGATGCAGGTGCTGGGGATGACGGAGTCAGTGCGAGCGCTGGTGTGGGGAAATGCCAGTAACTGCAGATGTTGGCAGGCGTCAAAGGGTGTTGGAGCTGAGGTGCAGGCCGGGCGGTGCGTCGCTCACTTCACTAGCGGTGCCCCTGGCCTCGGTTCAGGTCGCGGCATCACAGTGGCATTGCTGACAGCGATGGAGACAGGTTTTCTTACTTCTCGTAGGTTTCTTCCAGCTCCCAAAGCAGAAACAACCTCCAGAGGCCCAAAACTGGAATAGGCACCTCTTGGCAGGTCAGAACTCTCAGCAATAGAGTTCAGGGGAGTTGGGGGTGAAGTCTTTGTGCCCCTGAGACTTCAGAACAGGAGGCCAGCACACACAGGCCCTTGGAGATTCTTCTTCAAGCAGGTTCACAGCAAAGTTCCAGTCTTTGCCCTTTCCTTGGCAGAAGCAACAACTGCAGGCCAACCCCACACAGCACACAGCAAAGGGGCAGTACTCCACCTCACAGCTCTCCAGCTCTTCTCCTTGGCAAAGGTTTCTCTTGAGTCCAGAAGTGATCTAAAGTTCTGGGGTTTAGGGTCTACTACTTATATCCAATTTTTGTCTTTGTTCTCTTTGTGCATGGGCCTCTGATCCCAGCCCAAACTAGTTCTGACCTCACTGGTGCAATATGACCACAGGGGGTGGAGACAGCATTGTGCAAGGGGGACAGGCCCTATTCAAGTGCAAGGAAAACTCCTCCCACTACTCTAAATCCAGCCAAGCCCCATTCAGATCAGCTCTGAGTCATCCAGGAAGGGCCAGGCACACCTCAACCCCCCCAGTGGCTGTCTACAGTCAATGCACATCATCAGCCCCTGTCACTCCAAAACCAGACAGTCAATCCACAAACAGGCAGAGGCACACAGAATGGTTAAACAAGAAAATGCCTACTTTCTAAAAGTGGCATTTTCAAACACATAATTTAAAAACCATCTTTATTAAAAGATGTTTTATTAAATTCTGAATTCAGAGAGTCTAAACTTTATTTCTCCATCTTGTCCCAATGGGAAGATATATTTTTAAGATGTTGCAAAGTGCCTCCCATTCTATCATATGGGACAGATAGCCTTTCAATAGTGAAAAACGAAACTGGCAGTATTTCACTATCATCAGGACATGTCACACACACCAGTGCATGTCCTACCTTTCACATACACTGCACCCTGCCCAGGGGGGTACCTTGGGTCTACCATAGGGGTGCCTTACATGTAAGAAAAGGGACGTTGCCAGGTTGACATGGCAGTTTAAAACTGTGCACAGACACTGCATTGGCAGATCTGAGATACCTTTTCAGAGCTACTCATGTGGATTGCACAATCAATGCGGCAGGCCCACTAGTAGCTTTTGATTTGCGGGCCCTGGCACACTCAGTGCCCTTTACTAGGGACTTACCAGTAAATCAAATATGTCAATCAGGGAGAATCCAATTGTAATAACAATTTACACCAGGAGCACTTGCATTTTGACACTGATCAGCAGTGGCAAAGTGCCCAAAGCATCTAAGTCAGCAAAAACGAAATCCAACACAGCATTAAAAATACAGGGGGTAGAGGGAAAATGTCAGGGGAAACCATGTCAAAGATGTCAAGTCTAACATACTCATTGGGTTTTTGTTTTGTCATTTTGGTCTTGTTCTATTTATTAAACTAAGGGGCATATTTACAAGCCCCTATCGTCACCACAACGTCACTTTTAGTGACGTTGTGACGGAGATAGGAGCTTTGCCTTATTTACAAGGCAGCGTTAAGCCACTTAACATGGCTTAACACTGCCTTGTAAATAAGGCCCCCTTTCACCTGGCACTTAGCGTGAAAGGGGCAGGCAATGGGTGTTGTGGTGGGCGTTCCACCACAACACCTATTGATTGCGACGCTGCTCCTTATTTACAAGAGCAGTGTAAATTGGAGGCAGTGCCAAAATAAAGACCAGGGAAAACCTGGTCTTAAAAAGGTGAAACGAGGAGAAATGCTTCATTTCTCCTTGTTTTTGCTGTTTCCATGTGTGCTGCCTGAGGCAGCACACATAGAAACAGCAAAACGCCATTGATTGTTTATGTGCAGGAAGGTCCCCCCTTCCTGCACATAAACAATCATTTTAAAAAAATGCCGTTTTGCACCTTCTATGAGTGCTACATTAAGCAGCAAACATAGAAGTTACAAAACGGAATTTTAAGATTGTTTATGTGCAGGAAGGGGGATCTTCCTGCACATAAACAATCTTCCCCTCAACATAGGCACTCTTGCACTATGGTACAAGGGTACCTGCGTTTGCGCTAGGCAGCTAAATTTAGCGCCAGTGCAGGGGGGAACGCAGGGCTGCCCATATTCTAGTAAATATGATGCAGCCGTGCATTTCTAAAGTGATGAAGCGTGTCGTTAGCCTTCTTGGCTTAAAAACAGATTTTGCCGCTTTGTTGTAAATATGCCCCTAAGTTATTTTTTTCTGACCTGGTGTGGGATCCTTTTTGCGTGATGTTGTCACTGATTTACTGTTTGAAGTGTTGCTCAAATACTTTGCACATTATCTCTAAGTTCAGCCTGACTGCTCTGTGCCAAGCTACCACAGGGTGAGCACAGGTTAATTTAGGGGTTGGCTGCACCTTACCCTGACTAGGACTGTGGTTGCTGCTTTACTAGGGCTCTCACCCCAGCCAACCAGGAACCCAATTTCTAACACTAAGTATACATTTGGATTGAGATCAAATAGGAATATGGTGTTTTACAATCAAAATAATTGTAATTTAAAATTCTCTTGAATGGTAAAGTTGGATTCTGAGTCACAATTCTGAAAATGCAGTTTCTAGAAAGTTGGCATTTTCTTGTCTCAAACATTTGTGCCTTTTGCCGTTGTACCAGTCTCATGACTGTGAATAGCTTTGCTGTTGAAGATTGTGTACTCCTTCCATACAGTGATACAAAAGGTGTTTAGGTATGGACAGGATGGGCCAGCCTACCAGGATGACTGGGGAGGAGTTGTACCCACGCTCACTTACACTTCAAAGGGCTTTGCCTCCTGCACACAGAAAGGAATCTGGCACCAGGCCTGCCTTATTTTTTGTCACCCCAGACAGTTTGGAACATTGGCAGGGGATGAACTTTGCAGAACCAGATGTGTGCGTAAGACAGGTAGTCCCCCCAAACAAAGGCTGGAACCAGGTATAAATATTGGACCTCCAGAGCCATGCATCAGAACAGTCATGGACCCGTGGAAGGTACAGAAGAAGGACTCCCCTACAGCCAGAGGACTGTCCTGTGGCTTGAACTACTGCCTTGCTGCCTGAGAAGGAAGACTGGCCATGTATACCTTCACCCCAGGCTAACCAGAGTGACTCCTAGGATTAGTTGGATGACCTCCTGTGTGATCTACAGGGACACAGCAAGCTTCAGGCCTCGCTGGAACTGTACAACTGACCTGCTGAAACTAAACCTGCATGGACCTGCAACTGGACCTGTATGAGCACTGCTAGCCTCTGCTGGATTGAGTCCTTAATCCTCAGGAGGTGCTGCCTCAAGTTCTGGCCCCTTGGCATGCATTGGAGTGTTCTCCTCCCAAAGAAAAGAAGAAAATCCTGAAGTTTGGGCTTACGACTGCGAACGGGCCTTTTCGCATCAAGGCTCTGTCATCTACGATGATTGCCAACACAGAGCTCCGGTGAGACCTGCTCTTTGCGCTACGGTGACCACCAGCCACAACAGGCAACACGAGAACCACACTTCGCACTACAGTGATGGCAGCTGCCAACTTCAAGCCTGCTCTTTGAGCTACAATAATAACCATTTGCGACGCTCTACCTGCTCCTCATGGCCTCCTCTACCATGAAAAGAACTTTTCGCGCTGGACTCAGTAGGTAACATTTCAGCTGGACTAATTTAGTCCCAGTATCTGACCCATGCTCCATCACAGTCAGCCTTAGCCCACACAGTCTACTGTGACTAGATGACTGCAAGTCATGCTTTGTTCTTTTAGGTGCTATTTTCATTGAAAAGTTTACAATTAAATATCTTCAGTTTTACTGATTGGATTTTTGTCATTCTGCTATCATCTTATTTATTGAAATTAACCCTACATTCCTAAATTGGTCAGGGATGTTTCTTGTGTTGTTTTCTTACTTTCTTACTGTTTATGTGCTGCACAACTAGTTTACACATTACCTCTAAGTTAAGCGTGACTTCTTTTGTGCCAAGCTACCAAAGAGTTAAGCATAGGTTAGTTTAGTCATGTTTGTGGTTCACCTGACCACGATTGCAGTTGTTGCCTGAGTGGGGATTCTACCCCGTCAACCAACTACCCAATTTCTCACACAATCTTTTTATTGTTGGAGCTGAACATCACCAGGATTGCGTCTACACTTGGCTGATCTACAGTTGTTCTAAGTGCAGCCACAACTTTATCTACAGAGAGGCGGAACTAGAGTGATGAATTTTATATGTCGCTCAAAAGCACTGTAAAGTGGTCTGAGCCTGTTGACGGGAGTATTTTAGCTGTCTCATTCAAGTTTCACTTTCTTTTGGTAAAAAACTGTTATAGGTATTATGTAATGCAAAAAAAGGTGTCGAGCTACACCTCCACTGTGTGCTTAGCTAATAAAACCAGCTATACCACAGAGGGTTGGTGGAGTGACAGGGAATCAGCTAACCCAGGTTTTAGTCATACCTCCATATTGCCTAACAGAAAATATTTTTTGCATTCCTATTTTAAATATTTACAATATAGCTCAAATAGTTGTCCTACAATTCTAAATAATTCATTGTGAATGAAAATGTTTTCATATAGATTATAACCTCAATGTGACAATCATATTGTGTTGTATGTCCTCATTAAAGTTCACAAGTAGGCAAGTATTGTTTAACATGCAAAATATTGATATAAAGTGGTTTAGGGACTTTACTTCACACAGTTTTGCTAAGGCAAAGTAAGATGAACCCTGGGATCAGGACTTTGAAACAACCCTAAGTTTACTAGCTCACAAACACTATTGTAGCCTTGAACTGTGAAACCACAAAAACCTTGCTTCACCAAATATCAGTTTTTGCCAACATGTGTTTAAATTACTAAGAAGAAAATAAACCTGTATGGATCCTCTACTTTATCGGTAGTGTAAGCAAATACATGGAACAGCAGTTTGACATTACAAAAATTAATATAGGCCAAATGTTATAGAGTTAATATATTGTTTAAAAATACTATACATTATCATTTTGTATAACATTATTTTTTCTTTATTACAAGGTCAAGCATCACAATCTCAGACATTAGACTCGACTGCATTGTCCATTCATCCTGAGGAAAGAAGATCACAGCAGTCTTCAGTGGAAGCAGCACTCCTGCATATGAGGATGATCTTGAAGACAAGCCTAGTCCATCACGATTGTGTGGTGAGCACCCTACATCTCTCCCTCAGGACAGAATATCAAATACTACCAGCAGAGTCCTGTCCTCATTACGAACATCATTGAGCCCAAAATCCCCATGTGGCTCCACACACCCAACAACTGTAGCCATAATTGTCCTGTCTACTGTGTCATCAACATTGTTAGCATCTGCTGTGCAACAAGGACACACTACACTTGTGGCCACCCAGTCAAGGTCACAGAGTAGTTTTAAAAGGCTGGGGGAGGACCTGCTGCATAAAGGGAGCCCTTATGGGTGCAGCTACATGGCAGGAGGAACAGCCGAGCTTTTTAATTGAATTTCTAATGGCATAGAAAGATCTCATGAGTGCCCGTAATGAGATCCAAATGGCCCAAAATGATCTCCTGGAGCGTCACCTTAGTGTCCACACTTTACATTCTGGAAGGGTGCAGGATGCCTTCAGAACATTGTCTGCAGCATTGTCTCATTTAGCTACCACTTTCCATGGTCAATCACAATCTGCTGCCATGTCGGTCCCAGAAACATCTAAAGCTGGCAGCTGACACATAAAGCGAAACACTATTGCACATGGCATAGTCTGTTATCCTTCCCACCCGCCTTCTGTTGACACTTAGGCTGCATCAGTGCCCTAGGAGGGGGCGTGCATCTGGACTGTTGTAGTACAACACCCAAGAAGCCACCACCAAGAGGCGCAAAATTGATGTCCTAATGTGAGCATCTGGACTATCCACATTATGTCCACACATATCCAGTCCACTCATGGACAGTTGCCCGAAAAAGAATACAAAGAACATGTTAACTATTCCTTAATTCTTCACCCAACATATAAGTTAACTGATTTTCAGAGAATGAGAATCTGCAGTTATATTTTTGGTTGGAATTTCTACAAAAACGAGAATAATTGATAAAAATATTGTCTTAAGACGTTCTTAAAATTCATAAAATGAATTAAATGTTGAATTGATGTGTTATGGAATTATTCTTACTTCACTAGAAATTTCATCTGCTAGGCAACCATTTATTATATACACACAATGCACATTTCATCATAAAACAACTGGTTAATTATTATAATTTCAGCAGTGCATACAACAAAATCTGTAGTTATTTGTTAAATTTTCACTTTAAAAGAAAATGTGTACACATCCCTAAACCTAGCAGGGGAAAAGGATATATCAACAATGTGTACAAACTCTTTTCTACATAGACATCATGCAAAGAAGACATAAAATTACAAAGTACATAAGGAAATAGAAAAGTAACAGGAGGAATAAAAAAAATAAAGTTTGACTTTAAGACTGCAATGTATATAATGAATCTACTTATTGTAAAAATATAAAGTCAGTGTTACATTTTATTATCAACTGCTCCTTCAAATAAACTAGCAACACAAATGGAAGTCTTCAGCCACACATTGGGCTCTCCTCATTATGCTCAGCTGGAGTCATAAACTGCACCACATTTCTACAGATATGATATAGTTGACATCATCAAGTGTGAGTTCTCGACTTTGACACAAAATACATGTTGAGTACCCTACATAAAACTCATTTAAATTATTATCACTCTATCACTGAAGAAGTGTACCATCATTTATTCAAGAAACAGTCTACCAATTTTGAACTTGCACTGCAGATCTCTCCATAACCAGCGTCTGTGCAACATGGCAAAGTATCCACCTATGTGTACCTAGTGCCCCAGCAGATGATAGGATGACATGACCTAGAAATGATTACTCAGAAATGTTAATACATTTGTGACTCACATTAGTTATTTACATTTCTAACTACTTTCTGAGAATGAACCATCAGTAGCTATAAAACATAAAGTCTCAATAGCATTCTCATCATTATATGTTAAATTAGGTCAATGTACTAATATATTTAAAAACAAATTTAAAAAACTAGCACACTTTTGAATATAATGAAAAAAATCTGAAAAGTAATTTGACAAGTAATTAGTCCATAGGAAATTAAAAAATAATAACATTTTACAGTCGATGGGGAAATGGCGCTCTGGAGGTTGGAATCAAGGTACATCATTGAGTTGAAAAATAAGATACCTATAGGTCTTAATACAGATGAGGAACTGAATGTTAATTCTGCATTGCCTATACATCATGATGGTTCATAAGATTTAAGACTCTTTGTTGTATGAAATACAAGATAAGATCATCTATTAGACAATATTTCTGGGTGTGGATTTGTTTATATTATTGACAAATTTAATGAGATGGAAAATTTAATAAGACTGATAATCTTGCCCTGCAATTAAGAAATGATTAGCCCACTGGGGAGTAATTTGAGTAACTGCCTTGTGTGTACCGATTCGTATATGATTTTTAAAAATCATGGGGGCCTTCATATTTGTGTAGAAATGTGTGACTCAATTGCTATTGTGGCAAAAATTAGTTGATATGAATAGGAACACTGTATTTACTTTATGTAACATGAATTTTCAGAATTGGATAAAGCCAATGGCAAAATTACACATTCTAAGATGGCAGGATCAAAAGGGTTGGTTCTGCCGGTATGTATGCCCTTTCTCTATTTCTATACCAAGTTGGAGTAAGAATGTAAATGTTTTTAACCAATGGTATGAGGGAGACTGCCCACCCGTAACCGAGGGTTGCACAATAAATCCTTGAACATACTTATGAGCAAGCAATTTTAGAGCAAGCATGATTTCTTTTCGTCGCCAGGAAAAGAGGAACTTTGGTATAAATCTGTGCCATATTCTCACGGAGTCGGTGCCTGTTTGTTTGACGCTGTCAGGATGGATTAATATATATATATATATATATATATATATATATATATATATATATTTCCGTTACCAAATCCAATAATACGCTCTCTCACAATCCAATGTAAAGGGTAATTTATTAAGAGCTCAAGGTTACGCGTTTCGGAAGAAACTTCCTTGATCACACAAAGAGCCGAGTGAAAACAGTGCATTACATAGTCTCGGCACTGAACATAGAAAGAGGACAAAACGTGACTGTTCAATTACACAGAAACAAAAAATGTGTCGGCCATTTTAAACTGCCAAGTACAGCATAAACTCTTACTGATTGTATACAGCGTAAATACAATACAATTCTATATTATTCAGTTCATAACACAGAAGAGTAGAGAAGTTAGTAAAAGTTATAGTAGAAAGTACGATCATCTGTACAACTTCCAACCAGAAGATCACAGAAACGACTCTAAACAGAATGAGAACAGCACACCTGTGCCAACCGTTGTGACGAGTGATTCTGACACCGACATCTCAGTGCACACTTCGAGCACAACATCGTAAGTAGAGGTAATAACCAGACAAGCTACTTTTTTAGACGAATACCGGACGCTGAGGAGGGGGCGACAAACGGTGAACATTACCCCCCGACAGACACCAAGAGGGAGAGGACAACGGGGAAGAGGAAGAGGAAGAGGCAGGGGCGCAGTAAACAGCGGAGAAGCCGACGAAAACAAAGAATGCAGAAAAGGAAGCGGAACAAAGCCAGTGGGAACCAGACGTGGGGGCTCGAGGAAGAAGAATCAATCATGATGGACAACACTATGGTAAATAAAACTATAATTAATCTTACCAGCCGCTCTTTGTCCTTTCTAGAAAAGAAAACTTTATGCCTAGGTCTTACATTTTGCCCAACCAAAATTTTCAATTACTCAAACACAAGAATAGACATCTTTAAGTTTGTTAGAAAATTGAAACTTACTAAATGGCATACCCTCAAAGGCAACATACCATATAACACCACGGTAAGGGACAACACTAATCCCACGAACCTTACAGTAGAAGATGCCAACATACTTAGAACCATGCAAGAACTGGTATCCAGCAATGAATTTGAAGCGATCAACTCTTCCAATAGGGAATTTGAACTTCCTGACACCATGACAAATAAAGCAGCCAAAACTCCATTTAAACCCCGTTCCATCTTTTATCCGAACCTTCCGCACGATAATGTAGATACATTCCATGAGGTTGTTACCAAAGCCCTATTAGAGTGTAAACATGCTAAATCCAACCAAAGTTTTGTAACGGGCAATCTGAGCACCAAACAGAGAATGATCATCTCACAATTGGCCAATGACAGGGATATTGTGATACGCCCTGCAGATAAAGGCGGTAACGTGGTCCTACTCAGTAAGGAAATGTACACTACAGAAGCTTACAGGCAACTTGACAACAGCAGATTTTACTGTAGATGTAACACCAAAACCTATAATGACAGTATCTTGAAAACTTGGAACCAACTGACAAAGTGGCATCAAGAAGGTATCATTACCTGGGAGGAGTATCTATTTCTGAAGAAAGACTATCCTAAACTCCCCATCATTTACTTTCTTCCAAAAGTCCACAAAATCCATTGGTCACCCCAGGTAGACCTATTGTTTCTTCCTGGGGAGTGTATTCGAAAACATTTCCAAATATGTTGATTATTTTTTGCAACAATATGTAATAACACTTCCATCGTATGTCAAAGATACCAAAGACTTTTGTGTAAAATTGATGGTATACATTGGGAACCTAACTATACTTTTATAACCATGGATGTTTCCAGTCTTTATACTATCATTAACCACGATCAGGGAATTCATGCATGTACTCACTTCTTAAACGAGAGAAATATCATGTATCAAGAACACACCAAAATGCTTGTAGAGATGATGTACCTATGTTTACAAAATAACATCTTTATGTTTAACGGGGAGCTCTTCAAACAAATACTGGGGACTGCCATGGGCACATGCTTTGCGCCGAGTTTCGCTGGCCTCTTCCTAGGCCTGTGGGAAGAAAAGATAAGAAACGAAATTTGTCTCTCCCAGTATTTTGTCAAAGTCAAAGTCTGGCTGCGGTACATCGACGACCTTTTCCTGATATGGGAGGGGAGCGAAGAGGAAGCCATAGAGTTCATTAACAAACTTAACACCAACACATACAACATTACACTGACACAAAATATCAATAAAGAGGAAATAGAATTCCTGGACGTTAAAGTCAAGGCAGTCAACAACACCCTAGAGACTAGACTTTTTCGCAAAGACACAGCAGGCAACAGTATCCTACACGCTCTCAGCCACCACCCAGACACCTTGAAATGGAGTATTCCTTATGGGGAGTTGCTGAGAGTGAAAAGGAACTGTAGCACAGAGGAGAACTATCAGGCAGAAGAAAAGGTCATGATCAAACGTTTCAGGGACCGGGGTTACCCCGAGTGGGTACTGAACAGGGCTGTTTCCAAATTAAAAACCATTGATAGACAGAGCACATTGCAAGAAAAGGAAAGGAACAGCGATCCCCCGGAGACACGTGTTATCTTGACATATAACCACAATTCACACAAAATACAGAAAATACTCAATGACAACTGGAACATCCTCAAGAGCGATCACATAGTGGGCCCTAGAATCAGTGACAGACCAAGAATCACGTATCGCAAAGGCCGTAAACTCAGAGATATCCTGATGCATGGTGATATCACTAAACAACAAAATATGGCAAGGCATAACCTTAAAGGTTTCTATCCGTGCAGCCATTGTAAGGCATGCAGGGCAAGCCAGATGGTTAAAGAATTTAGTGTACCTGGTTCCAATGTGAAAAGAACCATCTCACAATTTTTGACATGTAGCACTACATATGCTATATACATCCTGACATGCCCTTGCCAGAAACAATATGTGGGAAGTACCACTCACATGGCCAAAAGAGGGTCCTTGAACATCTTAGGGCCATAAATAACAAGGACCCCCATTATCCTGTGGCGAGACACTTCACTGAGTTCCATCTTTCCAACAGCTCGCTTCTCAGTTACTTCATAATTGAACAGGTTCAAGGAAGCCACAGGGGAGGAAACAGAGAGCTTAACCTCAGGAAAAGAGAATCCAAATGGATTCTAGACCTTGAGACTCGATACCCCAAGGGACACAACGTGGATGAGGAATTGGCCACACACCTCATTGAAGAATAATGGCTTACACACGCACATGTATCTGTATTACCGTTCCAAAGTCTTTTTTGAAACTCCATGATGATGTGTTATACATGTAATTGTTGATTATAACTGTTAACTGTCAACACGATGTTTACAGTATATGAAGAGTATGAATAGCATGATACATTGCTACAGTTTTAACATTTTAATCTGTTAAATCTTCCTTTTATCTTTTTCTTCTTTTTCCTGCACAGGAGGAAAGGAAGGGGCCCTCCAACAGCTTGCGGACACTTCACGGGCCTCCTACCCTTTTCTTCACCTCTATGAAGAGACCACCACTTATTAATAGATAAGATTTCTTTCACTTATAGTCACCGTTACTGTTGTTTGTCTCTGGACAGTACTGAATAAATATGAAAGTTTTGCCACTTGGCGATAGTATTGACTTACATATCCTTGCATAGATAACTCGAACCACATGTGTCTGTATGTTCAGGAGCTGTTTATGCAACTCGGTGTTAGTATAAATCCCTATAACTCAGCAAATATATTGCTCTTATGCCCTGGTCCGTAATCTGCACCATGACCGATCTGAACTTAGTAGTCCGTTCTGCCACTTTGGCGCTTGGACCACGGCCAATATGCACTACAGTCCATTATTTCATATGTATTTAATACAGCAGTACACGTAGTGTGCACGATGGACAACCAGCATTATTTACTTTTACTAACTTCTCTGCTCTTCTGTGTTATGAACTGAATAATATAGAATTGTATTGTATTTACGCTGTATACAATCAGTAAGAGTTTATGCCGTACTTGGCAGTTTAAAATGGCCGACACATTTTTTGTTTCTGTGCAATTGAACAGTCACGTTTTGTCCTCTTTCTATGTTCAGTGCCGAGACTATGTAATGCACTGTTTTCACTCGGCTCTTTGTGTGATCAAGGAAGTTTCTTCCGAAACACGTATCCTTGAGCTCTTAATAAATTACCCTTTACATTGGATTGTGAGAGCGCGTATTATTGGATTTGGTAACGGAAATTGCAAACGCCGGCTCAGCTCTACCGGCTTCTGCGCGCCACCGAACCACGGGCGGAGCTCCCGGGAGGAGCATCTGGATGGTGGAAAATATATATATATCCCGACAAAGAGTCACCCTCAAGGAAGAGCCCACAGGTAAGTGAAATTTTCGTTTCTTTTATTCATGGAGGCTGCAGTTGGGTTGAGGCAGAGATCTGCTCATCTGTTCATAGCCGCCAGATGTGTTTTGGGTTGGATACCCTTCTTCATTGGCGTTGTACTCGCACAGCAAGACAGCATTCTGCAACATTTTTAAACTCCTTCAACCCGCCCCAGTGGGCGTGCGACCACTCGCGCAGCCTTCTGGTTGCCGTAGTTGCAGGTTGTAATCCTCTAGTGAGTAAGTCTTGGAATGGAGCTCAATAAAACACAATAAAACCTCAGTGGGGTGGTGAACATTCTCGCACTCAAGAAACTGTCTTTTAATGCCGCCATGTACGACATTACCTCCCGTTGCGCTGGTTACACCGTCAAGTGTCTCCACGGGTCCACTGCGCTAGTGGCGGGGCTCTGCCGCGGCTGGGTCAACCGCTAATATCCAGACAAAGAGTTACCCTCAAGGAAGAGCCCACAGGTAAGTGAAATTTTTGTTTCTTTTATTCATGGAGGCTGCAGTTGGGTTGAGGCAGAGATCTGCTCATCTGTTCATAGCCCCCAGACGCGTTTCGGGTTGGATACCCTTCTTCATTGGTGTTGTACTCGCACACCAAGACAGCATTCTGCAACATTTTTAAATTCCTTCAACCCGCCCCAGTGGGCATGGCGGCCACTCGCGCAGCCTTCTGGTTGCCGTAGTTGCAGGCTGTAATCCTCTAGTGAGTAAGTCTTGGAATGGAGCTCAATAAAACACAATAAAACCTCAGTGGGGTGGTGAACATTCTCGCACTCAAGAAACTGTCTTTTAATGCCGCCATGTACGACATTACCTCCCGTTGCGCTGGTTACACCGTCAAGTGTCTCCACAGGTCCACTGCGCTAGTGGCGGGGCTCTGCCGTGGCTGGGTCAACCACTAATGGAGACATTTCATTAAAACATTTTGACATGCAGACTGAAACATGCACTTTCAACACCAGCAGCAGACTGCTAGTTAACTCCCTGGTGGTTAGCAGCTTTGCTACAGTGTTCTAATGAGCAACTAGAGTGCTAACATTCTGAATTATGCCAAAAGTGTGGCACATCTGAACGCCATTTTGATAGAAGTAGAAAACTGAAAGCATTTTCTACTGATGATACTGCAGTAAATGAGGAAATTAGGGAGCTTCATAACAGATAAGTATTCCAAGATGGCCATCAGAGAAAAAAGAGCCCAAATTAGCACAAATATCACCCAAATGTTGCCCAAGTATAACCCAATGCCAAAAGTGTGCAAAACACTTAGGGGTATATGTGCAAGAACTGCCTATAACTAGCGTTAGAGTTAGTTAGTGGCAGTTTTCTTAACGCGGCCTATCATCAAAAACTATCACCCTGTTAGTGATGTAGTTACAATACGTCGCTGCATGGCAATAGAAAATGCTAGCTGTGGTGAAAACTGCCACTAACACTAGCGTCAAGGCGATAACAAGTTTGATGTTAGCGAGAGGAAAGTGACGAAAGGCCCATTAGCGGTAAAAAAACTCACATTAGTCAGCCCAAAGTGACTTTTTTTGCCTCTAGAGGCAAAAATAGACTATAAATCCACCTCCAATGAAAAATAGGAAACAAAACCAATGGAATGCAGAATGGAGCAGCCAGGGCCAAGTGCAGCACAGATCAACAACCCCCCCAAACACCCCAACAGTCAGGATGACCAGCCAGAGTCCCAGGGGAAGAGGAAATGCAGATTCAGGGCTACAGTTATGAAACGTGGTGCATCACTGGGAAAAACCAGTGATGCATCACTTCTCATAAGGCCCTCCTTACAACACCATGGCAGCCAAAACCTTGAAATTGGGGACAGTCCCTGGGGCACAGAGGCCTCGCTGGGCCTGCTTCTGTGACCCGGAGTGGGAGGCATAGGTGCTATGGAGTTTCTGGGCCGTGGCGTTAGACATTGAGGCGTTGGTGATCGCCCTTACCTAGAGGTAAAGTTTGGCAGATCGCACGGAGACATGTTGCTAACCTGTGTGAGAAGACCGCCTGGTGCACCTTGGAGCTGTGAATGGTAGAGGCGCTCCTGCCCACCAAGGTAGGGAGGTCTGCATCGTATACCAGGTGCCACCACTAAACCGGGGTGCATGGAGGAGATTACCAATGGTGGGCCTCGCCTCTCTGCATCACAGGCTTGAGGATGTTGCGCTGGCCAGACGCTGTGGAGGGTGAGGCCCCTGAGCTACGCCAAATTTGTGTGGCGGGAGCACTGCAACTTCACGCCTAAAGGGGCCCTGTTGCATCACCTGCATCTGGAGGTTCCCCAGCAGACTTGGCGGCGACTGCTGTTCTCAGGCTTGTCAAATCCCACCTGGCTGAGGCTCCTGCTGGCTGAGTCACAGATTTGGAGAGAGTGTAGCGCATTGAGCCCCGGTGTCAATGTCCAGGTGAGTAGAAGGTGAGACACATAGCGGAGGAGGCCCGGGGGTGAGTCGAGCCCAGACCTAGCGCCTCTGGGTGATGCACACCATGCCCTGAGCAATCCCTGCGCTGCGGCTTACCTACATCACCGAGGCACCACACAAGACTGGTGTGGGACTCCACTAACTGGCTCAAGTTGCTGAGATTGGCCATTGGTTGCAGTGGGTGCCAGGGGCATGGGGGCCATTTCTGGCCCAGGCCCTTGGGTATGCAGCTTGATCCGCCGCTACTCGCTGGGGAACACGGAATCTGGTCACCACTGTTAGATTGGAAGAGGGAACCAGGTGTTGCTACCTTTCCTTTCCCTCTGTTAGTTTGCTTTTGGGTGTACGGTGGACTAACCCTTAGTGGATTTCCTCTTCCCACAAGACTGCGCTGTCTGTTTGCTGCTGCTGCTGTCCCCATCTGCTGCTGCTGGTTCCTCTGACCCGGAGGTCAGGTGTTCAAGTCCCTCCTCCACCCGCAGGCTCCTGCCTATGCCTCAGCCCTGGTGGTCTAGTGGTAGAGCGTCACTGCTCTGCAGCTTGACTGCCCTCCTGTCCCTCTTTTCTGCTGTTCCTGTTAATCTTTTTGCTCTTCTCTGTTGCTTTTCCAAGTTTGTCTTTTTTATCTTTGCTTTGTTTGGCTTTGTTTTTTGTTGTGCATTTTTGCAGTACCTATTTCCCTATCCTCTCCCTTGTTGCTGGTGCAATCCCCCATGTCCCCGCCCCTCCTGTGTTTCCTGCCTCCCAGCTGTCCAGCCCCCCTGCAGCACTACTTAATGGCGGACGCTGTGCGGCCATGCGCAGTGGGCATGACACTGGTGCGCAGAAGGCAAGCCAAAGGCAAGCCCGTATTCGTCCGTCCACTCCTGTACTGCACCCAGCACCAGGGACGCTGCCTCTCAGGCACTCTACCGCTAAGATGCCAGCACCTTCCTCACCCTCAACCCTGGAAGCCACGCCACCTGCCATCTAGCATCACTGAAGAATACCCTTGCACCCTGCACCTGCTGAAACTGCAAACGCACCTCCTGCCACATCAGCACACCAGCGCCTCTTGCCGCCCAGCCGACCAACAGCGCATCCGACCGGCTCAACTGCATCCTCCTCAATGTGCGGTCCCTCCATAAATATGCCACAGAAATCTGGGACCTCCTCGCCACCGCCTCTTCAGACATCACCTTCTTCACGGAAACCTGGACCACCCTCTGCTCTGGACCAGACATTGCCATTGCCATCCCCGATGGCTACAAATTCACCCGCAAGGACCAATCTGACCGTCTAGGAGGAGGCATTGCTATTGTCTACAAAAGGACACTCCGACTGACCATGCACTCTAATGACCCACGGCAAACATGGAACACCTCCACTTCCAGATCCGGACAAACCTCAATACCACCCTCCGCGGCACCCTCGTCTACAGGCCCCCAAGGTGATTAAACCCCATTCACCAATGCATTTGTAGACATCATCGCACCCTAGGTTCTCCCATTCACCAACTACATCCTAATTGGAGACCTCAAGTACCACCTGGACAACCCCAGTGACTAGAACACCACCCCACTCTTGGGGAACCTCGCCAACATCGGACTCAAGCAGCTAGTCACCGCACCAACCCACATAGCCAGACACATGCTCGAGCCCGTCTTCTACACCAGCGGGAACTTCAACTACAGCCACACCACAGAACTCTCCTGGACTGGCCATCATTGTATACATCATGACTTCAACACTCCCACCGTACACCACCACCATCATTGCCCCCGTCACAGCTGGATCAAGGCCACTGAAGAACTTCTCGTCAACTCCCTCAGCACCACCACTCTGCAAACGCTTACAGATGCCAACACCACAGCGCGCAACCTCCACCGATGGATCTCCAACTGTGCCAACACCCTGGCACCCTTCAAGAAAAGGCCAGGCAAACAACACTCCAAGAAGGCCAACTGGTTCACTCCTGCCCTCCACTAGTCCAGACGCACCTGCAGACGTCTCGAGTAGAGATGGAGCCACAACATCAATCAACTCCGTAACACAGTCACCCTTGCACCATGGCACAAGGGTGCCTGCATTGGCGCATGGCAGACATTGTGTGCCATCGTAGGGGAAAAAGACAGGGAGGCTTAATCCTGAGCCCCTTCCGGCAGTTCAACACCGCAGGTGCGTCATTTTCTTGACATACTTGCAGCATGAATCTTGCACCACGTTGCGCCATATTTACAAAGTCATGCATCTAGGTATATGCGTGACCTTGTGAAGCCCTGTGCCACATTACACCTGCGTCAGGTATGATGTATGCAGTGTGGGCGTTCCCACGCAACAAAGCTTTGTAGGATTGGTGCAGTGAAGTCTCTCAGATTTCACTGCGACAACTCTCAGACGCGACTGCATCAAACCTTTACGCCTGCCTCATGGCAAGCATAAGGGTGATGCAGTGCCATAGGGATAGGCTGGCCCCATGCATTGCTGGAGTTGCGTCATGCTTGCAACACAACTGTAGCAATGTGTGACTTTAGCGCTGCCAGATACGTCAGGATTCCAGACGTATCTGTCATTGATTATGACATGGAGTGCCGTACATTGAATACGGCGCATCCATGGTGTCACAAAGAGGGAGCAGTGAAAATTGCTGCAACACTGTTTTGTTGCAGCAAAGCAACACTTTTCATGAATGGGGCCCAGGAATGCACCCTATCTTATTGATAGGGCGCATCCCTGTCCTTTTGTTTTGTCGCAGGGCAGTGCAGCAATGTTCCTTGCAGCGCTGTCCAGCACCCAAACATCTAATATGTGGACCCAAGTGTTTGCATCAATTTTAACACCAGCTATTTTCTGGTCTTAAAAAAATGCCTCTAACTGGACTTAGCAGCAGTTTTGGGGGGTTATCGCCGTATGGGAATTTCATTGTAAATATTGCAAAGTGGGGTTAGTGGCAGTTTTTACACGGGAACGCCGACCTTGCATCTCATTTTTGTTAAGTCCCACTAAGAGAAGTGGCGATCTAAAAAATTCACGTTTACGCTGGAAAAGCACCTCTAACTGCAGTTAGCGGCACTTTGTAAATAATGCAATAAAAAAAAGCCACCATAACGTCAAAAAATTGACGCTACTGCGGCGTTAAGTTCTTGTACCTATGCCCCTTATTTTATTGCTTTCTTGTAGTTTTATATAGCACAGACTTGATCCGGAGGTATTAGAGTGCATTACATGAGCATCATTACTCAAAGACACATTAATTTTGTTTTTAGGCGTGGAGACTGAGTGATTTGTTTGGAATCACGGGATGTCGAGCTGATTTGAGAATTCAGAAAATATGTCCTCATTTTAGTTGTTTAGAGCACTAACCATAAATTCTCTGGCAATAAGATCCTCTCATGGAGGAGAGTGCAGAGGCAATAAGTTGACCAAGCTAGGCAGGCGGGAGGGGCAGTGGCAGCACCATGGACCATGGGGGGCAGAGGAAAAGGGGCAAGGGCAGCAATCCAACCATGCAGTACAGCCAAGAGAGGCTGTGGCAACATGAAAGACCATTGAGGGCAGAAGGAAGAGGCAGTGGCAGTACAACCATACATGGCAACGGACCCGATTGAGGCAGGAGACTCTTGATCTTTTTAAGCCGAAAAGGGCTTCATTTTATCTGTCTCCTGCATAAATGTTCCTCTTTTTCATCAATGTAAGTCAATGGGAAAATCAATTCCCCAGGTTTTCTTTTTCAAACCCTCTCCCTTACCAAGTTCAAAATGTTGGCAAATAAGGTACATTGGATCAAGGGGGGCAGGAGGAATAGGGTAGGGACTTGGACTAGGATAAGAGAAGACAGGAGGAAGATGGGCAGGGGCACCAAACTGACCTTACAGAGGAGGCATTATGGGTTGTTGCAGGACAATACACCACACAGGGCAAGAGGGACAGCAGTTCAACACAACAGACCATGGAAAGCAATAGGAAGGGGACAGAGCCATGCACATTGACAACAGAGAGCAGAGGGGAAAGAGGCAAGGACAGCAGGCTGACCATACCGGACAGACAGGAGGGACAGTTGCAGCATAACGGACCATGAAGGGCAGAAGGGAGGGGACAGGGGGCAGGCGCACGACAAAGTACCAAACAAGGCAGGGGGAGGGCATAAGGGTCTGCACATTGAAAATGGAGGCGGGGCAAGGGGTTAGGGCAGGGGCAGAAAGCTGACCATGGAGGGCAGGAGTGATGGGCACAGGAAGCACAACACACCATGGAGGGCAACAGGGAGACTGTAATGGCATACAGACACACATTGGAGGGAGAGTAGGAGGGGTCAGGGGCAGCCAGTTGACTACACAGGGCAGGTGGGAGGGGATGTGGAATCACAGCATACCATGCATGGCAAGCAGGAGGGTTAGTGGCAGCACAACGGCCATGGTGGGCAAGAGAGAGGGGATAGGGGCATGCAAAAAGGACCATGGAGGACAGAAGGGAGGGGTAGGGTCTGGACAGATCAAAAGAGGGAAGGGGCTTCACAACAGACAACGCAGGGAATGCAGGAGGAGCAGTTGCAGCAAAACAGAACGTGGAGGACAGAAGGGAGTAGCAGCAAAATGGACCATGGAGAACAGGAGAGAGGGGATGAGGCATGGAACTTGGACAGGCAGGGACAGGCATACTCACCATAAACCCTAAAAAATAACTTACCACCCAAAAACCCACACCCAGTGGTAGCAGGGACAGGCGGCAGCCATCTGACCATGCTAGGCTGGTGGGAGGGGCAGTGGCAGCTCAACACTCAGAGTAGATAGGAGTGTGGCAGGTCCATGGAATATGGTGGGCAGAAGGGAGGGAGCAGTGGCATGCACACAGACATCAGAGGGCAAGTGGAAGGAGAGTAGGGGCAGCAAGCTAAGTACAGAGGCTAAGCAGGAGGGCCATGATGGGGCATAGAATTGGGCAACGGAGGGCAGGAGGAGTGGGCAGGGACATCAAGCTAAATGGAGGACAGTGGCAGTACATCAAACCATGCAGGGCAGGAGGGAGGAGGCTCATGCATGGACTCGTACAAAAGAGGATAGGGAGGAGGTGGATGGGGTATCAATCTAACTGTTTAGGGCAGGCAGGAAGAGCAGTGGCCGAACAACGGCCACAAACAGCTGTAATGAGGGAGCAGGGTCAAGGACTTGGGCAATGGATGGCAAGGAAGAATGGGGGCAGGTGCAGCTAGCTTGGGTGGGGGCAGCACAATGACAGGCCAGACCCTGTGGTCGACCCCCCACTGTGCATTGTGAATGGCATCTTCCTTAACGTTAAAAAAAACTTTAAAAATTCACTGAAAAAAACAAAGGTTATAGGAACTTTATAGTTAGGCTCAGATTTCACTCGTACAAAACCAGTGAAACTCGGCAGTTATAGTTACCTGAGCTAACTATAATTTATGCCTCCAGAATGTACTCCTTATGACCTCGCATATTAGATCACTCATGACATGGTCAGTGACATTACTCATGACATCACTGATGACATCTCAAATGTTATCACTGCACTGATGACATCATCCAGTGATTGTTAGTTTTTTCTAAACGTTTATGAGTTCTAAACAAATATACAAAGGTACTACAAAGTACCACATATGCCCTGATATGCAAATTTGGTTTCCTATAATATTTCGAAAACTACTGAAGGGATTTAAACCAATTAAGAAAAAGCGTGATCTACAGAACAGAATCTACCTTTTCTGCCAAATTTTCAGTAATTATTTCCAGCGGTTTGGGCTGCAGGAGTGTCTAAAGACTCTAGGTAATTAGTATTGGAAACACACTTTTTGACCTCCACCTTTTTCTATGCCCCGAAACCTTTGATGCACAACTTGACTCACCTGCACACTTTTTGGAAGCAGTTTGTGAAGATTTGTCAACCTGCATAAAAGATATAGGCAAGTAAAAGAATGCAAAAATTGCCTTGCCATCCAATAACCCATAACCCTAAAAATTCCCTTGTCAATCAAAAACCCATACACATCCTACACCCTAAAAATTACCTTTCCACCAAAAACCCATATCCACCCTAATCTCTAAAAATTCCATTGCCATCCAAAAACCCATACCCACCCTAAACCCTAAAAATTCAATTGCCAGTCAAAAAGCCATACCTACCTAAACCCTTAAAAAAACATTCCTAACAAAAAATCCATATCCACCCTAAACCCTAAAAATTCCTTTGACCCCCAAACCCCAAGCAAATCCCTTACCACCCAAACATCCATACCCACCATAACCTTAAAAAATCCCTTAGCCACCCAAAAACCCATACCCACTCTGAACCCTAAAAATACCTTACCACTCAAAATCCCATCCCCAGCCTAAATCCTAAAAAATGCACTTGCCACCCTAAAACCAAACCCATAGCCACCCTAAGCCTTAATGATTCCCTTGCCACCCAAAAGCCCATACCCATGCTAAACCCTAAAAATACCTTACCAGCCAGAAACACCCACCCACCATACACCTTAAAAATTCCCTTATCACCCAAAAACTCATACCAACCCTAAACCATGAAATCTCCCTTGGCCCCAAAAACCGATACCTACCCTAAACCCTAAAAAATCCCTTGCCACTGAAAAACGCACACCCACCCTAGATGCTAAAAATTCACTTGCCACCCAAAACCCCATACCCACCAAAACCCTAATAAATTTCTTTCCACCCAAAAACTCATACCCACCCTAAACCCTAAAATATACCTTGCCACCCAAAAACCCATAGCCACCCTAAACCCTAGAAGTGTGTTTGCCACCCAAAAACCCATACCCACCATAAACTGTCAAAAATACCTTACCACCAAAAAACCCACACCCACCCTAAATTCAAAAATTCCCTTGCCACCTAAAAACCCATACCCACCCTAAAACCCCAAAAAATCCCTTACCATTCAATAACCCATGCCTACATATACATACATATACATATATATATATATATATATATATATATATATATATATATATATATATATATATATATATATATTATCTACTGGCGGTCGCCAGTAGATAGTTATAGTTACAACCTATTATCCATAGGAAATCCGCGACATTCTATTTGAAATAACTCTCTTGCCGGTTGACGTATCTTCGCAAAATTTTCAAACTTTGTGGCCCGCTCCGGTCCGCTCCTACCCTGAAAGTCTCGGGGATTCGCCAAGCGGGGGCCGAGAAAAAGGGGGTCCCAAAACGCGTTTTCCCATGCAATTTTCCATAGGAAACTTTAGACACGGCTACAGCCTGAACTGCTGAACGGAATTACACCAAAGTTGGCAAAGAGGTAGTTCTTGGTTCAGAAAGAACCCTTTTGTTAAATGGTGTAAATCCGTTCAGTAGTTGCTGAGAAAATCAAAAGTAAAAAGATAGTGATATCTATGGCCGAGTAGGGTCCGCGTACCCTCCCGATCACGAGCTGCATGTTAATTGGCTGTCAGCTGGCTGTCAACATTCCGATTCAGGAAATGTTGGCAGCTATTTTGTCCCTCGGTAGAACCGAGGGACAGAAACAAGTGCGCAAAGCGCACAAAGGGGGCAGGGTAGAAACCCCTGACCCCCTAGGTTTGCTCAGGGGTCCCACAAGGACCCCCTGGGCAAAAAAATAAAACAAAATTTTACAAAATCAGCAGGATGCGCTCAGGGTGCGCGAATCCTGCCGAAAAATCGAAGCGCGGTCTCCCGCGCTCGATGTTAATTGGCCTCGGGTGGGCCAAGTCCCTGGGGCATGCTGGGGGGTTAATTTTATGTGTGGGGGCCTCTAAGGGCCCCCAAGCCCCGGGGACCACCACCCCCGGGGCTTTATGTAGTAATGGTGCGGGAGGGCTCTGAGCCTTCCCGCAGCCCCGGGACCACCACCTCCCGGGGCTTCTTTTTAAAAATTAAAAACCTGTGTGGGGGCTCCAGCCCCCACACGCCCGGGGACCACCACCTCCCCGGGGCACTAAGAAAATTAAAATGGGGGTCTGTTTTGGACTCCCAAGCCCCGGGGACCACCACCTCCCCGGGGCTTTCAAAATGTAGGGAGGGGGCCGCGCGGCCCCTCCTGGAGCCTGTGGTGGCCCTGGGGACCGCCACCCCCAGGGCCGGCTCCTGCAGTGTCCCGGGTGCCTACCCCCGGGACACTGCTGTTTGCACTGACAGGACCGGGAGCCTCGCGGCTCCCGTCCTGTCATTGCAAACTTGCTTTGGATATTGGAAGAGAGAGCAGGGAAACCTGCTCTCTCTTCCAATATCCAAAGCCGATTGCTTTCACATGGGGAGCAGCATGTTAGCTGCTCCCCATGTGTAGCATGCCGGCTCCCGTAGGACACGGGAGCCGGCGGGATCTGTGGGGGCTTGGGGACCCCCCACAGTCCCCAACGAGAGGCCAGGCCCCGGGGGATGGTGTCCCCGGGGCCATAGTGACCACGGAGGGGGCCACGCAGCCCCCCTCCCCAAAGTAAAAAAAGGAAAAAAAATAAAAAAGTGCAAGGCCGGCCCGGGGATGGGGTCCCCGGGGCCTTAAATGGCCTGAGGAGTGGGGCCACACAGCCCCCTCCAAATAAAAAAAGGCCATGCCCCGGGGGATGGGGTCCCCGGGCCAATACAGGCCCAGGGAAGGGGGCCCGGGGCACTAAGAAAAATTAAAATGGGGGTCCGTTTTGACTCCAAGCCCCGGGGACCACCACCTCCCCGGGCTTTCAAAATGTAGGAGGGGGCCGCGCGGCCCCTCCTGGAGCCTGTGGTGGCCCTGGGGACCGCCACCCCCAGGGCCGGCTCCTGCAGTGTCCCGGGGTGCCTACCCCTCGGGACACTGCTGCTTGCAATGACAGGACGGGAGCCTCGCGGCTCCCGTCCTGTCATTGCAAACTTGCTTTGGATATTGGAGAGAGAGCAGGGAAACCTGCTCTCTCTTCCAATATCCAAGCCGACAGCTCCACATGGGGAGCAGCATGTTAGCTGCTCCCCATGTGTAAGCAATGCCGGCTCCCGCAGGACACGGGAGCCGGCGGGACTGTGGGGGGCTTGGGGACCCCCACAGTCCCCAACGAGAGGCCAGGCCCTGGGGGATGGGTCCCCGGGGCCATAAGTGGCCACGGAGGGGGCCACGCAGCCCCCTCCCCAAAGTAAAAAAAGGAATTTTTTTTTAAAAAGTGCAAGGCTGGCCCGGGGGATGGGGTCCCCGGGGCCTTAGATGGCCTGAGGAGGGGGCCACGCAGCCCCCTCCAAATAAAAAAAAAGAGGCCATGCCCCGGGGGATGGGGTCCCCGGGGCCAATACAGGCCCAGGGAAGGGGGGCCACGCGGCCCCTTCCCGTTTTTTTTTATTTATTTTAATTTAAAAAAGGGGTAAGGCCATGGGGGATGGGGTACCCAGGGCCTAAAAATAGGAAAAAGGAAGGGGGGCCACACAGCCCCCCTTCAGGGGGGAAAAAAAAACAACAACAAACAAAAACGATCGGGCCCGTAGGCCCCGCCCCTTCCTTCACCACTCTGCAAACGCGCCCTGGCGCGTTTGCAGAGGGGGATCGAATCCCCTTGAATACTGGGGTCCCTGGGGCCAACTAGCCCACCAGGAACCTCCAGTATGTGCCAGGGGCTGCCTTGCAGAGAGGTGTACAGAGGCCACGCCCTTTTACACCTCTCTGCAACGCAGCTCTATGGCGCTTTTGGAGGTATATGGTGGGCTAGTTGCACCCCAGGGACCCTCAGGATTCAAGGGAGTTAATCCCCGACTTAAAACGCGCCACGGGGCGCGTTTGCACTGTGGTGAAGGAGGGGGCGGCTTCAGGTGACATGTGTGCAAACAGGTCCCGTGGCGTGTCTTAAGATGGGGAATTAAATCCTCTTCAATCCTGAGGGTCCCTGGAGGCCAACTAGCCCAACAGGTACGTCCAGAAAGCGCCACAGAGCTGCGTTGCAGAGAGGTGTAAAAGGGGTGTGGCCTCTGTACATGTCTCTGCAACGCAGCCCCCTGGTGCATACTGGAGGTTCCTGGTGGGCTAGTTGGCCCGTAGGGACCCTCATGATTCAAGGGGACTTAATCCTCAACTTAAAACGCGCCACGGGGCGCGTTTGCACAGATGTCACCTCAGGCCCCGCCCTCCCTTCACCATTGTGCAAATATTCCTCTAAAATCAGCCGAAATACGAATTCTGATTTACTCACCTGTTATCAGGAGAGACCTCAGTGCTGCATCTTTCAGCCCAGTACTAATCCTGAAAAGTAATTTTAACCGTACTTACCAGTAACTTGAATTTCCTTCCATAGGCTAACATTGACTGGTTTCACTTGGAAATTCTTCTAAGTGAGGAGTTTTGGAACTTTAAAATATTCCTCTAAAATCAGCCGAAATACGAATTCTGATTTACTCACCTGCTATCAGGAGAGACCTCAGTGCTGCATCTTTCAGCCCAGTACTGGTCCTGAAAAGTAATTTTAACCGTACTTACCGGTAACTTGAATTTCCTTCATAGGCTAACATTGACTGGTTTCACTTGGAAATTCTTCTAAGTGTGGAGTTTTGGAACTTTAAAATATTCCTCTAAAATCAGCCGAAATACGAATTCCGATTTACTCACCTGTTATCAGGAGAGACCTCAGTGCTGCATCTTTCAGCCCAGTACTGATCCTCAAAAGTAATTTTAACCGTACTTACCGGTAACTTGAATTTCCTTCATAGGCTAACATTGACTGGTTTCACTTGGAAATTCTTCTAAGTGTGGAGTTTTGGAACTTTAAAATATTCCTCTAAAATCAGCCGAAATACGAATTCCGATTTACTCACCTGTTATCAGGAGAGACCTCAGTGCTGCATCTTTCAGCCCAGTACTGATCCTCAAAAGTAATTTTAACCGTACTTATCGGTAACTTGAATTTCCTTCATAGGCTAACATTGACTGGTTTCACTTGGAAATTCTTCTAAGTGTGGAGTTTTGGAACTTTAAAATATTCATCTAAAATCAGCCGAAATACGAATTCCGATTTACTCACCTGTTATCAGGAGAGACCTCAGTGCTGCATCTTTCAGCCCAGTACTGGTCCTGAAAAGTAATTTTAACCGTACTTACCGGTAACTTGAATTTCCTTCATAGGCTAACATTGACTGGTTTCACTTGGAAATTCTTCTAAGTGTGGAGTTTTGGAACTTTAAAATATTCCTCTAAAATCAGCCGAAATACGAATTCCGATTTACTCACCTGTTATCAGGAGAGACCTCAGTGCTGCATCTTTCAGCCCAGTACTGATCCTCAAAAGTAATTTTAACCGTACTTACCGGTAACTTGAATTTCCTTCATAGGCTAACATTGACTGGTTTCACTTGGAAATTCTTCTAAGTGTGGAGTTTTGGAACTTTAAAATATTCCTCTAAAATCAGCCGAAATACGAATTCCGATTTACTCACCTGTTATCAGGAGAGACCTCAGTGCGGCATCTTTCAGCCCAGTACTGATCCTCAAAAGTAATTTTAACCGTACTTATCGGTAACTTGAATTTCCTTCATAGGCTAACATTGACTGGTTTCACTTGGAAATTCTTCTAAGTGTGGAGTTTTGGTACTTTAAAATATTCTTCTAAAATCAGCCGAAATACGAATTCCGATTTACTCACCTGTTATCAGGAGAGACCTCAGTGCTGCATCTTTCAGCCCAGTACTGATCCTGAAAAGTAATTTTAACCGTACTTACCGGTAACTTGAATTTCCTTTATAGGCTAACATTGACTGGTTTCACTTGGAAATTCTTCTAAGTGTGGAGTTTTGGAACTTTAAAATATTCCTCTAAAATCAGCCGAAATACGAATTCCGATTTACTCACCTGTTATCAGGAGAGACCTCAGTGCTGCATCTTTCAGCCCAGTACTGATCCTCAAAAGTAATTTTAACCGTACTTACCAGTAACTTGAATTTCCTTCCATAGGATATCATTGCCTGCTTTTTGCTGAAAAAGTTTCTAAGTGTTGATTTTTGAAACATACAAATATTCCTCTAAAATCAGCCGAAATACGAATTCCGATTTACTCACCTGTTATCAGGAGAGACCTCAGTGCTGTATCTTTCAGCCCAGTACTGGTCCTGAAAAGTAATTTTAACCGTACTTACCGGTAACTTGAATTTCCTTCCATAGGCTAAGATTGACTGGTTTCACTTGGAAATTCTTCTAAGTGTGGAGTTTTGGAACTTTAAAATATTCATCTAAAATCAGCCGAAATACGAATTCCGATTTACTCATCTGTTATCAGGAGAGACCTCAGTGCTGCATCTTTCAGCCCAGTACTGATCCTCAAAAGTAATTTTAACCGTACTTACCAGTAACTTGAATTTCCTTCCATAGGATATCATTGCCTGCTTTTTGCTGAAAAAGTTTCTAAGTGTTGATTTTTGAAACATACAAATATTCCTCTAAAATCAGCCGAAATACGAATTCCGATTTACTCACCTGTTATAAGGAGAGACCTCAGTGCTGTATCTTTCAGCCCAGTACTGGTCCTGAAAAGTAATTTTAACCGTACTTACCAGTAACTTATATTTTCTTCCATAGGAATCCATTGTCTGGTTTTCAGCAGAAAAGTTTCAAAGTGTCGATTTTCACAAACTACAAATATTCCTTAAAAATCGCCTGTATGACTTAAACGCATTCTTTCAACTGTTTACAGGAGATGCACCAGTGCTGGATCCAGGATCCAACACTGAGTAAGAAAAAGTAATCGATAACAGTTTTTACCTGCTAAGTGAATTTCCTTCCATAGGATAACATTGGTGATTCTATGAGAAAAAGTTTCTAAGTGTCAACTTTTAAAATACAATAATATTCCTTAAAAATCACGACTGTAACCAAAACGCTTTTACTCAACTGTTTACAGGAGATGTACCAGGACTGAATCTAGGATCCAGTCCTGTGGTTAGAAAAGTAATCCATAAAGTAACTAATTGCATTTAACTAGAAATTCACATTGAGCTGAATGTTGCATTGTGTATGAAAATGTGTTGCCCATTGCAACAACTGTAACTACTGTACTTAAAAGTCTATTGCCTATGTGCAAAGTATTTAAACTAAAGTAATTCATTCTGAGAAAGTATTTTGTGTAATGTAATGTATAATGTAATTACAATGTAATTTAAAAAATAAAATATGTAAAAGAAATTGTTTCTAAAAATGTAGTAAATCAGTGTGAAAAAAATTAATATAAAAATTAATACATTTAAAAATTGTCATTTAAAAACCTTTGAAATTCACTGAAAAAAACGTAGGTTTCAGGCACGTTATAGTTACAAATTAGCATTTTAAAAACCTTTGAAATTCACTGAAAAAACCATAGGTTTCAGACACGTTATAGTTAGAAATTAGCATTTAAAAAACCTTTGAAATTCACTGAAAAAACCATAGGTTTTAGGGACAGTTATAGTTAGTTGGACATTGCACTCGTACAAAACCCGTGAAATTCCCCCGTTATAGTTAGTTCAGCTAACTATAACTCGCGCCCCGCAATGCACTGCTGATGACGTCACATATTATATCACTCATGACATGGTCAGTGACATCACTGATGACATCACTGATGACATCTCAAATGACATCACTGATGACATCATCCACGTGATAATCTGATGCAGCTCCTCACACCCTAATATAACCTTTGATACACCCAATCTAAATTACAGAGTGCCATTCGCAAAACCATAGACACTCCAACACCAATAACTACATACCCACTCACTGATTCTTAGGTCTACACACACACATCCACTCACTCACCCGTACAGTCACTCATACTTATGGTCACTCAGTACAGGACTATCATATGCACTCTTACTCCTATATAGACACTCAAACACCGCCACTCATCCATAGAGGTACTCACACACCTAGTCAGTCATGCAAATAATTAAACACACTGCCATTTACTCACCTATACAGTTATACACACACCAGCTCACTTAATCATACAAATACTAGCACATTGTTACGCTCTTATACAATCACTGATACAAGCACACACTCATCCATACAGCCACTATCACAATCACTCACTCTCGCTTATAGCTATTTATATACTCCAATACACATATATACTGCCTTTCACATATGTAGTTACTCACACATGTACCACTGGGACATACATTCACTCACTAACACACTCTTACACACACTTACCCACCCATACAGTCTATCACAGATGCACTCTTGAAACCATCCACCCAGTGAATCACCCACTCACACATCTATGCACAGTCGCACACACCCCATCCACACAAACACTCAGGCACCCATACAGATACTCATAGAACCAATCAATAACCCATATAGACACTCATGTAGCTATTCGCAAATCCATGCATCCACTTACACACCAACAGATGGATACAGACATTCACACAGTTTAGTCACTAACCCATGCATTCAGTAAGATACGTTTAATCACTCACTTGTAGAGTCAGTCACGCACGTACTAAATCATCCATTCAGACACTTATACACCCACTCATTCTTCAATACGCCTTTCCCTATATATATTAAACATATTTAAACTTTACAGAAACACACAGTCACTGGATGATGTCATCAGTGATGTCATTTGAGATGTCATCAGTGATGTCATCAGTGATGTCACTGACCATGTCATGAGTGATGTAATATGTGACGTCATCAGCAGTGCATTGCGGGCGCGAGTTATAGTTAGCTGAACTAACTATAACGGGGGAATTTCACGGGTTTTGTACGAGTGCAATGTCCAACTAACTATAACTGTCCCTAAAACCTATGGTTTTTTCAGTGAATATATATATATATATATTCACTGAAAACCATAGGTTTTAGGGACAGTTTTAGTTACTTGGATCAGTACTGGGCTGAAAGATGCAGCACTGAGGTCTCTCCTGATAACAGGTGAGTAAATCGGAATTCGTATTTCGGCTGATTTTAGAGGAATATTTTAAAGTTCCAAAACTCCACACTTAGAAGAATTTCCAAGTGAAACCAGTCAATGTTAGCCTATGAAGGAAATTCAAGTTACCGGTAAGTACGGTTAAAATTACTTTTCAGGATCAGTACTGGGCTGAAAGATGCAGCACTGAGGTCTCTCCTGATAACAGGTGAGTAAATCGGAATTCGTATTTCGGCTGATTTTAGAGGAATATTTTAAAGTTTCAAAACTCCACACTTAGAAGAATTTCCAAGTGAAACCAGTCAATGTTAGCCTATGGAAGGAAATTCAAGTTACTGGTAAGTATGGTTAGAATTACTTTTCAGGACCAGTACTGGGCTGAAAGATACAGCACTGAGGTCTCTCCTGATAACAGGTGAGTAAATCGGAATTCGTATTTCGGCTGATTTTAGAGGAATATTTGCACAATGGTGAAGGGAGGGGGCGGGGCCTGATGTTACATCTGTGCAAACGCGCCCCGTGGCGCGTTTTAAGTTGGGGGATTAAGTCCCCTTGAATCCTGAGGGTCCCTAGGGGCCAACTAGCCCACCAGGAACCTCCAATATGCGCCTGGGGGCTGCGTTGCAGAGACGTGTAGAGAGGCCACACCCCTTTTTACACCTCTCTGCAACGCAGCTCTGTGGCGCTTTCTGGATGTACCTGTTGGGCTAGTTGGCCCCCAGGGACCCTCAGGATTGAAGGGGATTTAATTCCCCATCTTAAAACGCGCCACGGGGCCTGTTTGCACACATGTCACCTGAAGCCCCGCCCCCTCCCTTCACCACTGTGCAAACGCGCCCCGTGGCGCGTTTTAAGTTGGGGAATAAGTCCCCTTGAATCCTGAGGGTCCCCGGAGTCCAACTAGCCCACCATATACCTCCAAAAGCGCCACAGAGCTGCGTTGCAGAGAGGTGTAAAGGGGCGTGGCCTCTGTACACCTCTCTGCAAGGCAGCCTCCTGGCGCATACTGGAGGTTCCTGGTGGGCTAGTTGACCCCAGGGACCCCCAGTATTCAAGGGGACTCAGTTCTCCTCTGCAAACGCGCCAGGGGCGCGTTTGCAGAGTGGTGAAGGAAGGGGCGGTGCCTGCGGGCCCGATCGTTTTTTTTTTTTTTTTTTTGTCCTCTGAAGGGGGCTGTGTGGCCCCCTTCCTTTTTCTGTTTTTGGGCCCTGGGGACCCCATCCCCCAGGGCCTTACCCCTTTTTTAAATTTCAAAATAAAAAAACGGGAAGGGGGCCGCGTGGCCCCCCTTCCCCGGGCCTGTATTGGCCCCGGGACCCCATCTCCCGGGGCATGGCCTCTATTTTTATTTTTAATATTTTGAGGGGGCTGCGTGGCCCCCTCCTCTGGCCATTTTAAGGCCCGGGGACCCCATCCTCCGGGCCGGCCATATTCTTTTTTTATTATTTTTGAAAACTTTGGGGAGGGGGCCGCGTGGCCCCCTCCCGAGCCACTACTTGCCCCGGGGACCCCATCCCCCGGGGCCTGGCTCTCGTTGGGGACTGTGGGGGTCCCCAAACCCCCACAGTCCCGCCGGCTCCCCACGTCCCTTGGGAGCCGGCATTGCAGACTCCACATGGGGAGCAGCTGACATGCTGCTCCCCATGTGGAAAGCATCGGCTTTGGATATTGGAAGAGAGAGCAGGTTTCCTGCTCTCTCTTCCAATATCCAAAGCAAGTTTGCAATGACAGGACGGGAGCCGCGAGGCTCCCGTCCTGTCATTGCAAACAGCAGTGTCCCGGGGGTAGGCACCCCGGGACACTGCGAGGAGCCGGCCCTGGGGGTGGCGGTCCCCAGGGCCATCAAGGGCTCCAGGAGGGGGCCGCGCGGCCCCCTCCCATCGTGTGCACAGCCCCGGGAGGTGGTGGTCCCCGGGCTCTGGGGTCCGTAACGGACCCCCATATTTAAATGTTTAGTGCCCCGGGGAGGTGGCGGTCTCGGGCGTGTGGGGGCTGGAGCCCCCCACACAGGTTTTTCATTTAAAAAAAAGAAGCCCCGGGGAGGTGGTGGTCCCCGGGGCTGCGCCCTCCCGCAACCATTATGCATAAAGCCCCGGGGGGTGGTGGTCCCCGGGGCTTGTGGGGCCCTTAGAGGCCCCCCACACATAAAATTAACCCCCCAGCATGCCCCCGGGACTTGGCCCACCCGGGGCCATTAACATCGAAGCGCGGGAGACCGCGCTTCGATTTTTTTCGGCAGGATTCGCGCACCCTGAGCGCATCCTGCCGATTTGTTTTTTTTTTAAAATGCTTTTTTGCTTAGGGGTCCTTGTGGGACCCCTGAGCAGGCCTAGGGGTTAGGGTGTTTCTACCCTGCCCCCTTTGTGCGTTTTGCGCACTTGTTTCTTTTTTTTCTCGGCGGGATACGCGCACCCTAAGCGCATCCCGCCGATTTAAAAAAAAAAATCTTTTTCTGCCCAGGGGTCCTTGTGGGACCCCTGAGCAGACCTAGGGGTCAGGGTGTTTCTACCCTGCCCCCTTTTGTGCTTTGCGCACTTGTTTCTGTCCCTCGGTTCTACCGAGGGACAAAATGGCTGCCAACACTTCTTGATTTGGAGTGTTGACAGCCAATTAGCATGCAGCTGTGATCGGGAGGGTACGCGGATCCGACGCGCCCATAGATATATATGTGATTTTAATTGTGAATTTCTCAGGAACTACTGAACGGATTTACACCATTTTAGCAAAAGGCACCAGTCTGAACCAAGGGCTACCTCTTTGCCAAATTTGGGGTAATTCCGTTCAGCAGTTCGGGCTGTAGCTGCGACTAAAGGTTCCTATGGAAAAATGAATGGGGAAACGCGTTTTGGGACCCCCTTTTTCTCGGCCCCCGCTTGACGTATCACCCCGAGACTTTCAGGGTAGGAGCGGACCGGAGCGCCCCAACAAGTTGGAAGCTTTTGCGAAGATTCGTCAACCGACGCCAACGTTATTGCAAATAGAATGTCGCGGATTTCCTATGGATAATAGGTTGTAACTATAACTATCTACTGGCGACCGCCAGTAGATAATATATATACATATATATATATATATATATATATATATATATATATATATATATATTACCTACTGGTGGTTGCCAGTAAGTAGTTATGTATGAAAACGAGATCAAGGGCAAGTGTTGCCCGAAACGCGTCGTTCTGAGGAGCAATTAAAAATCTTTATGCCAACAATTTCCAGTGGTTCGTGGATTCTCTGTTCGCCCATCTGGGATGTGGAGGTGCGGAGAAGCTGAGTTTGTTTGTTGATATATATATATATATATATATATATATATATATATATATATTATCTACTGACGGTCGCCAGTAGATAGTTATAGTTACAACCTATTATCCATAGGAAATCCGCGACATTCTATTTGAAATAACTCTCTTGCCGGTTGACGTATCTTCACGAAATTTTCAAACTTTGTGGCCCGCTCCGGTCCGCTCCTACCCTGAAAGTCTCGGGGGGATTCGTCAAGCGGGGGCCGAGAAAAAGGGGGGTCCCAAAACGTGTTTTCCCCATGCACTTTTCCATAGGAAACTTTAGACACGGCTACAGCCCGAACTGCTGAACGGAATTACACCAAATTTGGCAAAGAGGTAGTTCTTGGTTCAGAAAGAACCCTTTTGTTAAATGGTGTAAATCCGTTCAGTAGTTGCTGAGAAAATGAAAAGTAAAAGTTAGTGATATCTATGGCCGAGTAGGGTCCGCGTACCCTCAGCGCACCCTGCGCGCACCGTCCCGATCACGAGCTGCATGTTAATTGGCTGTCAGCTGGCTGTCAACATTCCGATTCAGGAAATGTTGGCAGCCATTTTGTCCTCGGTAGAACCGAGGGACAGAAACAAGTGCGCAAAGCGCACAAAGGGGGCAGGGTAGAAACACCCTGACCCCTAGGTTTGCTCAGGGGGTCCCACAAGGACCCCCTGGGCAAAAATAAATAAATATTTTTTTAAAAAATCGGCAGGATGTGCTTAGGGTGCGCGAATCCTGCCGAAAATCGAAGCGCGGTCTCCCGCGCTCGATAGTATTTTGCCCCCGGGTGGCCCAAGTCCCGGGGGCATGGTGGGGGTTTAATTTATGTGTGGGGGGCCTCAAGGGCCCCTAAGCCCCGGGGACTGCCACCCCCCGGGGCTTTCTTTAAAAATGGTGCGGGAGGGCTCTGAGCCCTCCCGCAGCCCCGGGGACCACCACCTCCCGGGGCTTTTTAAAAAAATTAAACAACCTGTGTGGGGGCTCCAGCCCCCACACGCCCCGGGGACCGCCACCTCCCGGGGCACTAACAAATTAAAATGGGGGTCGCTTTGGACCCCCGAAGCCCCGGGGACCACCACCTCCCGGGGCTGTGCTGATGTAGGGAGGGGGGCCGCGCGGCCCCCTCCTGGAGCCCTTGATGGCCCTGGGGACCGCCACCCCCAGGGCCGGCTCCTGCAGTGTCCCGGGTGCCTACCCCCGGGACACTGTAGTTTGCTATGGCAGGATGGAGCCTCGCGGCTCCCGTCCTGCCATAGCAAACTGCTTTGGATATTGGAAGAGAGAGCAGGGAAACCTGCTCTCTCTTCCAATATCCAAAGCCGATTGCTTTTCCACATGGGGAGCAGCATGTCAGCTGCTCCCCATGTGGAACAGCAATGCCGGCTCCCAAGGGACGTGGGGAGCCGGCGGGACTGTGGGGGATTGGGGACCCCCACAGTCCCCAACGGAGAGGGCCAGCCCCGGGGGATGGGGTCCCCGGGGCAAGTAGTGGCTCAGGAGTGGGGCCACGCGGCCCCCTCCCCAAAAAGAAAAAAAAAAACAACAAAAAAAAATGGAAAGGCCGGCCCCGGGGCTGGGGTCCCCGGGGCCTTAAATGGCCTGAGGAGGGGGCCACGCAGCCCCCTCCCAAGAAAAATAAAAAGGCCATGCCCCGGGGATGGGGTCCCCGGGGCCAATACCGGCCCAGGGAAGGGGGGCCACGCGGCCCCCTTCCCGTTTTTTTTTTAAATTAAATTTTAAAAAGGGGTAAGGCCCTGGGGGATGGGGTCCCCAGGGCCCAAAAACAGGAAAAAGGAAGGGGGCCACACAGCCCCCCTTCAGGGGACAAAAAACAACAACAAAAAAAAACGATCGGGCCCGCAGGCCCCGCCCCCTCCTTCACCACTCTGCAAACGCGCCCTGGCGCGTTTGCAGAGGGGGAACGAATCCCCTTGAATACTGGGGGTCCCTGGGGCCAACTAGCCCACCAGGAACCTCCAATATGCGCCAGGGGCTGCGTTGCAGAGACGTGTAGAGAGGCCACACCCCTTTTACACCTCTCTGCAACGCAGCTCTGTGGCGCTTTTTGGAGGCATATGGTGGGCTAGTTGGACTCCGGGGACCCTCAGGATTCAAGGAGACTTAATCCCCCAGCTTAAAACGCGCCACGGGGCGCGTTTGCACAGTGGTGAAGGGAGGGGCGGGGCTTCAGGTGACATGTGTGCAAACAGGCCCCGTGGCGCGTTTTAAGATGGGGAATTAAATCCCCTTCAATCCTGAGGGTCCCTGGGGGCCAACTAGCCCAACAGGTACATCCAGAAAGCGCCACAGAGCTGCGTTGCAGAGAGGTGTAAAAAGGGTGTGGCCTCTCTACACGTCTCTGCAACGCAGCCCCTGGCGCATATTGGAGGTTCCTGGTGGGCTAGTTGGCCCCTAGGGACCCTCAGGATTCAAGGGGACTTAATCCCCCAACTTAAAACGCGCCACGGTGCGCGTTTGCACAGATGTCACCTCAGGCCCCGCCCCTCCCTTCACCATTGTGGAAATATTCTTCTAAAATCATCCGAAATACGAATTCCGATTTACTCACCTGTTATCAGGAGAGACCTCAGTGCTGTATCTTTCAGCCCAGTACTGGTCCTGAAAAGTAATTTTAACCGTACTTACCAGTAACTTGAATTTCCTTCCATAGGCTAACATTGACTGGTTTCACTTGGAAATTCTTCTAAGTGTGGAGTTTTGGAACTTTAAAATATTCCTCTAAAATCAGCCGAAATACGAATTCCGATTTACTCACCTGTTATAAGGAGAGACCTCAGTGCTGCATCTTTCAGCCCAGTACTGGTCCTGAAAAGTAATTTTAACCGTACTTACCGGTAACTTGAATTTCCTTCATAGGCTAACATTGACTGGTTTCACTTGGAAATTCTTCTAAGTGTGGAGTTTTGGAACTTTAAAATATTCCTCTAAAATCAGCCGAAATACGAATTCCGATTTACTCACCTGTTATCAGGAGAGACCTCAGTGCTGCATCTTTCAGCCCAGTACTGATCCTCAAAATTAATTTTAACCGTACTTACCAGTAACTTGAATTTCCTTGCATAGGATATCATTGCCTGCTTTTTGCTGAAAAAGTTTCTAAGTGTTGATTTTTGGAACTTTAAAATATTCCTCTAAAATCAGCCGAAATCCGAATTCTGATTTACTCACCTGCTATCAGGAGAGACCTCAGTGCTGCATCTTTCAGCCAAGTACTGATCCTCAAAATTAATTTTAACCGTACTTACCGGTAACTTGAATTTCCTTCATAGGCTAACATTGACTGGTTTCACTTGGAAATTCTTCTAAGTGTGGAGTTTTGGAACTTTATAATATTCCTCTAAAATCAACCAAAGTACGAATTCCAATTTACTCACCTGTTATCAGGAGAGAACCCAGTGCTGCATCTTTTAGCCCAGCACTGACCCTGAAAAGTAATTTTAACCGTACTTACCAGTAACTTATATTTTCTAACATAGGAATCCATTGTCTGGTTTTCAGCAGAAAACTTTCAAAGTGTCGATTTTCACAAACTACAAATATTCCTTCAAAATCGCCTGTATGACTTAAACGCATTCATTCAACTGTTTACAGGAGATGCACCAGTGCTGGATCCAGGATCCAACACTGAGTAAGAAAAAGTAACGATAACAGTTTTTACCTGCTAAGTGAATTTCCTTCCATAGGATAACATTGGTGATTCTATGAGAAAAAGTTTCTAAGTGTCAACTTTTAAAGTACAATAATATTCCTTAAAAATCACGACTGTAACCAAAACGCTTTTACTCAACTGTTTACAGGAGATGTGCCAGGACTGAATCTAGGATCCAGTCCTGTGGTTAGAAAAGTAATCCATAAAGTAACTAATTGCATTTAACTAGAAATTCACATTGAGCTGAATGTTGCATTGTGTTTGAAAATGTGTTGCACATTGCAACAACTGTAACTACTGTACTTAAAAGTCTATTGCCTATGTGCAAAGTATTTAAACTAAAGTAATTCATTCTGAGAAAGTATTTTTTGTAATGTAATGTATAATGTAATTACAATGTAATTTAAATAATAAAATATGTAAAAAAAAATTGTTTCTAAAAATGTAGTAAATCAGTATGAAAAAAATTAATATAACAATTAATACATTTAAAAATTGTCATTTACAAAACCTTTGAAATTCACTGAAAAAACCGTAGGTTTCAGGCACGTTATAGTTAGAAATTAGCATTTAAAAAAACTTTGAAATTCACTGAAAAAACCATAGGTTTCAGACACGTTATAGTTACAAATTAGCATTTAAAAACCTTTGAAATTCACTGAAAAAACCATAGGTTTCAGACACGTTATAGTTACAAATTAGCATTTAAAAACCTTTGAAATTCACTGAAAAAACCATAGGTTTTAGGGACAGTTATAGTTACTTGGACATTGCACTCGTACAAAACCCGTGAAATTCTCCCGTTATAGTTAGTTCAGCTAACTATAACTCGCGCCCGCAATGCACTGCTGATGACGTCACATATTACATCACTCATGACATGGTCAGTGACATCACTGATGACATCACTGATGACATCTCAAATGACATCACTGATGACATCATCCACGTGATAATCTGATGCACCTCCTCACACCCTAATATAACCTTTGATACACCCACTCTAAATTACAGACTGCCATTCGCAAAACCATAGACACTCCAACACCAATAACTACATACCCACTCACTGATTCTTAGGTCTACACACACACATCCACTCACTCACCCGTACAGTCACTCATACTTACGGTCACTCAGTACAGGACTATCATATGCACTCTTACTCCTATATAGACACTCAAACAACGCCACTCATCCATAGAGATACTCACACACCTAGTCAGTCATGCAAATAATTAAACACACTGCCATTTACTCACCTATACAGTTATACACACACCAGCTCACTTACTCATACAAATAGTAGCACATTGTTACGCTCTTATACAATCACTGATACAAGCACACAATCATCCATACAGCCACTATCACAATCACTCACTCTTGCTTATAGCTATTTATATACTCCAACACACATATATACTGCCTTTCACATATGTAGTTACTCACACATGTACCACTGGGACATACATTCACTCACTAAAACTCTCTTACACACACTTACCCACCCATACAGTCTATCACAGATGCACTCTTGAAACCATCCACCCAGTGAATCACCCACTCACACATCTATGCACAGAGTTGCACACACCCCTCCCACACAAACACTCAGGCACCCATACAGATACTCAGACAAGCATTCAATAACTCATATAGACACTCATTTAGCTATTCACAAACACATGCAGCCACTTACACAGCAACAGACAGACGGATACAGACATTCACCCAGTTTAGTCACTAACCCATGCATTCAGTAAGATACGTTAAATCACTCACTTATAGAGTCAGTCACGCACCTACTAAATCATCCATACAGACACTTACACACCCACTCATTCTTCAATACGTCTTTTCCTATATATTTTAAAAATATTTAAACTTTACAGAAACACACAGTTACTGGATGATGTCATCAGTGATGTCATTTGAGATGTCATCAGTGATGTCATCAGTGATGTCACTGACCATGTCATGAGTGATGTAATATGTGACGTCATCAGCAGTGCATTGCGGGCGCGAGTTATAGTTAGCTGAACTAACTATAACGGGGGAATTTCACGGGTTTTGTACGAGTGCAATGTCCAAGTACCTATAACTGTCCCTAAAACCTATGGTTTTTTCAGTGAATATATATATATATGCACACGCAATCCGCCACAGAATCCAACTCTTAGAAAGGAAGGTACGGACCCAAATTCAGTGCAAAAAGGTTTCTTTTCTTTGACCACGCACTGCTGCCATGACGCGTTTCGGCCTCTGAAAGGCCTTGATCACATATATATATATATTACCTACTGGTGGTTGCCAGTAAGTAGTTATAGTTAGGACCAAAGTTTCCTTTGGAAAAGTGTTTTTTGTTTTGTCAATAACTTTGGTGCCGCTTGACGAACATTAATGACATTTTCAAAAAACGTCCCCTTTTTGTTTCAGTTGCTGTGTTGACAGTGTTGGAGTGGTCCGTCAACCGGGGGCTGAGAAAAAAGGAGGAGCCCAAAACACGTTTTCCCCATGTTGTCAATGGGGAATTTTGACCCGACCCGAAACGCTGAACAGAATTACACCAAATTTGGCAGAAAGCTAGATGTTGGGCCAGAAAGTGGGCTTTTTGTAATTTGGTGTAAATCCGTTCATTAGTTTCAGAGATATTTAAGTTTAAAAAATATATCTATTCAGTAACCCAAAAACCTACTGAAATGCTACTGAAATTTGTTTGGCTACCAACACTTCAACCAGGAAGTGTTGGCAGCTATCTTGGGACTCTGTTGAACCGAGTCCCAAAAAAATGTAAAAAAAAGAAAAGGGGGCAGGGTAGAAGCACCCTGACCTCTAGGCCTCTTTGGAGGGGAGATCCACTGGGACCACAGGGCCAAAAAATCATTTTTTTTAAATTTGGCGGGTCCGTATATCCAGCCAAAAATGTAAACAAAAAACGAAGCATGGGCTCAATATTTCCCTAGGGACCACTACCTCTCCAGGGCATCTTTAAAAAAAATTGATGCCTTATGATCCTTCCCTGCTGCCCTGGGGCTTCATCTATCAAAGTGGGGGGGGGGCGTGCAGACCTCCCTGCAGCCCTGGGGACCACCACCTCCCCAGTGCTTTAACCAAAAACAATGCGGGCCACATGGCATCCTGCAGCCCTGGGGACCACACCTCCCCGGGGCTAAATCACACAATGGAGGGAGGGCGCGCTGCCCCCTCCTGGAGAAAAAATAGCCCTGGTGATCGCCACCTCCCAGGGCTGGCTTCTGCAATGTCCCAGGGTGCCCATCCCTGGGATATTAGGGCGAACAACCCCACCTGTTGCCTCCAGTAAGTCCCACACAGCAGGATTGCTAAGAAGTCTTTGGAGGCCACGCCCCCTTTCTCCACCACTCTGCAAACACATCTCCTGGTGCACTACTCTGTTGGGGAATTAAGTCCTCATGGATGCTAAGGGACCTTGGGGCCAAGAAGTTCTCTTGTTACTTTCTGTAATTCCTACACAAACGTGATTCCTGAGAGCTGGTCAGAGGTCCCGCCCCCTTTCCCCACCACTGTGCAAACACCATTGCTACTTAAAAAATCATAGAAATTCACTGAAAATAAACAAAGGTTACAGGGATGTTATAGTTTGGAATTAGGATTAAAAAACCTTAGAAATTCACTGAAAAAAACAAAAGTTACAGGGACGTTAAAGTTAGAAAATGAAATAAAAAAACCTTAGAAATCCACTGAAAAAAACAAAGGTTATAGGGATGTTATATTTAGGTTCAGGTTCCACTCATACAAAACTAGTGAAATTCAGCACTCCTTATGACCTCACATATTACATCACTCATGGCATGATCAGTCACATCACTGATGACATCACTGATGACATCTCAATGATACCACAACTTTCCCACATAGAAATATGAGGAAAATGTGATTTGTTTTAGCTAAATTCGCGGTTTGCAGAGGATTCTGGGTAAAGAAAATAGGGGTATCCATGCAAGCCACATGTCCTTGGACTCTCCCGGGTGTCTAGTTTTCAGTAATGTCTGGGTTTTGTAGGTTTCTCTAGATGGCCATTGAGCCTGGGACACTAAAACCCAAGTGACTCCCTTGCAAAACCAGGTCGTTTTCTGCTAAATAATTTTGATGTCTCCACAATAGGTTTTTGGCCATTTCCTGTTGCAGGCACTAGGCCTACCCACACAAGTGAGTTGACATTGTTATCGGAAGATGTGGGGGAACACTGGGTGGGTGGAAGTTTTTGGCTCCCCACAGATTATAGAGCTTTGCATCACAGAAATGTGAGAAAATGTTGCTTTTTTAAAGTTTGAGGTTTGCAAGGGATTCTGGGTAATAGAACCTGGTGAGAGCCACACACATCACCCTATCCCTGATTCCCCTGTGCATCTAAGTCTAAAAAATTTACAAGTTTGCTAGGTTTCCCTAAGTGCCGGCTGAGCTATGCCCCAAAATCGACAGCAAGGCACATTGCAAAAAAGGGTCAGTTTTCAGTGGAAAAATGTGATGTGTCCATGTTGCGTTTTGGGACATTTCCTGTCACTGCCACTAGGCCTATCCACACAGGTCAGGTACCATTATTACCAGGAGTCTTAAGGGAATACTGGGTGCATGGAAGTTTATGGCTTCCGGCAGATTTCAGAACTTTCCATTAGAGAAATGTGAGGCGAATGTGGTTATTTTGACAAATTAATAAGTTTGCAAGGGATTTAGCGTAACATACCCTAAGGAGAACAAAACAAGTTACCCCATCCTAGATTCTCCTGGGTGCCTAGTTTTAAAAAAATTATAGGTTTGCTAGATTTCCCTGGGTGTCGGCTGAGCTTGGGCCCAAAATTCACAGATATGCACATTTGAAACAAAGGGTAAGCTTTCTCTGGAAAAATGTGATGTGTCCATTTCCTGTTGCGGGCACTAGGCCTACCCACACAAGTGAGGTACCATTTTTATTGGGAGACTTTGGGAAATGCTGGTTGGGAGGAAGTTTGTGACTCCCCACAGATTCCAGAACTTTCCATCACCTAAATGTAAGGAGAATGTGGTTATTTTGACAATTTTTTAAGTTTACAAGGGATTCTGGGCAATATAACCTAAGGAGAGCCCCACAAGTCCCCCCATCCTGGATTTCCCTTTGTGTCTAGTTTTCAAAATGGACAGTTTTGCTAGGTTTCCCTTGGTGCCGGCTGAGCTAGGGCAAAAAATCTACAGCTAGGCACACAGCAAAAAAAGGGTCAGTTTTCAGTGGAAAAATGTTGTGTCTGCCCATTTCCTGTCACTAGGCATACCCACACAAGGCACTTGGCATACCCACACAAGTGAGGTACTATTTGTATTGAGAGACTTGAGGAAATGCTGGATGGAAGGAGTTTGTGGGTCCCCGCAGATTACAGAACTTTTCATCACAGGAATGTGGGGAAAATGGTTTTTTTTACAATTTAGGGGTTTGCAGGGGATTCTGGGTAACAGAACCTGGTGAGAGCCACACAAGTCACCCCATCCTGGATTCCCCGGGGTGTCTAGTTTTCAAAAATGTAAAATTTTGGTAGGTTTTCCTAGGTGCCAGCTGGGCTAAGGCTCAAAATCCACAGCTAGGCACATTGCAAAAATGGGTCCGTTTTCAGTGGAAAAATGTAATGTGTCCATGCTGCGTTTTGGGCTGTTTTCTGTCCGGAGCACTAGTCCTACCCACACAAGTGAGGTACCATTTATATTGGCAGTCTTTAGGGAATGCTGGGTGGGTGGAAGTTTGTGGCTCTCTGCCGATTCCAGAACTTTCCATCACAGAATTTTTAGGAAATTCTTTTTTTTGTCAAAGTTTGAGGTTTGCAAGGGATTCTGGGCAACAAAACCTGGTGAGAGCCCCACAAGTCACCCCATCCTGGATTCCCCTGGGTGTCTATTTTTTTTAAATGTACATGTTTTCTTGGTTTTTCTCGGTGCTGGCTGAGCTACGACGCAAAATCAACAGATAGGCACATTGCAAATAAAGGACAGTTTTCACTAGTGCAGACACTAGGTCTGCCCAACAAGAGAAATACCTTTTTTATCGAGAGACTTGGGGAAATGCTGGGTATGTGGAAGTTTGTGGCTTCCCACTGATTCCAGAAATTTCCATGACTGAGATGTGAGATAAATGTATTTTTTTTTTAACATATTTTGAGGATTGCAAGGGATTCTGGGTAAAATAACCTGGTCAGAGCCACACAAGTCACCCCATCCTAAATTTCACTGGGTGTCTAGTTTTCAAAGATTTGCAGGTTTGCTAGTTTTCCCTAGGTGCTGGCTGACCTAGGGTCCAAAATCTACAGCTAGGCACATTGCAAAAAAAGGGTCAGTTTTCAGTGGAAAAATGTGATGTTTCCACGTTATGTTGCATTTGATTCCCCTGTGTGTCTAGTTTTCAAAAATGTCAAATTTTGCTAGGTTTCCCTAGGTGTGGCTGGGCTAGGGCTCAAAATCCACAGCTAGGCACATTGCAAAAAAGGGTCAGTTTTCAGTGGAAAAATGTAATGTGTCCATGTTCCGTTTTGGGCCGTTTCCTGTCTGGGGCACTAGTCCTACCCACACACGTGAGGTACTATTTATATTGGCAGTCTTGGAGGAATGCTGGGTGGGTAGAAGTTTGTGGCTGCCCGCAGATTCCAGAACTTTCCGTCACGGAACTTTGAGGAAAAAGTGTTTCTTTTGTCAAAGTTTGAGGTTTGCAAGGGATTCTAGGCAATAGAACCTGGTGAGAGCCCCAAAAGTCACCCTATCCTGGATTTCCCTGGGTGTCTACTTTTTAAAAATGTACAGGGTTTCTTGGTTTCCCTCGGTACCAGCTGAGCTGGGACACAAAATCAACAGATAGGCACATTGCAAAAAAAGAAGGACAGTTTTCACTAGTGCAGACACTAGGTCTGCCCAACAAGAGAGATACCTTTTTTATCAAGAAACTTGGGGAAATGCTGGGTGGGTGGAAGTTTGTGTCTTCCCAAAGATTCCGGAAATTTCCATGACAGAAATGTGAGATAAATGTGATTTATTTTACATATTTTGAGGATTGCCAGGGATTCTGGGTAAAATAACCTGGTCAGAGCCCCACAAGTCACCCCATCCTGGATTCCCCTGGGTGTCTATTTTTTTTAAATGTACAGGTTTTCTTGGTTTTTCTCGGTGCTGGCTGAGCTACGACGCAAAATCAACAGATAGGCACATTGCAAATAAAGGACAGTTTTCACTAGTGCAGACACTAGGTCTGCCCAACAAGAGAAATACCTTTTTATCGAGAGACTTGGGGGAATGCTGGGTATGTGGAAGTTTGTGGCTTCCCACTGATTCCAGAAATTTCCATGACTGAGATGTGAGATAAATGTATTTTTTTTTTAACATATTTTGAGGATTGCAAGGGATTCTGGGTAAAATAACCTGGTCAGAGCCACACAAGTCACCCCATCCTAAATTTCACTGGGTGTCTAGTTTTCAAAGATGTGCAGGTTTGCTAATTTTCCCTAGGTGCTGGCTGACTTAGGGTCCAAAATCCACAGCTAGGCACATTGCAAAAAAAGGGTCAGTTTTCAGTGGAAAAATGTGATGTTTCCACGTTATGTTGCATTTGATTCCCCTGGGTGTCTAGTTTTCAAAAATGTAAAATTTTGCTAGGTTTCCCTAGGTGTGGCTGGGCTAGGGCTCAAAATCCACAGCTAGGCACATTGCAAAAAAGGGTCAGTTTTCAGTGGAAAAATGTAATGTGTCCATGTTCCGTTTTGGGCCGTTTCCTGTCTGGGGCACTAGTCCTACCCACACATGTGAGGTACTATTTATATTGGCAGTCTTGGAGGAATGCTGGGTGGGTAGAAGTTTGTGGCTGTCCGCAGATTCCAGAACTTTCCGTCACGGAACTTTGAGGAAAAAGTGTTTTTTTTGTCAAAGTTTGAGGCTTGCAAGGGATTCTAGGCAACAGAACCTGGTGAGAGCCCCAAAAGTCACCCTATCCTGGATTTCCCCGGGTGTCTACTTTTTAAAAATGTACAGGGTTTCTTGGTTTCCCTCGGTACCGGCTGAGCTGGGACGCAAAATCAACAGATAGGCACATTGCAAAAAAAGAAGGACAGTTTTCACTAGTGCAGACACTAGGTCTGCCCAACAAGAGAGATACCTTTTTTATTGAGAAACTTGGAGACATGCTGGGTGGGTGGAAGTTTGTGTCTTCCCAAAGATTCCGGAAATTTCCATGACAGAAATGTGATATAAATGTGATTTATTTTACATATTTTGAGGATTGCCAGGGATTCTGGGTAAAATAACCTGGTCAGAGCCACACAAGTCACACCATCCTGGATTTCCCAGGGTGTCTAGTTTTAAAAATTGTAAAGGTTTGCTAGGTTTCCCTAGGTGCCGGCAGAGCTAGGGTTCAAAATCTACAGCTAGGCACTTTGCAAAAAAAGGGTCAGTTTTCACTGTGAAAATGTGGTGTGTCCACGTTGCGTTTTGGGTCATTTTCTGTTGCGGGCACTATGCCTACCCACTCAAGTGAGGTACCATTTTTCTCGGAAGACTTTGGGGAATGCAGGTTGAGTGGAATTTTGTGGATCCACGCAGTTTCCATAACTTTCCACCACAGAAATGTGAGGAAAATTTGTTTTTTTTGACAAATTCTGAGGTTTGCAAGGGAGTCTGAGTAATGGAACCTAGTGAGAGCCAGACAAGTCATCCCATCCTGGATTCCTCTGGGTGTCTAGTTTTCAAAAATATACAGGTTTGCTAGGTTTCCCTTGGTGCCGCCTGAGCTAGGGTCCAAAATCCACAGCTAGGCACATCGGAAACAAAGGGGCAGTTTTCGCAGAAAAAATGTGACAAGTCCACATTTCGTTTTGGCCTGTTTCCTGTCGCGGGCACTGATCCTACCCAAACAAGTGAGGTACCACTTTTATCAGGAGAGTTGAGGGAATGCTGATTGGAAGGAAGTTTGTGAGTCCCTACAGATTCCAGAACTTTTCATCACAGAAATGTGATGCAAATGTAGTTATTTTAACAGATTTTGAAGTTTGCATAGGTTTGTGGGTAACATAACCTAGGGAGAGCCACACAAGTCACCCCATCCTGAATTTTACTGGGTGCCTAGTTTTCAAAGATGTACAGGTTTGCTAGTTTTCCCTATGTGCCGGCTGACCTAGAGCCCAAAATCCACAGCTAGGCACATTGCAAAAAAAGGGTCAGTTTTCAGTGGAACAATGTGATGTTTCCACTTTGCGTTTTGGCCCATTTCCTGTCACGAGCACTAGGCCTACCCACACAAGTGGGATACCATTTTTATTGAGAGACTTGGCGAAATGCTGGATAGAAGGAAGTTTGTGACTCCCCACAGATTCCAGAACTTTCCATCAGAGAAATGTGAGGAGAATGTGATTATTTTGACCAATTATTAAGTTTGCAAGGGATTCTGGGTAACATGACCTAGGGAGAGCCCCACAGGTCACCCTATCCTGGATTACCCTGGGTGTCTAGTGTTTATATATGTACAGGTTTGCTAGGTTTCCCTAGGTGCCGGCTGAGCTAGGTCTCAAAATCCACAGATATGCACATTGCAAAAAAGGATCAGTTTTCAGTGGAAAAATGTGATGTGTCCTCATTGGGTTTTGGCCCGTTTCCTGTCGCGGGCACTAAGTGTACCAACACAAGTGAGGTACCATTTGTATTGAGAGACTTGCAGGAATGCTGGGTGGGTGGAAGGTTGTGGATCCCTGCAGATTGCATAACTTTCCATCACAGAAATGTGAGGAAAAAGTATTTTTTTGACACATTTTGAGGTTTGTAAGAGATTCTGGGTAACATAACCTAGGGAGTGCCCACAAGTCACCCTATCCTGGATTCCCATGAGTGTCTAGTGTTTAAATATATACAGGTTTGCTAGGTTTCCCCAGGTGCCGGCTGAGATAGGGCCCAAAATCCACAGATAGGCACATTGCAAAAAAGGATCAGTTTTCAGTGGAAAAATGTGATGTGTCCTCATTAGGTTTTGGCCCATTTCCTGTCACGGGCACTTGGCCTACCCACACAAGTGAGGTGCCATTTTTATTGTGAGACTTTGGGGAACACAGAATAGTAAAACAAGTGTTATTACCATTTGTCTTTCTATGAATTTCCACCGTCCAAATGTAAGACAGTGTGTAAAAGAAGTCATTTAGAAAAATATTCTCTAATTCACATGCTAATATGGGTGCCCACAAATTCGTAGATGCACAAATAATCACTGCTTCTAAACTCTATGTGTGGTTCCCATTTCAGAAATAAATAGGTTTACTTGATACTTATTTTTCACTCTTTATATTTTTCCAAATTAATTGCTGTGTACCCAGTACATAATAAAAACCATTGCAAGGTGCAACTCAGTTATTGGCTCCCATTCACAAACCCACTCGGACAGTCATGCAGCCACTCACAGACCCACTCAGACACTCATTCAACCACTCACAGACCCACTGAGAGACTCACACACCCACTCATAGACTCACACACCCACTCACAGACCCTTTCAGCCACTTACTACCCCATTTATGGACCCACTCAGACACTCATGCACCCACTCTCAGATCCACTTAGACACTCATGCATCCACTCACAGTTCCACTCAGACACGTATGCACCCATTTACAGACTCACTCACACACTTATTCCCCCATTCACAGACCCACTCAGATATCCTCAATCCACCTACTGACCCAGTCAGACATGTACACGCTCACTCAGGGACCCACTCAGACACTCCTCACACACCTACTCAGATATTCTTACACCCAGTAACACACCCGCTGACTGACCCACTCAGACACTCACATAACCCACTGGTAGACTCACATTAACTCACAGACCCACTGAGACACTCTTATACCCACCAAGGGACCCATTCTCACACACACACACTGACACTGTCACATACACTCATAGACCCACTTAGACACTCAAATACCCACTCACACACCTACTCAGATATTCTTACACCCACTCACACACTCACTGAGACACTCTCACATCCACTCACTGGCCCACTCAGACACTCACACAACCCACCGGTATACTCACTAATACCCTCTCACACTCACTCACAGACCCAATGACATGCTCTTATACCCACTCACAGACCCACTCAGACATTCTCACACCCACTCACAGACCCACTCACTCATGCAACCACTCACAGACCTCCTCAGAGAATCACACCCACTCACAGACCCACTCAGACTCTCAAATACCTATTCGCACACTCACTCAGACACTCTTACACCCAGTCACAGACCTACTGACACACTCACACACCCTCTCCCCAACCCACTCAGACACTCACACACCCACTGGTAGACTCACTTAGAACCTCTCACATTCACTCCCAGACCCACTGAGACACTCTTATACCCACTCCCATACCCACTCACACACTTATACACCTACTCATACACCAACACAGACATTCCCATACCCAATTACAGACCAGCTCAGACACTCATGCACCTACTCACAGACCCACCCAGGCACTGTCACACCTACTCACAGACCCACTCAGACACTGAAGCACTGACTCACACACCCACTCAGACACTCTTACACTGCTCATAAACTCACTGAGATACTCTCACACTCACTTGCTGACCCACTCAGACACTCACACACCCACTGGTAGACAAACTTAGACCTTCTCATACACACTCACAATTCCACTCTTATACCCATTCACAGACCCACTCACACACTTATACATCCACTCACAGACCCACTCAGACATTCTCACACCCACTCACTGACCCACACAGACACTCACACAACCACTGGTAGACTCACTTAGACCCTCTCACACCCACTCCCAGACCCACTGAGACACTCTTATACACACTCAAAGACCCACTCAGACACTCTTTCACCTACTCACTGACCCATTCAGACATTCCATTCAGACATTCACACACCCACTCACAGAACCACTCAGACACTGTCACATGCAGATACAGACTCACTAAGACACTGTCACATCCACTCACAGACACTCATACTCTCACTCATAGACTCACTCTGACACTCTTACACCCATCCACTGACCCACTCAGACACTGTCAAACCCACTGGTAGATGCACTTAAACCATCTCACACCCACTCACATATCCACTCAGACTGTCTTATACACACTCACACACCCTCTCAGAGACTCATGCACCCACTCACAGACCTACACACCACTCACAAACAGTTGCGGCTCCTGGAGGGAGTGCTGCGTGGCAGGGGAGGGGCAGGGTGGGGGGTAGTAAACTCCGGCATATGGCCGAACGGAGTTAAGTACATAAATAAATAAATAAATAAAACGAATTACATTGCGCGTGCTGCAACGCCAAATGGCGATGCGACGCGCGCAATGTAATTCGTTCTATTTATGTACTTAACTCCGTTCGGCCATATGCCGGAGTTTACTACCCCGCACCCTGGCATTGCTAGTTAGTATAGTGTATTTAAAAAAGGTTTAAAAAAGTTGTACTTACCTTCTATTGTGTTGTGTGTTGTCTTGTTCACCCGGCACTGCCAGAGAGTGCCCTAAGCCTTGGCGCAGCAGAGACATGGAGGCTGACTAGGTTTTGCGGATGTTGTGAGCAGGGTTTGGCTATTTGTGCTCTTTTCCTCCAACACAGGTACGGAGGATGAACCGTCATGTGTTTGTTGATGGAAATTATGCTCTAAATACAGTGGATGGAGTTGTGGCTTTCCATCGCTCCGTCCATCTTTTTAGGGTAAACAACTATCAAGGGAAGAAGGAAAATGTAGCTGAGGTGGCGGACAGTTTTTGCCCCTAGCCAGGATCGTCTGTCAGCCAGCCACACTCTAAATCTGGCCGTGGGACCTCTAAGTTGGCGGGCAGGTTAACAAATGTTTAATGACGGCCGCCCACAGCTGCCAGACTCTAACTCAGGACCTTATACTAATCATGAATATTTTTTTAAAAACACCACATATTGTATTTGACCTCACGTCTTTAAAGGAGGAACTGCACGTACTATCAAATGTAACTGTAAAATTGAGCAAGGAGACATGTTAGTGTTTCTAAATTAAGGCTTTCCCAAACCAAGAAAAATAACACGTTCTATTCAACTGTCAGTTCACCTCAGAAGTGTGCTGTTAAAAGAAGCTTCCACAGTCTTCATGGTCTTTGATTTAATAATAGCATTAGAATTGGTTTACTTCTTTATGGTCTGCTGTGTTTTTTCTATGCCACTTAAAATGGAAGCCTAACTTTGTTATGAATTGACTTCAGCAAAGGCACACGGGCCTTTTGAAAAGACAACATTGACTATCCGTCATTAGGGATAGCAGTGGGTCTGCTAATGCTAAGGAGCCGTGGAAGAAACCATGCTAGGATCTAATTGTGTGGGCCGGCAGCCAAGATGGGACGTTTGATTTATCGACTCAAAATTGGTGCTCGCCTGTTTTGTCCCAGTGGATAGTTATTGTAGGTATTACAAATAAAAAGCTGAGGCAACCGAACATGTATTTATTGCTCAATCCCACATTCTTTAAGACCTTTCATTTTTCTTTTGGATGGGAATATATTTAAAGAGAAAGTGTGAGGATAAAGTATAGCAGCCATATTTTCCTGCAATTTAGTGCAATTCTTTAATTCTGCAATATAGGTGTACTTGAAATTATTACACATTAATCTCTAGCCTTCAAAGGCAAATGCAGAAAGCAGAGAGCATATAAAATGCGTAGGAGTAACAAACTAAAGCTGGAATATATACAACACATTAGATGTGGTATGTGTGAGTCATCTGGGCTTGACTGCATAGCTGTGTGTTATGTGCTTCGCACCTGAGATAAGAAGTGATTTTCCCCCCCCTCTTAATGGCATTATTTGTCACTGGGCCACTGTAAAGAAAAAGCAAACACACAGAAAGCCATCTTAAAAATGATTCCTTTCATTTCCCAATGCATATCATTGGGTTGCAAGTTTGCAGCACAAAATATGTGAAACATCAGGGAGCAGAGGATAGACAAATGTTTGGGACTTGAACATGTGCATCTGCCCTTGCCAGAGAAATTGCAATATATTTTTTCTGATTATGAAAATGTGCCATCATTATAAATGCGTCTTTTAAATCCACCCGCATCACTGAGCCCCTCAGAAGGAGAATATCCCTGACAGAGGTTAACATCTTCATTCTGAAATGGCGATAGAGAACAAACCTGTTATTGCTTAAAAATCCACTATTATGAAGCAGACAAGGCTCTAGTCCCCCCTTCAGGAGTAAATCCTGCACCTCCAGTGAAATTAAATATACCTCTTCCTGTAAAAACTGGATTACAGTAGGAAGCTTGGTCTGTACTGGTGTGACATAAAATCAATTTGAAATCCTGAAAATGTTCGATGATCTTAAGGGTCACTTGAAACCAACTTCCATTCTTACGCAAAAAGGGCTGTCTTAACTCCCCCCTATTACAAGGGGTAGGAGAGAATTCTCACCTGGAAGTCCCCTCTCCTTGCTTGTCCTCTATTGCTGACAAAGCATCCTCCCCTTCTCCTTTGTGGGAAGAACATCGGCCAGGAGTATCTGTACTGTTTGCAGTTGAAGTAGGGTCTGAAGTAGGTTTAACTGCCAGCCAAAGCTTACACAAACTATCCAATCTCTAATCTTGCTAATGAAGTCATCGACAAATAGATATCTATGACTGTTCAGTTCAACCTCAGAATCAGCAAGATCCCCAAGGTTTGGGTCTATACTCAGTAAAAGACATTTGTGCCATTCATATGACAGGCCTGCGTTCGCATTCCCCAAAAAGCTAAGGCTGTCTTGGCTTACCTAGAGACCACCTCTGGATCAAAAGGTTCAGATGTAGTCTTCTCCTGCTCAGCCAGGCACACTATTGTTGTCACCGACTTTATTATGCCCAGCAACTTGTCCTGGCATGATGTCCAGGCTCTATCAACACCCCTTCCTGGGTCCTTTTCCTCCCTACTTAAAAAAGTGAGAATCCTTGTGCTCAGCACTGGGGCCAAAGCTTCTTTTTCTGTTATAGTTGGTCGGGGGCATTCTGCCCTCATTTTAGACCTAGGGCCTTATCAATAGGATTCCTGATCCTAGATTTTATTTACAGCTGCACGATAATAGCATAATGTGATTTCGTGTAACTATGCAAAGTTATGGCAAAATTATGCGAAATGACTCATCACTACGTAAACTGCAAACTATCATTTTGTGCTATACTTTAGCATGCTATGGGGCTTATATACAAGCCCTTGCGCCGCCGGTTCATCACTTTTAATATAGGAAAAAGTGACGCACCGGCGGCGCAAGGGGCTTGTAAATAAGCCCCAATGTGTCCTTGTGTCAATTTTTGAACAAAATTAAACAACAGCACTGCGAACAACAGCCACTTGCATTTCTGCTTGTCTGCCATAAATCCAATTGCGCATTTGTAGCAAATTTTTACTGTGAAAGGTGCATAATTATGCAAAGTGGCATAATAGCATGATTTCGGGAATTACAAGCATAATGTGGAATTCCCAAAATTGTGCAAATTACGCTGCCTTAATTTACATTTCGTCCTGGTCTACTTTTATATAATCATCCACAAAAAGAGTACACCACTGAGAAGAGTTTGGGTGTTGCAATAAGCCCGGATCAAGCATGAGATTGTCTTGACATTCAAGATTACCATTTGTGATTTATCAGCCGATTACAGTTTCTCTGAAACATTAGTGGCATTATCAGCAGCATAAAATGCATCACTTTCATGCAAATAATCTGAATAATGATGATAATGCAAATCATCAAATGATCTTTCGTTTAGACCAACTGTACACATATTTGCATCCTGCCACAGGGACTGTAGGCCCTTTCCACATTGCAAAATTGAGTCGCCACTATCCATATTATGCTCATTGCCCTTTGTCTCTCCAGGGTGGGAGTGTGCAAAAGCAATCATGGGATATCAGGACCTCTTTATTCCTGGCACTCTGCAGCACATGGCCTATATGGGCAGATGTTATTTATGTTGGCTGGTATTGCAGTGCACAAACTGCCTTTAGTGTGTAATTTCAGGGCATAGAGAAACGTTTGTAAAACAATTCTGCGGTTTTCATTAAGAGTAACAAGTTGAATGGGGGCATGAATAACCCAGGAGTTTAATTATTTAAAAACTTCATTTTGGAACATGAGTTTGCAACCATTTGCTCAGAATACAATTTGTTATCTCAATATGCATCATTGATTATGATTTGGGCACAGTACTGGCTTTAAGAAGTGACGGTTTAATGAAAAGCAATGCTTTTGCTCCTTGAGCCTGTGAAAGCGAACAGATAATTACTTTCAGTCGCGGTCGGTGTAGGTGTGCCGGCCGGGCGGTGACGTGGCGGGAGGGGCAGGGTGGGGTAGCAAAGTATGGATTACGGACCTATACAGGTAGTAAACATTTAAATCAATAAAACGAATTTCGTTGCGCGCACTGCATCGCATTTGGCGATGCAGTGCGCCCAACGAAATTCGTTTTATTGATTTAAATGTTTACTTACCTGTATAGGTCCGTAATCCATACTTTGCTACCCCCCACCCTGCCCCTCCCCCGCCCCACGTCACCGCCCGGCCGGCACACCTACACCGACCGCGACTGATTACTTTGCAGCAGAGCAGTATTCTATAACTTGAGTTTGGTTTATAGAAAAACTCAGGTTGCAAATCTGTGCTGTAACCTTTCAGCAAAGTAGTGACGACCAACTGATTACTTCTGTTTTTACACCTTCATATTCTAAAAAGTCTTGTTGCATATTTCCTTTGCCTCGTACTCATAAAGGAAGGTGTTTCATCCTTATTGCTCCTTTATTTTTTGTCCTTTAGTGAACCCCTCACCAACCACTGAGGTTTGGATTCTACTGATACAGTTTTGAACTTTATGTCACAGATTTCGTTAGGGGAAGTTTTGCCTTACCTTGGATGTGGGAAATATTCTTTGCAGTAGATGACAATATTGCCTGTACATCCTTAATCTGTGCACTCTGCATGCATTTGCATTGTCGGTATCACCACCAAAAAGTGATGGCCTCACCAACAACTGTAGGCATTAGGCCCTTTAGGCCCTATAGGAGATAAAGGTTATGATGTAAGAAATATCTGACATAATCAAGCTTGCAGGACTGATGTGGCTTAAGACTAGAGCACTTAGCACCAGTCGCGGCTCCTGGAGGGAGTGCTGCGGGGCGGTGGGGCGGGGTGGGGGAAGGGCAGGGTGGGGGGTAGTAAACTCCGGCATACGGTCGAACGGAGGTAAGTACATAAATAAATAAATAAAACGAATTACATTGCCCGTGCCGCATCGCCATTTGGCGTAGCAGCGCGTGCAATGTAATTCGTTTTATTTATTTATTTATGTACTTACCTCCATTCAGCCGTATGCCGGAGTTTACTATCCCCCACCCGGCCCCTCCCCCGCCCCGCCCCACCGCCCCGCAGCACTCCCTCCAGGAGACGCTACTGCTTAGCACCAAGCATCATCCCCTTAACAATATGGATGCCAGCCCGCCTACTATGATGTGCTCTCCCTGGCTTGCACTTTTCCCTGACCACCCATCACAGAGCGAAGCAAAATCAAGTGAAACAAGAGGAGAACACAGAAAGTCAGCACATATAGCTAATTGAAATATAAAATAGACCCGCTCTGTAGTACAGCCGCTGTGTTAAAATGGAGCTCGAAGTCAAAAGAGCCATAAATAATCTATATAAAAATTAAATATTTGAAGACTCAATGCAATAGTGTTTTATTTTTTTCTCAAAATGTTTGAAAACAAGTCTACATAAGCCAAGCTATATTTTTAAGCTTCTGTCACTTACACCACAGCATCTTTTGCTTGTGATAGATGATGGAGGCTGCATTGCACATAAGAAGTTCATACACATCTGCAAATATGTTGACTCTTCTCTCTCCACAAGGAAGTTCATGCTAATATTGGCCTTCTGCTGTGCTCAGAGTGGGGTTGATCTTCGGTTGTGTGCCACTTGGCACAGGCAGCCAACCCCACACGTGCATCGTGCACAGCCTTCAGCAGTTCCCACTGTGGGGTTGGACGCAGGGCCTGGCCATGCCCAGGGGGTTTAGGCGTAAGGCCTGGTGTCCACAACTCACAATGTGATGTTACAATATAAAGGGTGTCATTTTAAGTTAGGCAGAGCTACTGACTTTGTCAAAGGGTCAGAACTCCAAAATATTAAAAAGTGGGCCTTGTGGCTTATGGAGGGGATCAGCATATCAACATATAACATATAAAAAGCACACATATTGCCAAAACATCACCAATAATTATAAATAAATGTATATTTCATTAATTCACACAATGCAATGTCCAATAAAAGTGATTGTCATAAAAAAAAATTATATTAATAAAGTTTTATTTGAAAAATCAAGGTCTTTGAGTCTTTTTTTGTTGTTGCAATTTTCAAGCTACAAAGTGCAACCATAGTACACATCACAATCAGGCTCTGAACTCTACTTGAAGAGCATAAAACTCCAGCTAAGAGTGCTTGAAAACAATTGGTAAGCTATTCTGGGGTAATGAATTAAATGACACAGGAGTCTTACTATGATTTTTTTAGGTTGCCAGGGGGGCTGCTGCACTCCCTGCAGACCCTCACAACATTACCAAAAATGCTTGGTGGTGCCCCTGCCCCTTCTAGGGGCACCACCAGGATCAACAGAATCATTAAAATCCCTCACAGGGCATTATGGGGCACTCCTTGTTTGGAGCAATAAATAATAAATCAGCAGCTCCTGGTGCTCAGTTAATATTCATTAACACTTTTAAAATTAATTTCTGGGTGTCTCGGAGCCTACCAACGACACCCTCATCTTTCATTTTTATTGGGGCAATGGGGGAGCCCTCAATACAGGAGCCAGCAAACCTTTTTTTCCTCAACTGGAGTGCCCCAGTGCCCATTTGAGGCCCCCCACAACATTTTCTATACCTTGGGGCTTCAGTATTCTTTTGCTCCCACTGAGAGTGAGCAATTCTAGGTTTCCCTGCGCTCACGTGTGCGGGCAGGAAGCAATCTAGGTTGGGGCAGATAACCGTTCCCTGCACACGCATGTATGAGTGTGTATATATATATATATGTATATTTATATGCATATAGGTAGAAGCACAGAGGAACACACACATATATTACACAGTGGCAGTCGCTGCTGTGTAGTCATAGTTAGGTCAGCGTTCCCATAGCAAAGCCTTTTTTGGTGTGCTAATAACTTTGGTGCAGTTTCACAAATCTTCCCAAAGCTTTAAAAAAAAGTGCATGGGAAGGTTTGGGGTGATCCATCAAGCGGGGGTGGAGGAAAGGGATACATCTAAAAATGCAAAATCCCATGCAATTTCCATGGACAGGTACTATTGACCCAGAGAAGGAGGAGCCTCTTCCCATACATTTTTTTGAAAAGTCCTGGAAGGTGGGGTACCCAGGGCCTGTAGAGGCTTGCGGTTGCCACCCCCTCCCATTAATTTAATAAAATGGCCCAAGAGGATGCTGTTCTCGGGCCATAAAGGCTCAGGAAAAGCGGCAGTGCACCCTCTACTCAATATAAAAAAAAAAGATTTCCCGGCTTCTATCATGCCCTGTGGCTGACTGGTAGTGGGATTGGCTGCCTGAGGGGGGTTGGACGCAAGGCCTGACCGCATGCCAAGCCCTGCAGCTAACCCCCGCTGCACATTGCTAAAGGCTGTGCATGGTGGGGGGTTCACCTTACATATGGTAATAAAATATTACTAAACATTAAAAAAGAGCTATAAATTCACTGAAAGAAAACAAACGATAAAGTGATGTTATAATTAGGTGAAAATTTCAGTGACAACGTGACATTTTAAATTGAACAAAACCCCACAAAATTCACTAGTTATAGTTATCTCTAATAACTATAACTTGTGCCTTAAGGTAACTATAACCTGCACACTTGCCATGCACTGCTAATTACCCCACATATTACATCACTCATGATATGTTCTATAACATCATTAATATCATCACTGCAACATTTAACATGACATAATTGATGGCAAAACCATGCAGGGCGGGGGTGAGAGGAAGCACAGATCTAAAAATTGTAACATTATGGCCCCAAAAAATCATGTTAAGAAGGTGAAAGGTAGATAATGTTATCAAAATTAGAATTGGCTGACTGTGTACACATACAGATATATGTGACACAAGAGAAATAAATTCACTTGCATTTTGTCAGCTGTGTCCACTGCTTCAATACCACTAACCAACTCTGCAGCTGTCACAGCTGCTACCTGTTTCTCCATGCCATTCAGCTGTGTCATTTCTTCGGGCAACTCATGGCAGCCCTGTGTTGGCGAGACAACTCCTCCTTTGTCCTCCTCTTCATATTGTGCCATTTTGTCTTTACTACTGTAACTGTCCTCTGTGTTGATGCAATCACATTTACGTTATCTAGAATCTCTTACCATAGTGCTGTCTTCTTTGCTGATAGATATTTTGAAAGAGATGAAGAGTTGGTTCTGCTTTTAGTCCCCACATTCACCACAATGTCAAACTTCTCTGCAAAGGATTTTTGATGACCTACTAGCTCCCAAGGCCTCCTCCAGATTTTGATCCTTCTCTCCCATAGTAGCATTGCGACAATGAGCATTGTTAAAGGTTGTTTTCCACGGTTAAAACAATTATATTATCGACTTGAGTGATGTTTACAATACATAGAATCGCTAATGTTATGCTCTGTCATCATAAAAGCAAACACAAGGAGATGATGGTGTCGTGTAGTTCCTATATTACCCATACAGGATCTGCGCGTACGGATAACATAAACTGTAGGACTGGTGGCAGACTGGCTCTGAGCACCCCCACCGAGAATGTTAGCCTTTCTGTTTTAGCTAGCTCACAGTGCCACTAGAATCTCCTCTTATCGGGGAGAGAATAGTTTCTGGCAACCTCAGAACATGACAACCCTGATCCCCCAGGATCGTGGAAACAATATACTACTTTTCGCTCAGTTACTCATGCTCACTTATTCGGTCTCAGAGAGTTACACAGAAGAAACAGTCAGGCGTGTTACGATAAGAATTTATTGCACAGTTGTTTTTCTAGTGTAAAATAGATGCGCTGCAACAACCGTTAGACAGTAGCAGATATATATAATTAGCAGTACAGTGAAAATAAAAGGATAGTACAGTTCTACCATCTTGCAATAATCATGAATACATACATGAATATAAAATGCCTGATAAAAATGCGCGTACTCCTACGATGCCTATCTAGATGTACCTAAGTGTACCTAGCATGTGAGTGGGTGTGAAGCCAAGAATCCCTCTAGGATTTAGTCTAACCCCATTACCTGAAGTGAGAGAGTGTGGGACCCCATCCTGGTCTCGAGTTGGACACCCCGCGAGGGATGTGTGAGACGGCTGTCAGCTGGAGTGTCTGCATGCAGGAGCCTCAGCGTCTCTGGTCAGTGTGTGGGCCTGGAAGTCTCGGTCTCCTCTCCCAACCCTAGCAAGATGTGCTGTATTTATACAAAAAGTATCTAGGGTTTCTTTGTCCCTTGTCTCTTGTATTTAGCCATTGTTGGATGTGAGGATGATGTATGGGATGAACCTTGTACGTAGATATTATGCAGGTGGTGTGTAGCCCCTGCCTGGTTTCCAGGAACCCTCATGAATATTCATTCATACTGTATGAGTCTATTGATGGAGTTATAGGACGCTATTGTTCAGTGAATACCCTCCTTCTGTGCCCAGGACTAGAACTAGGTAAAGGTTCATTCCTAAAGGCTCGTTACTGTGTAGTATAAGGGAGATAATGTAGGTGAAGGTGTATGATATTACCCGGGCCTATATTAGGGTACCTATATGAAACATAACACCCACTCCTCTTCCGAACAATCATTAATGATAAAAATGCAAGTGAACTACTCTTTGTATTAGGTAGACGCGCATAAAACTATCAGTGAGCTCCATAAAATATTGTCTTTAAAACCATTTAAAAATAGTCAAATGGGGGGAAGAAAAATTATTTTTGAAAGCGTTTAGTATTGGAAATATCACTCTAAGCCAAAGTCTAGGTGAGGTCGTTTATATGTTTCGAACCATAAGAAGGATCAGAAGGCCATGCTTTCCCAGTGAAAGTGTCAATTAAAGGAAATGTTCCAAATTTAGTTGAGTTTTCAAACAAAAAAGAAAAACCGTATTCCTTCCCAGCACACGATGAACCAATTATAGATTAAGTGTCCTGGCTGGGAGACGTAACATTGTCGTTGCTCGCTGTTGCAGAGGACGATCCCTGTAACACCTCCAGAGCACGTCAATTGAGCACAGATGATACTCAGAACTGCCAATAGCTGGTGCAGAGGCAGCCGGTGCTGTAGTCGATACCGGATTGCTAGTGGAAGAGCTGATGTTCAACCCAGTTCTAGCAAAAGGCACCTGCTGGTTTTTGAGGAATGCAGCCATCAAGATAGGAATACGCTGGGGACACTGCCGAGCATGGACCCTCACCGGTTCCAGCATGGTATTCATGTCCGGAGGTGTTGCCGATGGAAGTGTCAGACAGAGATCTAACACGCATTCTTCTCCACAAAACAGGCATCGAAGAACAGGTAAGATGCAGTCCACCCAGACTGGTCTAAACGATATGAACCGAGAGGCGCTCTGTACCCGCAGGCGAGGTGCGCCCAGATGTTGTACCATGCGTTCATGGTATTTACGCTCCAGGAGTGCTTTTGCCATCTTGTTGGTGATTGGGCCGTCCATTGCTAGCAGAAAAATAACAATCAGGATACCTGCTATTGAGAGCAGGATCAGCGGAAGACCTCCAAAAATACTTCCCAATACGGAGTGTATAAAGTTTGGAATAACTCCGAGGACAGTCTAAAAGGTGCTCAGAAGTCCTGACCCTATGGTCTTAAATAGGTGTACAATATCACTCGTATCAGACATATTAAAGTTACGTCCCACCATTTCTGCGAAATGAGAGGGGCAGTTTGTACGTATGAGTGCCTGTATCTCAGCCGAGGTCCTTGCGATTTGAAGATCAAGGGTCTCCGGGGCGGAGGTTAAGGGCACAGTTTGCTGTAAAAGCATGGCTTTCATTCTGCTCAAAGTATCAAACTGTATAAAAGAAACATTTAGCGAAGGCCATAGTGGCGCCTCCCTGACTGTACTTGTTGGGGGAAATAATACTTGCATACAGCAAGTAACCCTGGAGTTCACCGTGACCAGATAGGCAATCCCTGGAAGCATCCCACAACAACCTTGATCATTCAGCATCAAGTAACTCCCATTCGAGAGCAGCTCGAATACCAGTGTAATCACGGCTGCTGGAGTCCCTTGCAGGTGGCAGGACAATTTCACTACTGAACCATTACAAGCTCCGTGTAGTAAATTATCCTGGCACATGAGAGAACCACTCAAAGCATTCTTGCAGTTTGTGCCGCTTAGAAACACTTCTCGATCCCCACTCCGGCATCGAAATCTGTACGGTAATTCCCAAGATTCCCTAATGTATTCCTTACCCAATTTTTCATATTTGCCTCCCTGTTTTTGTTCAAGGCAATACTGAAAAGTCGTGACCGGTAGAGTGATGTGGTCATGGATTAGCCATTCTTTGGTTGGTGATTCCGCTACAGTAAATGGTAATCTATCCAGTTTTTCAATACGCAGCATTGTATATTTTGTTCCCCTTGTGCCATTTCTACCTGTTTATCTGTTAGATTATATTCAGAAAACAGAGAAGTACTGTTGATAAAACGCCAAGGCACATAGCCTTCATGCAAAGATTGCAGTGTTCAGCTTAACAAAATAATAGAACGTAACTAAGATTGCCCGTGTTGTAATATGGCAAATCTTGTTCCAGTATGTCTATTGCAGAAGATACAATGTTGCATAAGGAATAGATCCTGGAGGTCAAAGTTGTTAACCCATTATCCACTCCTGCTAATGCCTTCTCTAAGTTAATACGGTCTACTTCCCGTATTCTCTCTGCGGCCTCTTTTTGGGATATTTCCCAATTTTCATTGTAGGCAGCATAAATGCCAGTATATATGAAACGTTTCTGACGTCATTTCCTGGGACCTAGTAAAAAATCCCTAAGATCCATGTCATGTGTTAGTAAGGATAGGTGATGTTTCACTTCTGTGAGTGTTGAGGTTTGTAGCCAATCAAGGCACAACTTCCCAACGCTGTAGGATGTCACTACCCCTGGATGTTCTCTTTGTACATAGCATGGGTCTGACCTATGGATACTGAACCCCTCGGTGGTACCCCAGAATCTTTGCTGACATCTGTTCGTGTCTATGGGCCAAACCAACCATCCTTTCCAATTAGGATCTGATCTATTGTACCGAAAAATATCATCTACTTCTATCCCTTCTTGTGAAGTTGAATTCTGCCAACCGTCCATCTGTGATGGTGTTGGAAACCGAGGTGTGTTCAGGTCCTTGTTCTTGGCTAGTCCAAGACAGGATGCCTGTTGCACAGTGTCATTTAGGAATATCATCTGCTGTGGAATGAGGCATGCTCTAAATAGCGCTTCTGTTCCCTGGACTTGCCAGTCTCTAGAATCCCAGACTGATTTTAAGTCTATTGTGTCTTTCCATAGGTCAAAACCCTGTTCAGACAATCGGGCGATAAAGGAAGCAGAGTAAATCTGTTTGGTGTTAGTCAACATAATTTTCTGTGCCGATGTGGGTGCGACTTTATAATAAAATGACTTCGGGTCAGAAATGTTAGACCCTGAAAAATATGAGAATTTCTGTGCAAATGTTTACGAACTACCTTTCGGTGGTGTAGGGCGATGTTCCCACTGGTGGTACTCAAAAACATTTCTAGGTGTTATAGATTTGTGTAGGAAATGATGACCATAATGTTGGTAACAGTACAAAGTGTCATAATCTGAAGTACGTTCGAGCATTTCAGTGTGTGGAAATGCGGCAGCTTTCTCTAAATCAGACAACATGTTATTAACAGTTTCAGAGTCCCAATCATCAGAAAATGTACTGGAGGTAGTGATATCACTCAATGAAATTTTAAATACATGAGAAATTTTTAAAAGTTCAGTTGGACCGAATATATTGAAATCAACCTTGTCCCAGACTATACCATCCGGTATAGGAACTGCTATAATGTTCACTGATGACAAGTCTCTTTGTTCACAATGAGAAGATTGATGTGGTTTCAGAATCAAATTTACTTTTTCGGCTGCAGGTCTTTGTTGAAGGTATCGTCTATTAATGAGCAGGCTAAAAGGTATAACTAAGCCTAGCCAGAAAAGAAAGAACAGTATCCCTGTAATTACCCAGAGTTCTACCCAAGGCGATACCAGGTAAGTCTTTTTGAGAAAGTTCAGAAAGTCCGGAATCTGCTGCTTGCGTGTTTGTTGGGCTGGCGTCGTTTCCGGTTCACTTGGATCCAAGGAAAACGTATCAAAGTTCATGAAGTAGCCAGAAGCAGTTCGATCAATTGTTGGAATTACATCAGGATTTGTTGAAATCGTAGTTTGCTCTCGTCGAGGCATGTTGACGTAGACATCTGTATTAGGTCTTATTGCAACTTGTGTGTTATTTTGAGTTTGATTTTGAAGTTGAACTTCGGGTTCAAGGGGAACGAGTTGCATAGCATTGTTGCATAGTCCTTCATTCCTTTGAGAGGACTCTTCAAACGTGATGAGTCTTTCAGTTTGAACTTCTTGAATTGTAGCGAGAGGAGGGCATCTGCTACTTTGGAGTCCATGTGGCCTACTGCTTAGTATCGGCCACATAGTGTGGTTTGATTAAGTTGATTGAGACAAATCATTTCTCCTTTTTCCCGGCAAGAGGCGGTAGAAGTATAGTTCTTGTTCCTTGAATTGCTAGGACCGGTACAGGTTTTCTGTAGGATGGCCCAAATTCTTTATTATCCACTATTTTCTCTCTGAACAGATCCCCGACTTTTGGGATCCAGACAGGTCTTGCCGTGACTGCCTTGACTTCCCCAGTGGAGGTCTGTTTCAGGTGGACGTTACTTTGTTGTGTCCTGGATTCGTTTAGATCCTGTAAAACAGCCAAACGATCATGGATATCAAATGGTTTCTCATCCGCCACTGCACCTTCACAGTCAAGATCAGGTACCCACATTCTTGTCCCAAATAGGAACTCGTAAGGAGTGACACCCCCTAGAGAACTTCTTGGCTGGTTATTGAGAGCTCGCTGTACCCCATATATATGATTGACCCAACTACCTCCCTTGCCTAATACCCTAGCTGTTAAAGATTGCTTTAGGTCCCGGTTTTTCCTTTCCACAACCGAATTTCCCTCAGGATGATATGGAGAGGAGTACCGCAATGCTACGCCCATACTTTCCATGGCCTCTTTGTAAGCCCGAGAACTAAACGCCGGGCCACGGTCAGAATGTAACGTGCCAACTGCGTATCTCCTGATAAAGACTCGCAAATCTTTGATAACAGTTCGAGCGTCAGCCAAGTGCTGAGGCCAAACCCATAGGAATCTTGAGAAGGAACCCACTGCAACCATGATATACTTGTAAGCCCCATCTGATTGTAAGGGGCCGCAGTGGTCCAGATATACACAGGCGAGAGGTCTGTCTGATTTTAATAACGGTGTCTGTGCCGGGCGTGATATGGTGGAGCCTTTCATCTGCTGGCAGATGTCACATTTCAAGACGTAGTCTTTAGTTTGTTTTGTCAGACCTGGCCACCAATAGCGCTGTTTCAACAATGAAATAGTCGCTGTAACGCCTGAATGCGCAGAGCCCAAACCCTTGTGTGCTGCAATAATCAAACCTTGCCTACGATCCATATTTGGTATTACTCTGTCCCCCACTCCAGGAATCTGAGCATATGGAATGTTGTTTGCATCTAACTTGTAGGAGTACTTGAGTGGAAATTTCTTTGGTACTGCTGAGCTTCCTTTGCATGAAGCAATGACAGCAACCATAATCTCACCGTCTATCCTTGTTTTTGAACGAGTGATTGCAGCTACGGAAGCTTTGCGTACATCCCCCTTCGCGGCTTCATCAGCCAATGAATTCCCTTCAACGTGAACGCCATCACGTTGATGACTCAGTGTATGAATCACGTGAGCCCGAGGTAGTTCGTTTCTCAACTCCACTACCTGTTCCCATAGCATTTTATGCTTAATTGTGCCACCTTTTGCGTCTTTTAACCCGTTTTGTTCCCAATGGTGTAAATATTCATTGTATGATTGCACACAGTAAAAAGAACCACACACTACCAGTGTAGGGAATTCGTGATTCGTGTTTACCAGTGCCAGTATTAACACTTTTAACCCCTTCGCTGCTAGGCCTTTCCCCCCCCTGTGCTAAGCCTTTTTAGGGCTATTTTGGGTAGTTGGCGCTTAGGCCCCTGTAACTTTTTGACCACATAAGGTATCCACACCAAATTTGCGTCCTTTTCTTCCAACATCTTGGGGATTCTAGAGGTACCCAGGGTTTGTGGATTCCCCTGGAGAAGACCCAGAGATTAGCCAAAATACAGCTAAATTTTGGGTTTTTGGGGAAAAATGGCAAAAAAGTGCTGCAAATGAAAGCGTCTGTTTTTTTTTCCTGCAAATGGTATCAACAAAGGGTTTGTGGGGCTGGAATCACCATTTTCCCAGATTTTAGGGACTGACAGACATTTGTCATAAAACCAACATTTTTTACACAGTTTTGGCATTTTACTGGGACATAGCCTATTTTTGCTATTTTTTGTGCTTTCAACCTTCTTCCAGTTAATGGTAGAAATGGGTAAGAAAGCAATAATGGATCCTGGAGAGCTATACATTTTAGAAAAGTAGACAAAATTCTGAATTCAGCAAGGGGTCATTTGTGTAGATCCTTCAAGGTTTCGTTATAGAAACTAACAGTTGAATATAGGAAAAATTGAAAATTAGTTGAAAAAAACAGCCATTTGTGCCAACGTTTTCACCTGTAACTTCTTCTAATTATGACAGCTGTTTGAAAGCAATATGCCGTTACATCCGCTGGACCTTTTTGGTTGTGGGGATATATAGGACTTGTAGGTTCACCAAGAACCCCACAAACCCAGAGTCAATAACTTAGCAGGGTCTTGCAATTGTTTTTTATTATGTACCGGGTATTTAGCAATTAATTTGGGAAAATATATACATGGAAAAATCGGTATGAAAGACACCTATGTATTTCTGAAATTGGAACAAAATATAGAGTTTATAAACAGTAGATATTTGCACATTTCCGAAATTGCGAGTACCCATACTAGAATGAGAATTATAGGACATTTTTCAAAGTTCTTCTTTTTTACACATTGTCTTTCATTTGGAAGGCAGAAATGCATCAAAAGTCAATAGGTATTAACAGTTGCTCTACAATTCTGTGCTACCCTAAGTCTCCCGATAAAAATGGTACCTCACTTGTGTGGGTAGGAATAGGCCCGCGACAGGAAACGGCTCAAAACGCAACGTTGACACACTTTGGGGCCGATTCCGATCTCGGTCGGAGGCGCACCCAACACCATTCGGTCGGGAAAAAAGCCATGCGAAAGCCTGTTTCGCGACCGATCCGTACAGCACACCGAACGAGTAAGTACGATGCGCACAACAGCAAAGAATCCGGCCGAGCCGTACTCACCCAAACCAGGTCCTGTTCCCCGACCGAGGCGAATCCGGAAACGCTGAATCGAGTCGCACGGAAGGGAAAATGCAGCTCCGTCCGGCCGAATGAGTACGATGCGCTTTCCGTACGCGCCGAACCCGTCGCTACGCACGGCACGTCAAAGCATCCGGGAGAGGCGCACATAAGCTCCCATTCGCGCCACAACACGATCCACGGCTCCGAGACGAACACGGCAGCGACGAGGACGAGGCGAATCGACGAGGACGACGCGAAGCAACGAGAAGGACGAACGACACGAACCAACCATGAATCCCTTCGTCCCGATCATACCAATATTCTACATTTACTACCAGAACAGGCACGGACGCGTACGGCGCAGAAGGTAAGCCAGACACCAACCACAAAACACATACAACACGTACACGACACATCACACACACACAGAGGGATGCAGAATATACTTACACCAGCAACAGCAGCACCATAGGGGCGGGATGCCCATCACCAATGCCACATATGCACACAGGGGCCTGAATGCGCACCACCACCCCTACCCAGGGGGGCTGGATGCCTACCACTACTACCACCCTCACCCAGGGGGCTGGATGCCTACAACCACCCTTAGCCAGGGGGGCTGGATGCCTACCACCACTACCACCCTCACCCAGGGGGGGCAGGATGCCTACCACTACTACCACCCTTAGCCAGGGGGGGCTGGATGCCTACCACTACTACCACCCTGAGCCAGGGGGGCTGGATGCCTACCACTACTACCACCCTCACCCAGGGTGGGCATGATGCCTACCACTACTACCACCCTTACCCAGGGGGCAGGATGCCTACCACTACTACCACCCTTACACAGGGGGCAGGATGCCTACCACTACTACCACTCTTAGCCAGGGGGGCAGGATGCCTACCACCACCCTTAGCCAGGGGGCTGGATGCCTACCACCACTACCACCCTCACCCAGGGGGGCAGGATGCCTACCACTACTACCACCCTCACCCAGGGGGGCTGGATGCCTACCACCACCCTTAGCCAGGGGGGCTGGATGCCTACCACTACTACCACCCTTACCCAGGGGGCAGGATGCCTACCACTACTACCACCCTTACCCAGGGGGGCAGGATGCCTACCACTACTACCACCCTCACCCAGGGGGTTGGATGCCTACCACCACCCTTAGCCAGGGGGGGCTGGATGCCTACGACTCTTACCCAGGGGGGCAGGATGCCTACCACTACTACCACCCTCACCCAGGGGGGCTGGATGCCTACCACCACCCTTAGCCAGGGTGGGCTGGATGCCTACCACCACTACCACCCTCACCCAGGGTGGGCAGGATGCCTACCACTACTACCACCCTTACCCAGGGGGCAGGATGCCTACCACTACTACCACCCTTACCCAGGGGGGCAGGATGCCTACCACTACTACCACCCTTAGCCAGGGGGCTGGTTGCCTACCACCACTACCACCCTCACCCAGGGGGGCAGGATGCCTACCACTACTACCACCCTTACCCAGGGGGGCAGGATGCCTACCACTACTACCACCCTTACCCAGGGGGGCAGGATGCCTACCACCACTACCACCCTCACCCAGGGGGCAGGATGCCTACCACTACTACCACCCTTAGCCAGGGGGGCTGGATGCCTACCACTACTACCACCCTTAGCCAGGGGGCTGGATGCCTACCACTACTACCACCCTCACCCAGGGGGCAGGATGCCTACCACTACTACCACCCTCACCCAGGGGGCTGGATGCCTACCACCACCCTTAGCCAGGGTGGGCTGGATGCCTACCACCACTACCACCCTCACCCAGGGGGGCAGGATGCCTACCACTACTACCACCCTTACCCAGGGGGCAGGATGCCTACCACTACTACCACCCTCACCCAGGGGGCTGGATGCCTACCAATACTACCACCCTCACCCAGGGGGGCAGGATGCCTACCACTACTACCACCCTCACCCAGGGGGCTGGATGCCTACCACCACCCTTAGCCAGGGTGGGCTGGATGCCTACCACTACTACCACCCTCACCCAGGGGGGGCAGGATGCCTACCACTACTACCACCCTTAGCCAGGGGGGGCTGGATGCCTACCACTACTACCACCCTCAGCCAGGGGGGGCTGGATGCCTACCACTACTACCACCCTCACCCAGGGTGGGCATGATGCCTACCACTACTACCACCCTTACCCAGGGGGGGCAGGATGCCTACCACTACTACCACCCTTACCCAGGGGGGGAAGGATGCCTACCACTACTACCACCCTTAGCCAGGGGGGGCAGGATGCCTACCGCCACCCTTAGCCAGGGGGCTGGATGCCTACCACCACTACCACCCTCACCCAGGGGGCAGGATGCCTACCACTACTACCACCCTCACCCAGGGGGGCTGGATGCCTACCACCACCCTTAGCCAGGGGGGCTGGATGCCTACCACTACTACCACCCTTACCCAGGGGGCAGGATGCCTACCACTACTACCACCCTTACCCAGGGGGCAGGATGCCTACCACTACTACCACCCTCACCCAGGGGGTTGGATGCCTACCACCACCCTTAGCCAGGGGGGCTGGATGCCTACCACTCTTACCCAGGGGGGGCAGGATGCCTACCACTACTACCACCCTCACCCAGGGGGGGCTGGATGCCTACCACCACCCTTAGCCAGGGTGGGCTGGATGCCTACCACCACTACCACCCTCACCCAGGGTGGGCAGGATGCCTACCACTACTACCACCCTTACCCAGGGGGGGCAGGATGCCTACCACTACTACCACCCTTGCCCAGGGGGGGCAGGATGCCTACCACTACTACCACCCTTAGCCAGGGGGCTGGTTGCCTACCACCACTACCACCCTCAGCCAGGGGGCAGGATGCCTACCACTACTACCACCCTTACCCAGGGGGGCAGGATGCCTACCACTACTACCACCCTTACCCAGGGGGCAGGATGCCTACCACTACTACCACCCTTAGCCAGGGGGCTGGATGCCTACCACCACTACCACCCTCACCCAGGGGGCAGGATGCCTACCACTACTACCACCCTTAGCCAGGGGGGCTGGATGCCTACCACTACTACCACCCTTAGCCAGGGGGGCTGGATGCCTACCACTACTACCACCCTCACCCAGGGGGCAGGATGCCTACCACTACTACCACCCTCACCCAGGGGGGCTGGATGCCTACCACCACCCTTAGCCAGGGTGGGCTGGATGCCTACCACCACTACCACCCTCACCCAGGGGGGCAGGATGCCTACCACTACTACCACCCTCACCCAGGGGGGCTGGATGCCTACCACTACTACCACCCTTAGCCAGGGGGGCAGGATGCCTACCACTACTACCACCCTCACCCAGGGGGCAGGATGCCTACCACTACTACCACCCTTACCCAGGGGGGCAGGATGCCTACCACTACTACCACCCTTAGCCAGGGGGGCAGGATGCCTACCACTACTACCACCCTCACCCAGGGTGGGCAGGATGCCTACCACTACTACCACCCTTACCCAGGGGGGCAGGATGCCTACCACTACTACCACCCTTAGCCAGGGGGCAGGATGCCCTACCACTACCACCCTCACCCAGTGGGGGCTGGATGCCTATCACCACCCTTAGCCAGGGGGCAGGATGCCTACCACTACTACCACCCTCACCCAGGGGGCTGGATGCCTACCACTACTACCACCCTTAGCCAGGGGGCAGGATGCCTACCACTACTACCACCCTCACCCAGGGGGCAGGATGCCTACCACTACTACCACCCTTACCCAGGGGGGCAGGATGCCTACCACTACTACCACCCTTAGCCAGGGGGCAGGATGCCTACCACTACTACTACCCTCACCCAGGGGGCTGGATGCCTACCACCACCCTTAGCCAGGGGGCAGGATGCCTACCACTACTACCACCCTTACCCAGGGGGCAGGATGCCTACCACTACTACCACCCTTAGCCAGGGGGCAGGATGCCCTACCACTACTACCACCCTCACCCAGGGGGGCTGGATGCCTACCACCACCCTTAGCCAGGGGGGGCTGGATGCCTACCACTACTACCACCCTCACCCAGGGGGGGCAGGATGCCTACCACTACTACCACCCTCACCCAGCGGGGGCTGGATGCCTACCACCACCCTTAGCCAGGGTGGGCTGGATGCCTACCACCACTACCACCCTTACCCAGGGGGGGCAGGATGCCTACCACTACTACCACCCTCACCCAGGGGGGCTGGATGCCTACCACTACTACCACCCTTAGCCAGGGGGCAGGATGCCTACCACTACTACCACCCTCACCCAGGGGGCAGGATGCCTACCACTACTACCACCCTTACCCAGGGGGCAGGATGCCTACCACTACTACCACCCTTAGCCAGGGGGCAGGATGCCTACCACTACTACCACCCTCACCCAGGGTGGGCAGGATGCCTACCACTACTACCACCCTTACCCAGGGGGCAGGATGCCTACCACTACTACCACCCTTAGCCAGGGGGGCAGGATGCCTACCACTACTACCACCCTCACCCAGTGGGGGCTGGATGCCTATCACCACCCTTAGCCAGGGGGGGCAGGATGCCTACCACTACTACCACCCTCACCCAGGGGGGGCTGGATGCCTACCACTACTACCACCCTTAGCCAGGGGGCAGGATGCCTACCACTACTACCACCCTCACCCAGGGGGCAGGATGCCTACCACTACTACCACCCTTACCCAGGGGGCAGGATGCCTACCACTACTACCACCCTTAGCCAGGGGGCAGGATGCCTACCACTACTACTACCCTCACCCAGGGGGCTGGATGCCTACCACCACCCTTAGCCAGAGGGGGCAGGATGCCTACCACTACTACCACCCTTACCCAGGGGGCAGGATGCCTACCACTACTACCACCCTTAGCCAGGGGGCAGGATGCCTACCACTACTACCACCCTCACCCAGGGGGCTGGATGCCTACCACCACCCTTAGCCAGGGGGGCTGGATGCCTACCACTACTACCACCCTCACCCAGGGGGCTGGATGCCTACCACTACTACCACCCCCACTCATAGGATGGACAATGCATGACACAACCAGCACACCACAACCTAGGGAATGCAAGAAGAAGACATCCCCCAACACCATGACAAGCGTGTGTAGACTGTGTCAAATGCCTACAACACCGAACATGACTTTGAACATACAATGTGACCCCTAGCACAGGTGCCACACATATATGTGTGTGGCACCCACAATGCAAGCAGGCCATGACCATTGTGGCAATGGGGTCCAAACCCCCATCATCACAGTGACCAAAATGTAAGTGTGGGGTCCATAGCTGAAGCACACTTTGAACAATGTGGCAATGGGGTCCAAACCCCCATCATCACAGTGACCAAAAGGTAAGTGTGGGGTCCATAGCTGAAGCACATTTTGAACATTGTGGCAATGGGGTCCAAACCCCCATCATCACAGTGACCAAAATGTAAGTGTGGGGTCCATAGCTGAAGCACATTTCGAACATTGTGGCAATGGGGTCCAAACCCCCATCATCACAGTGACCAAAATGTAAGTGTGGGGTCCATAGCTGAAGCACACTTTGAACAATGTGGCAATGGGGTCCAAACCCCCATCATCACAGTGACCAAAAGGTAAGTGTGGAGTCCATAGCTGAAGCACATTTTGAACATTGTGGCAATGGGGTCCAAACCCCCATCATCACAGTGACCAAAATGTAAGTGTGGGGTCCATAGCTGAAGCACATTTCGAACATTGTGGCAATGGGGTCCAAACCCCCATCATCACAGTGACCAAAATGTAAGTGTGGGGTCCATAGCTGAAGCACATTTCGAACATTGTGGCAATGGGGTCCAAACCCCCATCATCACAGTGACCAAAAGGTAAGTGTTGACAAAGAAAGAGGTGCAACTGCCAAACTGCATGGATGATTCCTGGTCACAGAACAACAAACACATCAGTGGCAAAGTAGTGTATGTGTCCCATTGCAACATAAATTGGGGGAGCCAAATCCTGCAGTGCAAATAAGACATACCTTTGGCCATGTGCAGACAAACAACACCCATGGGGGCTGACACCGTCAACAATCATCAATGACACAATGACAGAAGTGACCATCAGAATGCAGACCCACATATTTGCACCAATGGGCACACACATGCAGATACCCTGTGGAGACTGCAGATGTGAGGTGAACAGATACCATACCATGGCAGCAATGGGACACACAAACCATGATCATTGTGCTGACCGATGACCTAGGAGTCCCAGGGATAGCAGGGGAAACCCACCAAACTACATACAGCCAATGGCACACCCAAGATATGCCAATGCAGTGGTGCAGATGCACAAACACAAACAGGCAGAGCCACACTGCACATCATACACAACAGGTGAGGGGGGGGGTGCCAGTGTCCCCAGGCAACCACACAACACATGAGGAGACCTGAATACCAATCATACAGATGTGCATACAGTGCCACACAAAGGTAACTCATGGATCCAAATCCCCTATGTGGGCAAGCAGGCATTGTCAGATGAGAGGGAGCACAAATCACACATGTCACACAGGCACGTAGGGACAGCAACTGACACAGCAAGACACAGACACACCACAGCACCACCCCAGGGCCCCCACAATGTGGTGACCCTGGGCTGCATTACAATCCCACTGTGATGACAAAGCTAAATGTGGTTCACACTGTGAACCACAGTCATGTGTACTGAGCAACTAACTACCATCACACCTACACAAGCACAAATCAAACAGCATGGCCAGTAAGCCAAGGCCAACATGGAGGCAGGGGCCTAGCCGGGCAAACACTCTCATCTGCACACACTCAACACCACACCCCTCGACCTCCAACAATGTGCAGCAGTGAAGCACACATGCACTGGTGACATTGCACATGCACCCATGACTATTCCAGGGTGGTGGGTGGGAACCAAGGTGCAGAAACACATCACACATGGACACTCAACAAGACTCCTGAATGTCTGACACACTGCACACTACGCTGTACATGGACATGACGGCAATACCACACCAACCAATGGGATCACAGCCACAGTCACACACCAATGAAGAAGCCAAGGTCACCCACAAAGAACACACATACACAACAACCAACATTGCAGCCCGGACCCTGAGGAGTGCCAGCAGTCACACACACAACGTGTCACAATCACTGAAAGATAACACAAACTGGAAATCACATGACAGGGGCAAACAACAAGTGCCAAGGGGAAACCTGACTGTGACCCATCTGCGTCTGCACACAAACTCAGCCCTGACAGCAAGCACACCTATGGGTGACACCCTGATGACCAGTAATGTGCCATGCACCCACATCACAGAGAACCCAGGGAGAAGACTTTGGGGAACATAGCTCAACTCAGCTAGCATCACAAACAGGTACAACACTAGGGATCACAGCATGCACAGCTAAACGGAAGTGAACACACAGACATGCACATACAACACACACCTTGGGCGCAGGCAATGTCACAGGAGTACACACTGCCATGAGGGGACTCCACTCCTGTGTGAGGAAAGCTGTGCCATATGTTGCCTCAGTATGGCCCCATCATGTCAGCTGAGCACTTGGTCACACAATCAACAATTAGCACCAAATGAGGGCTCCCGTCACATCAGCCTGGTCATGGAAGTGCCAACGGAATCATCAGCACAGATCCAACACACTTGTATAGCAATGTTGCACTGACAACACAGATGAGTCCTTCCCCATTGATGCCCAAACCTGCATGTCCACTGGAGATGGCCACACGGTCAGGGAAGTAGACAAATTGAACAATGGCAGGCACAACAGATGTGCAGGGATGGAAGCCACAGATGTGAAATAGCCAATCTAAGTAGGAAATCCCATTGCCAAATACTGAACACATGACACTCTCAGATGCTGCTATGGATGACATGGATACACCACAGGATAGGACACATTCCCCTGGACCACATGGGTTCCTGCACAGTAACACTTCATTATCATGAGACCAAATATCACCATCACTGCAGCAAGGGCATGGTTAGCATCATCAACATCATGTACATCAGAAGCAAAAGCACTAGAGAAAAGAAAGTTGCTTTATTCAGCATATGTGGCATTAAAAGTAGAAGTCCGGTAGAACATAAACAAAGGCCAATGGCCAGTCCATCAACAAAGTCACAAGTGGGTGACAGTGGCAGATGCCACCCTACACATGCCTGCACAAAACCAGGGACAATCCACTAGGAGGGGCAACCGAGGGGGTAGGCCAGGCACCACAGGGACAGGATCAGGGCTCACCAGGAGGAAGCAGGGAAGGGGTGGTGGGTGCTGGAGAGCCACTGACAACTGCAGTGGAGGTGTCTGACATGGTGTGTGCCGGCACAACTGGGGGGCATGGCTCAGATGTTGTGGGTGCCGGCACGACTGCAGTGGACCCTGCAGATGCAGTGGACAGGTCCGCCCTGCAGTGCCCAAGTCATACAGGGTGGTAGTGGACTCCACTGCAGTGCCTACCACCAGGGGAGGAGAATGGGGAACAGGCAAGGTGGGCTGGACAGAGGGGAGGACACCCTCACCACATCAGTGGCACAGACAAGCGCAGCGGGGGTGTGGTGCCGGGAGAGCAAGTGGCAGGGGGAGAAGGCCGGAGCCTCTTGGGGATGGTATATCTGTGGGTGGGGAACCTGGGGCAGGGTGTGGTGGGGGCACCTGTGGAGTGGGGGCCTGAGGGATGGAAGAAGGAGACCTGGTGCTTGAGCTGCAGGGCGGCGGCGGGGTCTTGCTCTTAGCACTCTGGGGGACTTGCGGGTGGGGGCCGCAATCTGTCTGCGCCTGGGGGAGGGTGTCCGGGGCGAGGGGCACTCTGCTCCGTGTGGGGGGCTTCCTCTTCACCCTGGATGCTGGAGCAGCTGGATAGGAGGGGAAGAGGCCGAGGTCACTGAGGAAGAGGCGCTGGGTCTTTGGGGTTGCAGGTGAGGCAAGGGAGGGTGCTTTGGAGGGAGAGGCAACTGAGGACTGCGCAGTGCCCGTGGATGCGTGTGTGTGTACCAGGGCCCCATCCCCTGTGAGTCTGGTTTCAGTCCCCTGACTGTGCGTGCGTGTGCGTTTTGTTTGTGGCGTGTGTGTCTGTGTGCTGGACGTGTGTGTGCTGGTGTGTGCCTGTGCCGGTGTGTTTGTGCTTGGGACGGGTAAGGTGCTGGGGAGTGTGGATGGAGCAGAGGCAGGAGGGGTGAGGGACTGTCTGAGGAGGGACACTGCTGCCGTCAGGGAGGAGTCCATGGACCTATTGCCCCTCTGTAGGTCAGACATGCCCGATGAGATGCCCTCCATGAACGACACCAGCTGAGTCAACAGTGCGGTGTGCGCATGGAGGACACTCAGCATGGCTGTCTGCCCTACATGGAGCTGGCGAAGGAGGTACACAGACTCCTCACTCAGGGCAGCAGGGGACACAGGGGCAGGGGTGCGGTGCCTGGCCCAAAGGAGACACGCTCCCAAACATGGGAGCCTCCACGGACCTGGGGAATGGGAGCCGATGGGAGGGCGGTGGTGGTGCTGGTGGTGGCGGGGACAGCAACACTAGCTGGGGTGTGGTGGCTGCTGACACCCGCCTCCACAAGGGAGTCATCCTCCGAGTTGCTCTGGTCCTCAGCTGAGGTGGATGGTGCTGAGGACTCCTCGGTGTGGCTCCCCTCGCCCTCCGTGCCACTGGGTCCCTCCGACCACTCCTCGGCTGCTGACCCAGTCTGGCTCTCTGCCTCCTCCTGGTCCGTGGAGCTGTCCCCTTCCGTGGCCGTGGATGTATCTGCAAACAATGGGGAAACAGACAGACATCAGTCACCTGCACCAAACGCACACACCACTGTGAGCGCAGCACATTACAGAGCAAGCCCTGGCATCATTAGTTGTACATTGCTAAAAGTGCCCTAACTGAACAGGAGAAGCCAATTGTCAGTCTGATGCCAAGCATGGCACTCACATCCCACATGGCCTTGCACCCATCTGTCTGGTGTCTGTTGGATTGCAACACCCCAGTGTGGACACATGCACCAAGTACACAGTAGTTGGACAGTGCAGAGGACACGGTGTGGCATGTGGACATGCACACATCACAGCTCTTGCCACTGAGTCACTAAAGGTTTCCGGATGAAAGGGATGCCCAGAGTCAAATAGGAAATGCATGTGATGCATACCAGCGACAGACACCATGATGCACCCATGCCCTGATAGCCATCGCCACAATGGTGTGCATGTAGCACATGTCACTCCCCTGCAGGACCACCAATAAGTTGACACATGCCATGGCAGAGGCATGACTGCTAAGTCATACATCACTGTCTCAGTGATGTATGACTTGGCAGCCAGACAACAACACTATGCACTGTGTCACAATAGTAGGTCATGGGGAATGCAAGTCCTGGAGCTGCACAAGTGCACATGTACATCCCCCACACAACACATCTTCTTAACCCTCATCTGTCCAGGCCATACCTATTGGACATATGGGAGACCTGTGACACTACCCTCTGAACCTGAGCCCCTCACAATTTGCTGTGAATGGGGAACAGCTGCCTGAACTTCACATTCGCATACCCCAGTCTGCACGGGCAGCTGATCAAACACCTATGTGACACACAAGCATCGTCTCCTATGGTCACATCTCCAGGGGCATGCTGAGCCCCTACCAAGAAACACCCCAGCAGTCCTGGCAACTAATCCACAGCACACTGACACAGAGGCAGACATCTGAGGGGTCAAATCACTGTGCAAAATGTGTCAGCTGATACACGGGAGTGGGAGTACATAATGCATTGCATGGCCTGGAGTAGGCATGACTGTCCTGCTCCACATGAATGAGGGATGTGCCCTGGACAGTGGATAGCTGGCTATGTATGTGTGACACACGTAATCTGCACACTCCTGGGGCCCAAACATTGTTCCCACCCGCTGCATGGGCGTGTGCCACATACCCCAGGCACATGTGGTGGCTCAGCTCAGCAAGTGGACCGCATATCAAAGCAACACGCAGATCACATGTCCAAACACAGGCGTTGTGTGAACAATGGACCCACCCATGATGCCCACAACAGAGTTAGGGAAACAGATGCTGTCCCCCACCTTTAGTGAAGCAAACTGCAAGGACACAGTCCCAAGTGACACAATTCCCTGAATGTAAGGGCCACACCTGGGTATCAGATGAGCAGTGGGCAGTGCACAATAGAGGGACATGGCTCCTGGACAACATGACTGCTGCACTGTGGCAGTTGAACCAGGCCAGAGGAGGGCACAAAGCATGTAATACAGAGTTCACAGTGCAGTCTTTGACTCACCCCCTCGTTGCTGCTGTCTGGCCTTCAGCTGCCCATCCTGGTCTGGAAACACCACCGCCAGGATCTGGAGCATGTGGGGGGTCAGGGTCCGTGTTCTGCCCCTCCTGCGAGGAGGCGACAGCTTCAGCTGGACCCGTGCAATTCTCCGGGTCCAGCCCCGAAGTTCCTGCCACCTCTTCTGGCAGTTGCGGATCCGGCGCTTGTAGACCCCCACGGCCCGGACGATGTCCTTCCAGATCTCCTGCTTCCGATGGGCATTAACCTGTCAGGATGACAAAGTGAAAAGGCCATTACCACACATGCAACATATCCGTGCATGACACAGTTGTATATACATGTCTCAATCACAGGGGCACATGATGTACACAGGCAGTGCAAAGCTGCCCATGGACAGTTTGCCAGACGTCACTACATGGTATCATTGCATGGGAAGTAAAACCATGTTCAAATGCACTGTCACTGCACCATACCTGTCCAGTGCATGTCACTACACACTATGGGGGTGACAACTACTCAGTGAGCCTGCTAGCCAGTGGCGTGCAGACTTTCAGCCTTGCTAGTCAGACAAAATGCAAATTCAGAAAGGCAGTGCACAGAACACTCACCTGCTCCCCTGGTGTCCCATACAGCTTGCTGTACTGTGGAAGTAGGCTGTCCAGCAGGGCCTGGTTCTCTTCAAGGCTGAAGGCTGGGGCTCTCTCCACAGTACGTGCCATTGCAGGGTCCAGAGGGGCAGAGACAGCAGCAGTGCAGTGGCAGATGTCGTCCTGGAGCATGTAGTGCAGGCAAGTGAGCTCTCAGGGGAACAGCCAGCAATATATATGTGCTGGAGAGGCAGATACTGTCCCTTGTGTCCAAAGTGATAGGTCCAAGTCGTTTGCATCTTCTGAATCTGGCCAATCCATGGAATAGCAGCACCAAAACACGCCCACAGCATCCTTCAAATCTTCAACTTCATGACATACATGATTTTGCAACATTGTTGTGGGTGACCAACTGATTTTCCAGCAACCGACTCGTTCGAAATTCGAAAACGCGTCCATTGCCAGGCAAGCCCATTGTCAATGGGTGCGCACCGATCGGTCCATTGAGGTACAACGCGTACAGGGGTACAACGCGTACCCGCACACATTGAATGCAATGGGCCGGCCGGAGGCACCGATCGGTCCATTGCAGTACAACGCGTACAGGGGTACAACGCGTACCCACACACATTGAATGCAATGGGCCGGCCGGAGGCACCGATCGGTCCATTGCAGTTCAACGCGTACAGGGGTACAACGCGTACCCGCACACATTGAATGCAATGGGCCGGCCGGAGGCACCGATCGGTCCATTGCAGTACAACGTGTACAGGGGTACAACGCGTACCCGCACACATTGAATGCAATGGACCGGCCGGAGGCACCGATCGGTCCATTGCAGTACAACGCGTACAGGGGTACAACGCGTACCCGCACACATTGAATGCAATGGGCCGGCCGGAGGCACCGATCGGTCCATTGCAGTACAACGCGTACAGGGGTACAACGCGTACCCGCACACATTGAATGCAATGGGCCGGCCGGAGGCACCGATCGGTCCATTGCAGTACAACGCGTACAGGGGTACAACGCGTACCCGCACACATTGAATGCAATGGGCCGGCCGGAGGCACCGATCGGTCCATTGCAGTACAACGCGTACAGGGGTACAACGCGTACCCACACACATTGAATGCAATGGGCCGGCCGGAGGCACCGATCGGTCCATTGCAGTACAACGCATACAGGGGTACAACGCGTACCCGCACACCTTGAATGCAATGGGCCGGCCGGGGGCACCGATCGGTCCATTGCAGTACAACGCATCACTGTACATGTGACTGGCATATGTCAGTATGCCTGTCTCAGATGGACATATGCCAGCCACAGATAGCTCCCAGGGAGTGAGGGGCACACCTACATCACGACAGCCTGTCCAAACTTTATCATAAGGCATGTAAGGCTGCATTTCCTATTGTGTGTATGTTGGTGTACATGTTGTCCTGTGGGTGTCACCTGTGGGCAGCCACCCCCAGGCTGTGCACGTGTTCATGGGGACAGGATCCTGGGTGTTACGTGTACATGACCACTGTGATGTGCAACTGTTCATATCTGTGCATGTGCCATGGTCACATTTCACGCTGGTGTATGTGTATGTCATGTCACATACCCCGTGAGTCCCATGTGGGACGGTATGTTTGAGCCAGGGTGTCCCAGTGGCACAATAGTGATGGTCCTCCACAGTCTTTGTGCATGTAGTGTTTACAATGTCTCTGATTTCATGTGCACAATGGGAGACAGTCTCCACATCCAGGTTGTGTGTGCATGGACTTTGATGTTGTGCGTGTGTGTGTCACAGACGTCCATGTCTGTCCTGCCGTGGCAAGTGGGGCCACTACCTGTGGGGGTCATGGTTGTTTTGCTGTGGTGTATACATGATACTCCATGTAATGCCAGTGTCCATGTGGCAATACAGGGTCCCTGGGAAGGTACCTGTCGTTGAGCTGTGGTGCCTGGGGCACATCTGTCCTCACATGTCACTGTGGGGGTTATTGTGACACGGCAGTAGGAGATGGGAACTGTGACACGGCCTCATGATATCCAATGAGCCAACCTGGGACTAATTGATGCCACCTGTTGGACCGTGTTGACAGATGTTGGCCATGTATGTACCATACATGTCCTTCCGGAACTGCACACTTCATGTAGTTGTGCCTCATAATGATGTATGTTGGGATCTTGAGTGTGTTCAATGCCGCATATGTGGGGTGACTGACAATCTTGCTTACTTCTCCTCTGCACTGCAGGGCTCCTGCTGTCCATCGACCATTCCCAGACCTGGCAACGATGGTGGAACGGGACAGCATCCGACGGTACCGCTTCACCAGGCAGCTGATTGAGGATTTGGCAGTGCAGTTGTCCCCACATTTGCAGCCTGGCCGGCCGTATCCTACAGCGCTGACCCCCAAGGTGAAGGTGATGGCAGCCCTACACTTCTTTGCCACCGGTACCTTCCAACATACTGTGGCGACTGCTGGTGGGATGTCACAGACCATGTTGAGCCGTGTGCTCCACGATGTTTTGGCGGCAATGTTGCTATTCCTGAACCGGTACATCTATTTCCCTAGACTGCGACGACTCACTGACGTGAAGAGTGACTTTTATGCCCTGGGGAGGATGCCGCATGTCATTGGCTCCATTGATGGGACACATGTGGCTTTGGTACCACCACAGGCCCAGGAGCAGGCCTACAGGAACCGCAAGCACTACCACTCGGTCAATGCACTGGTGGTGTGTCTTGCAGACATGACCATCACACACGTGTGTGCCCGTTTCCCTGGTTCAGCACACGATGCCTTTGTGATGAGGAGTAGTCGCATCCCCAGGATGATGGCACAGATGCAGAACCAGCGTGCCTGGCTTGTCGGTGTGTACTGACTTTGTGCCATTGTGTGTGATCTGATCTGTAGTATTCCGCCCACTTTTCCAAGTCAGCTAATGTGCACTTGTCTGTCCGTAGGTGACTCGGGATACCCCAACATGCTGTGGTTGCTGACACCCCTCAGGAACCCTGTGACACCAGCCCAGATGCGCTACAATGAGGCACATGGTCGGACCAGGAGAGTGATTGAGCGGACATTTGGTCTCCTGAAGAGCCGCTTCCGCTGCCTGGACAAGACCGGAGGGTCCCTCCCATATGCCCCTGCGAAAGTGTGCAAGATTATCATCGTCTGCTGCATGCTCCACAACCTAGCAGTGTGGAAGGAGTTGCCTCTCATCCAGGATGACAATGACCAACATCCGCCACCTGTGGAGGATCCTGGCCTGGACCACGATGCCAGTGACGATGATGATGATGATGATGATGGTGATGTCCGCACACAGCTCATCACCAACTTCTTTAGCTGAATGTGAGTATCCTGAGGTGTCATGTCAATGATGTGAGTTGGCATGATGTGTGGGTGGTGCTCTGGTGCTGTTGGAGTGTGTCCATGGGCTACTTGACTGGATGTGTATTGCGATGTGTGCTAACAGGTGGGCTGTACTCCCCAACAGTGTTGACATGCTAACTTGGTTCTGGGTGGGTATCTTGTAACATGTATTGTGCATGAGTTTTGCTGTTCTGTACTGTACTCCATTGCTTTTGACTGTGTGTCATTTCTGTCCTTCACAGGGTACTTTCAGATTCGTTTGGTCAACTGTGTCCACCGACGACGTGATTGCACATCCAGGCTGGTAGCTGTTGTGTCCCTTCAGGTGATGTGCGCCACACCCATGGACTTCCTTCCGTCTACAGTTGTTGACTGTGTGCCCGCTGCCAGGTGGGATTACCTTGCATCTGTAGTGGATACGACATGTTGCCACTGTGTAATAAACCTGTGCTTCACTTTGTGATGTGCGTTGTCTGTGGTCACACATTTGACTGCCATTTGCGTACTGCACCTGTGGGCTACTTGACTACAACTGGGAATGGGTGTGGTGTCTGTGCATTGCACCGTCTTCCCTGGCAACATCAGTGTAGGCAATGAGTCAGATGGCCTAGGTGTGTATGTGTTGTGTAGCCCTGGTGGTGTGTCTCCCTCATATGTGTCACGTTGCCTTTACTCACATGCCTGTGTTGTCCTTGCTGTTGCAGTTCGCATACACAGTGTAATTTTGCAGTTCATCATCCCCATAACAGCACCCACGTTGGAATCACGACAGAGGCAAGTATGGTGTATTAGTGTGTTTATTGTGATACATTTGTGTTAATAGTGCATAGGATGGGTAGTGCTGTACATAAATCTTGCAATCCGAAGTTCCTAGGTGAATTGAAAGTCCTGGTAGACAGGATCCCCAGTATCAGGGCCACAGTTGTCTGACACATTGGTCCAACTTGTACTCCCCATGCAATGTGTGGGAGTAGTGTTGCCGTCAACAGGGTGAACAGTCTGTGCACAAAGGCGAACATCCAGAACAGGTTCAGGCTTCCTGGGAGTTGCGCTTGGCCATTGGCCTCTCACTTTTCCCTCCTCGGACAACCCCTCTTCTTGGGGGGGGGCCCCTCAAGTACAGGCTGATGCGGTGCAGGGGACTCTCCGCCAGAGTCCTCCTCCCTCCCTGTGGCAGTTGCAGTTTGTTCGGCACCAGATGTTGTTGGCACACAGGGAGGTGTGGACTGGTTGCTGTTCATCTGGCGGAGGCATTGTAAAATGTCCCTGTGCACCGCCGTCATCTCATGCAGTGCATCCCACTTGGACTCCACGCGGGACATGTGTGAGTCCACGCGGGACATGTGTGACTCCACGTGGGACATGTGGGAGTCCAAGCGGGCATGATGGGCAGCCTGCTGCTGTTTCATGTCTCTGAGGAGCCCCACTACCTGGCTGAGCTCTCCGGGTGCTGGACTGGTACGCATCAGCTATGCGTACCAGTTGTGGGTCATCATGCACACCAGCAACATCTGCAAGCAGCGACCTCTGTCTCCCACCCCTCCCACCACCCCTGCTGACATGTGCAGTGTGTGCAGTGGCACGCACAGATAACCCTGGTCCACCTTGGGGGTTGGTGGTGGTGGTGGTGTCCATGGCCCCAGGTTGGTCCAGGGTCCCTGTGCTGGTGTTGCTCCTTGTTCTGTCCATGTCGGCAGGGATGGTATTTGTGGTGACAGTCGTTGGAGGGGTGGGTGCAGGGGTGCAGCTGGTGGTCCTGCTGGTGCTGCAGCTGGTGGTCCTGCTGGTGCTGCATGTTGACTTGCACCGGATGTGCCAGGTTGGTCTTCATCGTCCGAGGAGGACAGAGGCTGTACGACGCCAGTGAGCTCCGCATCCTCTTGAGCCTGGGACTGGGACTCCTCAGATCTGCTGCTGTGTCCCCATCATCACCTGTTTTTGGGAGACACAAACAATGTATGTTATGTTTCTGCAGGCATCAATGGTTGACACACATGACAGTTGTGACTGTGCCTCTGGGTGCGGGCCTGTACATTGCATTGTCCTAAGTCGTCACAGTCAGGGGTTGATATTGGTGTGGCACATTGTCCTGCATTATTTGGGCATTTCTATGTATTTTCTGGGGTGTGAACATGGTCTGCATTGGTTGTGTTTGGTTGACAGCCGGCCCTCCTTCCCACCCACCCAGCCAGTCAGTTATCCCACCATGGAACGTGCTTGCTTTGCAGGGAGTGGAAGTTGTCTCTCAGGATGTCAGTCAGTGGTGTCCTGCTGTTTGTTGGTGCACAGTTGCCAGCAGGGCCTTGTGCTCCCCACAGCAGTAGCCAGTGTCAGCCATCTTGTGAGTCCTTCTCCACTCCCTGTGATGTGAGCATGGTTCAGGGTGGTGTTGATGGGACAGTTGTGGGGGTGAGCTATGTCTGTGACTACGACTCCCATCATGCTATTGCCTCCACCCCACTTCCCAGCATTCCCATACTTACTTGCTTTTGTGGGGAGTTCAGTGTGTGTGGGTGTGAGAGCAATGGCAAGATGGCTGACAGTGGTGTCCTGCTGTTGGTTGGGGTGCAGTACCCAGCATGCCCTTGTGCTCCCCACGACACAGCAACAGTGTCAGACATTTTTATGGGCCTTTCCACTCTCTGTGGGATGTGCATGCATTAGTGTGAGCTTGCTGGGCCATGTGGTGGGGGATGTAGAGCTGTGACTACGACTCCCATCATGCTATTGCCTCCTCCCCCCTTCCCAGCATGCCCAAGCTTCCTTCCTTTTGACTCTGCTTCCCTGTGGGGTGGGCTGGCTGTGCTGACAGGATGGCTGGGAGTGTTGTCCTGGCAGTTGTTTGGCTAGAAGTCCCAAGAGTGTCCCTGTGCTTCACACAACATAACCCAGGGTGGTGGTTCTTTGTGGGATCTTGTGTTAGGATGGGGGGCATTGCATTCTACCAGGTGGGTTCTGTGGAGTTTGTGTTGGGGTGTGTGTGAGGGGAGGTGCTTGTGACTATGGTCAGTGCTGCAAGTCCTCCTTCCCACCCAGCTAGCCCGATATCCCACCATGGAACGTGCTTGCATTGCAGGGAGTGGAAGTTGTCTCTCAGGATGTCAGTCAGTGCTGTCCTGCTGTTTGTTGGTGCACAGTTGCCAGCAGGGCCTTGTGCTCCCCACAGCAGTAGCCAGTGTCAGCCATCTTGTGAGTCCTTCTCCACTCCCTGTGATGTGAGCATGGTTCAGGGTGGTGTTGATGGGACAGTTGTGGGGGTGAGCTATGTCTGTGACTACGACTCCCATCATGCTATTGCCTCCACCCCACTTCCCAGCATTCCCATACTTACTTGCTTTTGTGGGGAGTTCAGTGTGTGTGGGTGTAAGAGCAATGGCAAGATGGCTGACAGTGGTGTCCTGCTGTTGGTTGGTGTGCAGTACCCAGCATGCCCTTGTGCTCCCCACGACACAGCAACAGTGTCAGACATCTTTGATGGGCCTTTCCACTCTCTGTGGGATGTGCATGCGTGAGTGTGAGCTTGCTGGGCCATGTGGTGGGGGATGTAGAGCTGTGACTACGACTCCCATCATGCTATTGCCTCCACCCCCTTCCCAGCATGCCCATGCTTCCTTCCTTTTGACTCTGCTTCCCTGTGGGGTGGGCTGGCTGTGCTGACAGGATGGCTGGGAGTGTTGTCCTGGCAGTTGTTTGGCTAAAAGTCCCAAGAGTGTCCCTGTGCTTCACACAACATAACCCAGGGTGGTGGTTCTTTGTGGGATCTTGTGTTAGGATGGGGGCATTGCATTCTACCAGGTGGGTTCTGTGGAGTTTGTGTTGGGGTGTGTGAGGGGAGGTGCTTTTGACTATGGTCAGTGCTGCAAGTCCTCCTTCCCACCCAGCTAGCCAGATATCCCACCATGGAACGTGCTTGCATTGCAGGGAGTGTAAGTTGTCTCTCAGGATGTCAGTCAGTGGTGTCCTGCTGTTTGTTGGTGCACAGTTGGCAGCAGGGCCTTGTGCTCCCCACAGCAGTAGCCAGTGTCAGCCATCTTGTGAGTCCTTCTCCACTCCCTGTGATGTGAGCATGGTTCAGGGTGGTGTTGATGGGACAGTTGTGGGGGGCAATATGTGTGACTGCAACTCCCATGATGCTATTGGCTACACTGACTTGGCCAGCATACACAGAATTCCTTCCTTTGAGTGGTCTTCACTGTGTGTTGGTGTTGTTGTGGTGGCTACATGTCTGGATGTGTTTTTAGTTCTATTTGTGCCACTGCCTAGCTGTAGTTGTAGTTGTGTTTGTACATGTGTTGGCACAGTTGGATGTGACTTGTTTGATGGCATGTGTTGTGTTTATCTGACTGACATACACATTTTGGGATGATTCTGTTCTGGTTGCTGTGTAATTGCTATGAGTGCATGGTTTGACTCTCCCTTGACAGTGATGTGTGTGTTTTGTGGCAGTATATTGTGTACATTTGTTGTGTACTCACCAGGCTCTGGGATGTCCTCTAGTCCATATACGCTCACTGGCGGAAGGATGGCCCGCACCTTCTCCTCCCAGGGCCTGAGGTATATTGGCTTGGCAGGAGGGCCACTGCCGGTGTATTGGCTGTTGATGTAGTCTTTCTTGAGCAGGTCCCGTACCCTCCTGCGCACGTCATACCACCTGTTCTGGATGTCGCTCTTTGTGCGCCGACATGGTGATTGTGCGTTCACCCTGTTGATGATCCTCTCCCACATCTTGGTTTTCTGGGAGATGGGGGTCTGTTGGACCAGTGTGCCAAACAGCTGTGGCTCTACCCTGAGGATCTCGTCTACCATGACTTCCAATTCACAATCTAGGAACTTGGGATTCTTCTTGGGGGGCATGGTGATGGGTGGTGATGGTGAGTGATGTGTGTGTTGGTGTGCAGGTGAGGGTGTGTGAGTGTGTGTTTTGCTGGGTGTATGTGAGGTAGGTATTTGTTGGTGTGCTGATGGTGTGTGGCTTGTGTGAGGGATGAGCTGTGGGTGTGTGGTTGCTTTCTCTTGGGTGCTGGCAGTGGAATGGCATTTGCAAAGGCTCATGGTTGTGATTTGTGTCCTTTATATAGGTGGAGTTGTGGGTGTGTCTTTGTTCTCTGTCCCCACCCCCAGTATTTATTGGCTTGGTAATTGCTTGTTTGGCCTTTTTTGGGTGATTTTTCCTTTGTGCTGTTTGTGTATGTTGGAAACGTTCTTGTGACCGAGTCGGACCCTGCATTTGTCTCGTACGGTCTTCTCCGTTTCGTTCACGCTGTGTTTGTGCAGTTTTCTATGCTGCGTACGCGTCGGTCGCGGTGTTTTGTGTTGCTTCGGCTCGGTTTTGTATCCGTGTCGGTCGTGCGGCTTGGCCTCTGTCCGACTCGCTCGTGGTTTTCGCGCCTTGCATCGTACTTTGCGGTTTGGAGTTCGCGTGTACGTTTCAGTCGGATTTGTTCCGGGTGCGTGTCGGTCGGTTGGATTCGCGTGTTTTTCCGGCCGAATTGCTGTTTTCCTTGCGGCTCGGTCGGTCGACTTGGTTTCGGTACGTGTCGGTCGGATTTTTCACGCCTTACATCGTACTTGGCGTGTCGGGCGCCACAGGTACGTGTCGGTCGGTATTATTTCCGGATCCGAGTCGGTCGGTGCTTTTTCAGGCCCGAATCGGAATCGACCCCTTTGTTTTTACAGTGAAAACTGACCCTTTTTTTGCAAAGTGCCTAGCTGTAGATTTTGAACCCTAGCTCTGCCGGCACCTAGGGAAACCTAGCAAGCCTATACATTTTTGAAAACTAGACACCCAAGGCAATCCAGGATGGGGTGACTTATCTGGCTCTCTCCAGGTTCTGTTACCCAGAATCCCTTGCAAACCTCAAAATTTGTAAAAAAAAAAACACATTTGGCACACATTTCTGTGGTGGAAAGTTCTGGAATCTGTGTGGATCCGCAAAATTCCACCCACCCCGCATTCCCCAAAGTCTTCCGAGAAAAATGGTACCTCACTTGTGTGGGTAGGCCTAGTGCCCGCAACAGGAAACGGCCCAAAACGTAACGTAGACACACCACATTTTCACAGTGAAAACTGACCCTTTTTTTGCAAAGTGAGTAGCTGTAGATTTTGAGCCCTAGCTCTGCCGGCACCTAGGGAAACCTAGCAAACGTATACATTTTGAAAACTAGACACCCAGGGGACTCCAGGATGGGGTGACTTGTCTGGCTCTCACCAGGTTCTGTTACCCAGAATCCCTTGCAAACCTCAAAATTTGTCCAAAAAAACACATTTTCCTCACATTTCTGTGGTGGAAAGTTCTAGAATCTGCGTGGATCCACAAAATTCCACTCACCCTGCATTTCCCCAAAGTCTTCCAAGAAAAATGGTACCTCACTTGTGTGGGTAGGCCAAGTGCCCGCGACAGGAAACGGCCCAAAACGCAACGTGGACACACCACATTTTCACAGTGAAAACGGACCCTTTTTTTGCAAAGTGCCTAGCTGTAGATTTTGAACCCTAGCTCTGCCGGTACCTAGGGAAACCTAGCAAACCTATACATTTTTGAAAACTAGACACCCAGGGGAATCAAGGATGGGATGACTTGTCTGGCTTTCACCAAGTTCTGTTACCCAGAATCCCTTGCAAACCTCACAATTTGTAAAAAAAAACACATTTTCCTCACATTTCTGTGGTGGAAAGTTCTGGAATCTGCGTGGATCCACAAAATTCCAGCCACCCCAGATTCCCCAAAGTCTCCCGAGAAAAATGGTACCTCACTTGTGTGGGTAGGCCTAGTGCCAGCGACAGAAAACGGCCCAAAACGCAGCGTGGACACACCACATTTTCACAGTGAAAACGGACCCTTATTTTGCAAAGTGCCAAGCTGTAGATTTTGAACCCTAGCTCTGCCGGCACCTAGGGAAACCTAGAAAACCTATACATTTTTTTAAATTAGACACCCAGGGGAATCCAGGATGGGGTGACTTGTGTGGCTCTCACCAGGTTCTGTTACCCAGAAACCCTTGCAAACCTCAAAATTTCAACAAAAAAAAAACACATTTTCCTCACATTTCTGTGGTGGAAAGTTCTGGAATCTGTGTGGATCCACAAAATTCCACCCACCGCGCATTCCCCAAAGTCTTCAGAGAAAAATGGTACCTTACTTGTGTGGGTGGGTCAAGTACCTGCGACAGGCAAGGACCCAAAATGTATTGAGGAGACATCAAAATTACCTATCACAAAACAACCTGGTTTTGCAAGGGGGGTCACCTGGGTTTTTTGCCTCGGGCTCAGCAGCCATCTTGGGAAACCTACCAAACCCAAACATTTATGAAAACTAGACACCCGGGGGAGTCCAGCAAGGTAAGGCTTGCGTGGGTTCCCAATGTTTTCCTACCCAGAATCCCCTGCAAACCTCAAATTTAGCTGAAAACCCCCACTTTTTTCTCAAATTTCTGTGAAGGAAAGTTCTGGAATCTACATGGATCCACAAATTTCCTACCACCCAGCGTTCCCCAGGCCTCCCGATAAAAATGGTACCTCACTCGTGTGGGTGGGTCAAGTACCCGCAACAGGCAAGGGCCCAAAACGTACTGAGGAGACATCAAAATTACCTATCACAAAACAACCTGGTTTTGCAAGGGGGGTCACCTCGGTTTTTGGCCCCGGGCTCGGCAGCCATCTTGAGAAACGTACCAAACGCACACATTTCTGAAAACTAGACACCCCGGGGAGTCCAGCGAGGTATGGCTTGCGTGGTTCCCCCAACGTTTTCCTACCCAGAATCCCTTAAAAACCTCAAATTTAGCTGAAAAAAAATCACTTTTTTCTCAAATTTCTGTGTGGGAAAGTTCTGGAATCTACGTGGATCCACAAATTTCCTACCACCCAGCGTTCCCCCAGGTCTCCCGATAAAAATGGTACCTCACTCGCGTGGGTGGGTCAAGTACCCACAACAGGCAAGGGCCCAAAACGAATTGAGGAGACATCAAAATTACCTATCACAAAACAACCTGGTTTTGCAAGGGGGGTCAACTGGGTTTTTGGCCCCGGGCTCGGCACCATCTTGGGAAACTATGGAAATCGGGGGCTATTGCCCCGATATGCCCCCAAGGGGGGCAGAAAGACTGTGGCTATTTTGTTTGGGTGGGTGGGGACATTGGGATGCCCATTCTGGGCAGCCCCCCACCCCTACGTATAAAAAAAGCCAGCATAATCGCTGGTGCCTCGTGGGCTCTCTGCCCCCCACGGGGGGCAGATCAGGGGCTACTGCCCCCATCTGCCACCTGGTGGGGACAGAAAGACAGTAAAATCCTTTTTTGGGGGGTGGTGGCATTGGCATTCCCATTCTGGGCAGCCCCCACCCCTGAATTTTGAAAAACATTTACCCTTGGTGCCTAGTGGGCTTTCTGCCCCCCCGATGGGGCAGATAAGGGGCTATTGCCCCCATCTGCTTCCGGGGGGGCAGAAAGACTGTGGTATTTTTTTGGGGGGTGGGGCATTGGCATGCCCACCTATGTATAAAAAAAACAAATCCCTGTGGCCTAGTGGGCTTTCTGCCCCCCGGGGGGGGCAGATCAGGGGCTACTGTCCCCATCTGCCTCCTGAGGGGGGCAGAAAGACGGTGGCAATTTTTTTGGGGGGTGGGGACATTGGCATGCCCATTCTGGGCAGCCCCCACCCCGAACTTTGGAAAAATAAAAATCCCTGGTGCCTAGTGGGCTTTCTGCCCCCCCTGGGGGGCAGATAAGGGGCTATTACCCAATCTGCCTCCCAGGAGGGGCAGAAAGACTTTAGCATTTTTTTTTTGGGTGGGGGTATTTGCATGTCCATTCTGAGCAGCCCCCACCCCTATGAATATATAAAATAAAATCCCTGGGGCCTAGTGGGCTTTCTGCCCCACCCGGGGGGCAGATCAGGGGCTATTGTCCCCATCTGTCTCTTGGGGGGGGCAGAAAGTCTTATTCCTTCTTTGGGGGGGGTAGGGTGGGGGCTTTGGCATGCCCATTCTGGGCAGCCCCCACCCCTGGCATATAAAAAAAATCCCTGGCGTCTAGGGTGCTTTCTGCCGCCCCGGGGGTGCAGATTGGGGGCTATTGCCCCATCTGCCTCCCAGGAGGGGCAGAAAGACTGTAGCATTTTTTTTGGGTGGGAGTATTTGCATGCCCATTCTGGGCAGCACCCACCCCTACGTATATATAAAAAAAAATCCTTGGGGCCTAGTGATTGTATGTCTGAATTTTGGTGCAATTTTTATTGCGTTTGTATCTTCTTCTCCAGCTGAGATGTGTAGATCTACTACTGGGTCCTCCCTGTCCTCAGTCATTTTGTAAAGAAGAAGTTTTTGTTCAAGGGACAGCTCCCCCCTCCCTGGTGGCTATTGGATGGATCCGTGCTTGGGGATCACCCTCCTGGGGTGATCCCCAAGCACAGATCCACTAGGGAAGGGTACCATTGGAAAGGGGAGATTCTCCCCTTTCTAACGATACCTCTCCCAAGTGTTTCAGTGCTCGGGGGGCTGATATAGCCCCGAGCACTGAAACATTGAAACTGAAACTAAGTTTCAGTTTCGTTTTCAATCTAATGACGACAGCGCGCCATGCGCGCAATCGTCATTAGATTGAAAATGAGTGAAGGGCCTCAGGAGGTTGGGGAATCTCTTCCCCACCTCCCGAGGCCCCAAAAAAAAATTGAAATCCCTCTGCTGTTTGCAGCAGAGGGATTTCGTGCCCCTGTCCTCATGACGGAATGGTTCCGTCATGAGCACAGGAGCACTGGTGCTCATGACGGAACCATTCTGTCATGAGCACCGAAGGGGTTAATTCTGCCAACTGAGTCGTGCAGTCTCCTAGAGATTGCGTTTGGGTGCAACTTGTATGGAACTTTCCATCCCGCATGCGACCTTTAACGATAGCGCATGCTTCGCTGTATTGTTGCTTACTCCCTATGGCCGGTTGAGCAGATCCGTCAGTTTAAATAATATATTCATACTGATCTAGAGGCAAGATTAGATTCGGCGGAGGGTATTCTTGTTCGTATTGCAGAAATGCTTGTGTTTTTTGACTTGGATCAAATCTGTATTCAACATCCGTTGCAGTAAGAGAATTAGCCCATTGTATCCATCTCGGATGTACGGCATTTGCATTTGGAATGCTAGCCTTTGTAACAGCTTCTAAAGCCGGTATCGGTGTTACAACAATTATGCGCTTTCCCTGAGCCTGTGCTCTTTCTCTTGCTACAGCGGTCTAAACTGCTGTCAGGATTTTTTCTGATGAAGTGAAACGCATTACTGCGTTTGTGTACAGGTGTGATTTGTAAGTGATTGGTACTGTTTCGCCTTCATTGAAGGTTAAGTAGGTGTACCCGCATTGACCCGCTATTACACGGATCACTAAGTTGCGTACGTTTACCCGCGTCTGTAAGTGTTTTGAAGCTATCATGTCTTCTTGTAGTGAACGTAGGATGTTTGTGTGTTCCTGTGTCCATTGTCTAACTGAAAAATCAGGTTTTATTAAGTCGTAGAAAGGTTTTACTCTTTCCGCGTAATCCTAAATGTATGTTCTGCCGAAATTTAGGAATCCCAGTATTAATTGTAAATTTTTTTATGATTTTGGAGGTTGGAGCAGCGCACATTTTTCTAAAAAGTTGGCTGCCAGACTTTTCCTTCACTTGAAAGCTCATATCCTAAAAACAGGACATTGAGGTGGGCAATTTGTGATTTTTAAAATTACATTTGTAGCCCTCAGAGGCGAATCCCATAATTATGATGCTCACCCTGGTCAAGTGCCTTTTTAAGTCATCGTTCGTCAGATAAATGTCATCCACATAGGACAATGCTTCCTCATCAAAATTTTGGAGTAATTCGGTTACTCTTGCTGAAAACAACCCCGGGATATTTTTATACCCTTGGGGGAGACGACAAAATTGTCGCTGGGACCTCTTTGCTGAGAATGCGGTCAAATACCTGCTTTCAGGCGCTATATTTTGGCAGAAAAATCCACTTGAGATATCAAGTGTAGTTTTGTATTTTTTCCGTACAATGTTAATCATTAATGAGGCACTGTGTGCATTTTGAACTGCAAATGTCTTAGTGCAAGCGTTTAAATGTCTGTAATCTAAAACTAGACGATATGTATTGTCAGGTTTCAAGACAGGAAACAAAGGATTGTTCATTGATGAGGTGCAATTTTCGATCACCCCTTGGTATTCAACTTGATCTAAGATCTCCCTGACCTGTTTTTTAACTTCTTGCTTTATTGGATATTGTCTCTGTGCATTTGGTGAAACTTTTAACGGGATCACATGGTGGGTTGAATCCTCATCCCATCCGGCATGATTTTTGTACAATGCTGGAGCTAGGGCAACTGCCCACTCCCGTGCATATGTGTGTTTTAAATGAAATGGGAACGAGGTCGGAGAAGGCTGGAAAAATTACAGTTTCTCCCCTAGTGCACTCCATAACGGATGCTGGCGGCCAATCTTGTTCAGCTAATAGGATGTCATAACCAGATGACAGATTCTTTCAAAAGAGACCTTTAACTTTCCTGGGCTTGCCCCTCTCCATTTGGAGTGTTATTTCATATAACTTATGTGGGACACTTACCCTCGTATCTGGTGTTTCCACAGTGATGTAATCTTCAAGTCCGCTGTCACCAGAAATTCCATCAGGTTCTGGCGAGCTATTGTTACATCTGCCATACTGTCAAGCAAAGTCTGAGCCCATTCCCCATTCAGAAGTTGTGTCCTCAGAATTCTGGGCATGTCTGATCTTTAGACCTGCAACTTTCTTCTTCTTAAACTGAGGTTTTGATTTTGGCTTTTCTTCTTTTTTGGAAGTATAGTCTTGGGCGTGCTGTTTGTCTCTGGACTTTGTACGCTCTTCTTTGTGTTCTGACCGTCCTTCTCTCTCTCAGAGTTTTTCGTTGAACCCTGAAAGGAACGAGAGGAACGTGTATCAGTATCCTGATACCTGTCAGGTTTTCTAATATTATCCCTATTCCTGAGATTATACCTCCTTTCGGAGGGCTCCTGTGGAGGAGATCTGCCTCGGGATTCAGATCTGTTTCCTTTAAAGTTTTGTTGTTTTTTATTATTCCACTTCTTTTTAGAAGAAGCTGGTGTCTGCTTGGAAGAGTCCTTTTCAGGACTGCCCTTCAGTTGTGGTTTTAAAGCTTTCCCACCTAAACTGTCTCTGCCTAATTCTGCATATGCAGTTTCAATTATATTGGGTAGTTCGTGTTGTTGATCTATAGGACTTAACTCCCTTAGGCATTGGCAGATTGCCACTGAAGCTGCTTCCCCTTTAATATTAGCTAGTATTATGGCTGATACCTGGTCATAGTTACCTAGTAACTTCATCCCTAAGTTCAGAGCAGGTTCTGCTCCGTACTCGTTTTATATTTGTCTTAATACATCAGGTACTACTGCTAATGAAGGAATACCCTGAGTTCTGGTATAGATTGCAGAAAAGACTGTACCCCAAGTGGTACAATCTTGTGGTGTTATCCCCATGGGCAAGCAGATTGTTAGCATTCTGTGTTTTTCATACGGGGTAGTATTCGGGAATACTGCCTCGAGCTGAGTTATTTTCTGAGCTACCCAGAATGGCATTTGTTCACGTTTCGTGGGCATTTTGCCCATTACCGCGTGTAATGTTTGTGGTATGATTTTAGTTGCTGTACCTTGAGATTGAGTACCATTTGTTGCAACTGTTCCAGGTTGGACTGTGAAAGTCCTCATGACGAATTGCGTCAAGTTTCTGTAGATTTTAATTAAATCCTTATATTGTATGAGTAAGTCTGCCTGTGGCATTGTGTCAATGTCAGGATGTGGTGTGTAGGCCGCTAATATCGGCCATGTTGCCCTTTCTCCTCTGAGCGGGCCTAATCTTACTCTTCTTCTTATGTGGGGTAGGGCGCCTTTAAACCAGTATAAGTGTTCCTGGTATGTGAGTGGAATCTCTATGTCCTCGAACGGACCATATTCCACTGGTGCATCTCCTTCTGTATAGTAGTGACTTTCTGTGTTCTTGCATCTGCTGATGGGAATGTAACCCACGAATAAAATACCTCTGTTCTGTTTGATTCGTGTCCCTCAATCACAAAAACTACTAAGCAACCCCTAGCTGATAAACCATTTTCTAACAGTTTCAGGGTGATTGTATGTCTGAATTTTGGTGCAATTTGTATTGCGTTTGTATCTTCTTCTCCGGCTGAGACGTGTAGATCTACTACTGGGTCCTCCCTGTCCTCAGTTATTTTGTAAAGAAGAAGTTTTGCTTCAAGGGAACTAAGATAAGGTTTTATATGCACAATTTTTAGGAACACTGTGTCCTTCAAGCTTGATTAACCAACAGCTAATAAATAGGATTTTTCACCTACTCAGCTGTGGCGGAATTTGTGCCCACCCACTCCAGACGTCTCTGGTGTTTGTGAGTAGGGGTCTCTGAGAATAGCATGACTGAACTACTCAGATTCTATTGTTAAATAAGTACCCAACCAACGTTGGCGGCGCCATACAGGGTCTGCGTGTTCGGATAACATAAACTGTAGGACTGGTGGCAGACTGGCTCTGAGCACCCCCACAGAGAATGTTAGCCTTTCTGTTTTAGCTAGCTCACAGTGCCACTAGAATCTCCTCTTATCAGGGAGAGAATAGTTTCTGGCAACCTCAGAACATGACAACCCTGATCCCCCAGGATCGTGGAAACAATATACTACTTTTCGCTCAGTCACTCGTGCTCACTTATTCGGTCTCAGAGAGTTACACAGAAGAAACAGTGGGGCGTGTTACAATAAGAATTTATTGCACAGTTGTTTTTATAGTGTAAAATAGATGCGCTGCAACAACCGTTAGACAGTAGCAGATATATATAATGTTATAGGGTTTCTGCACATACAGAGCTATGCACAGGATAATAGGACCTCGGAATATAGTGGTGAGCCAACCATAGACCTTAGCACCCAAAACCCCAACCCAACTAGCCTTAGCGTCCCATTAGCACTAATGTACCAATGATTAGACAACCCAGAACACGGTATCTCTCTCTCAGGACTCGCAGAGGCAAGAACACTCTTTCGTCACTCACTCGTACCTGTCCACAACATGCGTAAGAAGAGACACTGTATATGTTAAAATGTTTATTTCAACTTACGTGCTCTAAGATACAGTACACGTGTCAGTACTAATAGCATAATACATATGAATAATATAATCAGCATAGTTACTACTCCATAGAATACGAACGGGGAAAGCATCTCATAAAGCAGTGGATATATGTCTAACTAACATTACCACCCTCCCCGTGCTGGAAGCCAGTTTATTATGAAAATAGAAGACCTTTGGGCTTTGACTAGCGAACCCCCATACCTCAGTCTCTAGATGCAAAACTACATCAGCAGACAATCATAGCTCTTCTCTCTGGAAAGGTCATCTCCAAGTGCCATCTAGAGCGGGCGACCGCATTATTAAAAGCACACTAATTTCTCCATGGCAGCTGTACATGGTGTTATGTCTAGGTGCGAGGGACGGGCCAAATCAGTAAGAACCAGGGACGTGTTATTCGACCTTGTAACTGTTGTTCAGACTGAGCCCAAAGGGAACAGGAGAAAAGGTGAGAAACAAAAATGCAGACAGTTGTAAAATAACTTGGCAGTAGCAGAGGGCGACAGAACAACGGCCAAGAGTAACGTGCGCAAAAGTCATCATGGCAGCCAGGCCTGTGCCAACGTAGCCAGGCAGGCCAGGAGGCCATGAGCCACAAGACAATAATTAGCAGTACAGTGAAAATAAAAGGATAGTACAGTTCTACCATCTTGCAATAATCATGAATACATACATGAATATAAAATGCCTGATAAAAATGCGCGTACTCCTACGATGCCTATCTAGATGTACCTAAGTGTACCTAACATGTGAGTAGGTGTGAAGCCAAGAATCCCTCTAGGATTTAGTCTAACCCCATTACCTGAAGTGAGAGAGTGTGGTACCCCGTCCTGGTCTCGAGTTGGAAACCCCGCGAGGGATGTGTGAGACCGCTGTCAGCTGGAGCGTCTGCATGCAGGAGCCTCAGCGTCTCTGGTCAGTGTGTGAGCCTGGAAGTCTCGGTCTCCTCTCCCAACCCTAGCAAGATGTGCTGTATTTATACAAAAAGTATCTAGGGTTTCTTTGTCCCTTGTCTCTTGTATTTAGCCATTGTTGGATTTGAGGATGATGTATGAGATGAACCTTGTACGTAGATATTATGCAGGTGGTGTGTAGCCCCTGCCTGGTTTCTAGGAACCCTCATGAATATTCATTCAGACTGTATGAGTGTATTGATGGAGTTATAGGACGCTATTGTTCAGTGAAAACCCTCCTTCTGTGCCCAGGACTAGAACTAGGTAAAGGTTCAATCCTAAAGGCTTGCTACTCTGTAGTATAAGGGAGATAATGTAGGTGAAGGTGTATAATATTACCCAGGCCTATATTAGGGTACCTATATGAAACATAACAATGGACGGAGCGCTGAAACTTTTCCGACACTCACCTTCAGTCACAGATCTGGGTTGAATCCATCATCATTCTTTAACTCACTTCGCCACCTCAGTTCAGATCCAGCTATATGCAAATCAGTCTTGACCCTGTGCATCATGGGAACAGTCCAGCCCGAACTGCCAAGCTAGGTCTTCCCTGAACCGGAAACAAGCATCCTGGGACCGGTTTCTGGGTAACACCCTTCATCAGCCAGGCTAGCTTGAATCCAGCGCAAGCAAAATAGGGTCGTACATCTGGCACTAAGTGATTTGCCCAGAATCACAGGATGTTGAGTGTCCCTACTGAGACTCAAACCCAGTTCCCCAGTTTCGAGGTCAACTGCTCTAGCCGTTAAGCCACATCCTCTCAAGTGCACCAGCAAAGAGAGAGAGCGGGAATGCCACATATATTAGTAAATATGGCACATGCCTGCCCTCTCTATTAGACGCAGCATAGCATGTTGTCTTGCTGTGTTGCGCTGCTTCAAATCTTGATAAAGCTGGCCCTTGATTTGCAGACTTCATTGTTCGCCACAGCACACAGTGGGACAATGCCCCTTTTCGTAATATGGCCCCTGGTGTCCAGATTTTCTGAGAGATTAATATTTGTACAAGCAGAAAACTCTGTCTTTTGCATCAGAGATCACGAATTATTGGAGAAGATTGAAGCTGAAACACAGGGGCATATTCTCAAGGAGCTATCGACGAGTTAACAGCACTTCATCGCAGCCAAATCTGCGATAAATTTATCACCCCATTCCCAAGCTGGTGCTAACAGCCCATAACACCAGTTTACCTGCGATAGCAGTCTCAAAAAACATTGCCACAGAGGAGCCCGGCAACTAACGCTAATGATATGCAGAGTAGGCGTTCCCGTGCCAAAAGCCGCAACAACACCACTCCACAACATTCTCAACGACCAGCCAGATCGGCGATAAGATCACAAAACATGCGATAAGGCGCGTTAGCAGCAGGAAACTAACACCTGCTCCTACCTGGTGTAAAGTCGGACGACAACTGGCACCAGACAAGGGAGCACAGCCCATAGCCACACATGAAGAACAACAGATGCCCTGGAGCAACCCATCATGCAGGCCTGAGCCCCAATAGGTCAACAACACCCACCGCCACCACCCCCAGGACCCCCCCCCGGGCCCTACTTGGGCACCTCCCACCCCCCCCATGGACAAAGATATTGCACATCAACTCCACGAAATCATGAACCTAACAAATCGCCTGAAGTTGCACAATCACAACACCCAACATACATGTGTGGCTCTAAAAAGGGAAATCATACACCCATATCAAAATATCCAAACAATACGTTTATTACAGAACAAACCAAAAAAAACAATTCTGAAGAGGCATGGCGGGTCGTCTCAGGACATTCTGTAAGTCACAGCCTGCAAAACAGAAATCTGGATCAGAAGGTGTGCCATGCGCCCATCTAAGTACAGAGAGAGAGAGCGAAAGAGAGGAAGAGAGAGGGAGAGAGAAAGAGAGAGGGAGAGAGGGAGAGAGGGAGAGAGAGGGAGAGAGGGAGAGAAGGAGAGAGGGAGAGAGAAAGAGAGAGGGAGAGAGGGAGAGAGAAAAAGAGAGAAAGAGAGAGGGAGAGAGGGAGAGAGTGCCGACACTGCGGACCTAGGCCTCACTGCTCACCTGCTGCCACCGGTGAGTCTCCAACCACGTGCCGGTATTCACAGCAGTCCCCCAGGTCCATCATCTGAAACAGTTTCCAGAGACATGAATGGCAGAGTCCATACAGTTGCACACGCCATCATCGCTTGCCTGCCCCTGCGCACACAGGCTGCTGCACCCCAGCCCCTCCCGCCGCCCAGCGGTGATTGCCTGCCCCTGTGCAACCAGGCCTCACTGCTCACCTTCCGCCACCGGCGTGTCCCAAAGAGGGCCCACCATGTTCCGGAGGGATCTCCAAGCCCGGTGCCCGCGACCATGGCACCCTCCACATCATGCAGCCCTGCACCGCGGGCCACCAGGTCACACACCTGACTCTGGGTCTTGATTTCGCAATGGCAGAGACCACATCAGTGCACACGGCATCATCGCAGGCTGCACACCCGCTCAGCGCTTGAGGTGCCACTAACTCTGTGAAGCGCGACGCAACGCCACATGGCGGGAGGGCCGCACTGCCCGCTGGCCCAGGCCTACACTGCGGTCCAGCAAGGCTCACACTAATCCTTGCCAGTCCGGACCGCCAGGACGGCGCATCATCGCAGGCTGCACACCCGCTCAGCACTTTAGGTACCCCTATCTCACTGCACCGCAAGACACCGTGCCGTGGCGGGGTGCCTGTGCCTGCCGCAGTGTATCCGGTGCCACCAAGTCTGTGCACCGCTAGCCATGGACCATTAATGATTGAGTCCCGTTGTGTGGACGCCATCATGTCACCCCCGGCACTGGGCAATGTGAGGTGGCAGGGCCCTAGGCCCTCATGCACACATGCGAACTACACGGAGCCACCCAGTCAGAGAGAGTAGAAATGGCATCCAGCACGTGTGCCAGGCCCTTTTTATTGCCAGGGTCACATGTCATCTGACGCCAGTGCTGGATGGGTGTGGTGTGGGTGTACACCAGCCGTGAGGGAGTGGCTGTGGCATGCTGACAACTAGACCTGTGAGCTGCAGATCCCCACAGTGAAGACCTGGGACATGTAGCGTTGTCGTCCCCACCTGTGTGCGTAATCGGAGTGGGCTGTCCTGGCGTATGCCAGTCCAGCGTAAGGGTGTGAACAATGACCCCGGGCCCTGGGCGTGGTACCGTCCTGGGCTGGACAAGGAAGTGACCAATGGATGTGTCTCCATTGTAGTGTCGGCGCCACACGGACCGGAATAGGCAATCTGTCACCCTGTGACAATAGTCCCACAACATGGGCAACATGGACGTAAGGGGGAATCACTGACCCTACATTCATCCATACTTCCACACTTGAAAGATCATAGACATGACACATCTGTGTTTATATGAATTTTTATTACACATTCTAGGGAGTGTTGCAGCTGGAGCAGTACAGGGCTATGCCAACCCCACTTCACATTGTCGGCCCGTGGAGGGCCAGCCAGAGTCCTACAGCGAATGACAGGTACATCAGGAGAGGAGGAGTTCAGTCCGCAGTCTGATAGCTGTGTCATTGGTGACCAAACAGAATATGGCAGTCCATGTCGAGGTCCAAGGTGAGTGTCGCAGAGTGCATCAGGGGACAGTGGAAGGTGATGATGCAGAGGGCAGAACCAAGCAGAAACAGGCCACATGGCGGAGATGAATGCTGCTGCGTCCTCCTGACCATGAGGGCTGATTCATCCGCATCTTCATCCTCTGCTGTTGCATGTGTCTCACATGTGGGTGGTGGTGTACTGTCTCCAGCACTGTGTGGCACAGACACATTAGGGGCCGGAGATGTGGATGGGGTGGTAGCAGCAGCATGCATCAGCGCCAGGCCTTGTGGCAGCAATGCCATGAGGAGGGTCTTTAGGGCATTGAGGGACCCAGCTACCTCTCGCTGGTGTGCAGCTGTGGCAGCCGCTCTTTCCGCCTGCACCCGCTCCATGTTCTCCATGATCCTCCGCATGTGTCCCAACTCCCGGGCGAGATCGCTGGAGGCACTCTGGCTAGACAGTCGTTCTTGTCGCAGAGTCAGGACTCTGGCGATGTCAGCCATGGTCCATTGGAGAGCATGGAGCAGACTTTGGGTGTCCGTTAGGGACTGTGAGTGGTCCCTGATGGGACTTAGACACTCACGTATGGCGTCTAGTTTGGCTGCCATGCGGTCGAACCCCACCTGCACCTGTTCAGCCAGCTTCTCCTGGCACCCCAACACACGTTGGAAGGCCATGTGTTCGTCGTGGGGGTCCTGGGAGGCAGCCGTGGTGGTGGGTGCTGCCTGCTGTGTGTGCTGTGCAGGGGGGGGCTCCTCGTGGCAGCTGGGCTGCCCTGATCCTGGAAGTGGACTGCGGAGGCTCTCCACAAGCTGTTCGAGGGTGTCTGAGTCAAAGGTGTGGTGGTCCTCTTCCTCATCAGAGAAGAGAGGTTCGGACTGCTCTGCAGGAGGTGTTGGATTTCCCCCTGCAATGTGAAGGGGAGTTGCAGTTTAACAACGTGTACACATGTATGTTGACACATTGCACATGTCTGAATTCAGACTGCATGACAGTGTACATTGTGACTGTTTGGGGGGAGCTGCCTATTTGATGGGGGACAGTGGACATTCCGACTACATCACGGATGTGAGTTTGTACTTGTACATTGTCAACTCATATTTCCCTGCAGTGCCATATGTGATTGGCCAGTTACTACGCACATGCGGCACCTGTTGTGTCCTCTGTTCTGTTGTGGAAAGGTTGCGGTTTGTACCACCTCATTGTCAATGTTGATGTGCTCTGCATGTTATGTGTGTGTGCCGCATTTTGGGGGAGTCGCCCCTGCAGCTCTGATTTAGCTGCCCTTCTCCCTTCCATGCGGTGTGCCTCTGGGTTCTGTGCTTATGCAGTGCTGAGATGTTGCATGCCTGTGTGCATTGGACTCTTGGTGGGTGTTGTGGGTCTGGGGCATGTTTTGTCTGGAGATGTGCTATGCTTAATTGTGCATGTGTGCCATTGTGCCCATCTCCCCCCGTCCCCCAGTCCCTGGTGGTTACTCACCCTGTTGCTGTTGTGTCCGGTCATGTTGAGCAGTGTCTGGTCCCCCGACTCCTGCCACCGTCTCCCCACTGATGACTGTGGAGAACATTTCCTCCATCTCGTCCAGCTCCTCCTGTGGCGCTGGACTCCCACCTCCAGTCTGCATTGCTGCCTTCCGGTTGTTTGCGAGTTTCAGCTTGGTTTTGCGCTTCACATCATTCCAGCGCCTCTTGACCTCGTCCATTGTCCTCTTCAGCACTCCGACTGCATTCACCTTGTCCACGATGGTCTGCCATATTCCAATTTTAGTTGCCAGTGACACAGTGGAGGTGATGAACAGTGATTGATGGTGTTCTATCACCTCCGTTATCAGAATCCTGTTTTCCTGCAGACTGAACTTCGTCTTCCTCTTCTTCTTGTCCTTTCACTTCCCTGACCCCGAGGTCCCAGGCTTGTCCTCCGTGGGGCTTGTGGGGTTCTGGTTGTCCTCTGTACTTGGTCCGGCTGCCTCCATTGTGCTTCGCTGTTGTTTGGATTTTGTTTGTATGTTTTTTTCTACTTTTATGGTGCATTTTCCCGCATGACGCGTGGGACTTGCAGGACTGTGGCTGGTTTTCGTAGATTTTTGTATCGCGATTGGCGTCATCGGTACTATTTTCGCGTTGGGGTTTCGCGTTTTTGCGGCGTTGCGTTGTTGTTAACGCGTTCATTTGACGCGTTGTCCTGTGACTATCGCATGGTACCGCCGTGTTGTGAATACCACATTGACACAGTGTTGTTTTCCCGCGATGGACTGCGATGTGTGGGGTTGCGTTAAGCTACACTTGCGGTAGTTATCACACGTTCTTGAGAATATGCCCCACAATTTTAAATTAAGCATTGCAGTTTGTATCCAGTTACACTCATATATACAGGTAAAACCATTCTAAACATTTCTATAAAGGATTAAGCAATATCAAAGTTGTGTAAAATATACAGAACTAACATTCTCAATCACTTAAACTGTGTGCATTGCATAAAATAGCCTATAACCTTTGATAGATAATAGTATATGTCATTTTGTCTTATCCTGCATGCTTTGATAAAAATACGAATATTGCAGCGAGTGCACAATGATCCCATTGAGATGCATTTGGTAAATTGTTCCCATTGTTTGCTGGGTGTACTTCCTACACCAGCCCCATGGCAATTTTACAGGAGAAATACTGTACATCCTTCTTTTGATCTCATGATTACTTTATTTAGATACACGCTGGGTGTTTCTTTGGTGTTTACTCTATAGACGGAGCATAAGTAATTCCAGAATATTATAAACTGCACCTCTGCCAAAACCAATCGAAATAATTTCTTTATGTTTGTCATTTTAATTTTATTCAGATATTTTTAAAAATCCTTGCACTATTATTATGGTCACTGACAATGATTTCGAGGTCTGTGTACAATGAGATGTAATTCATACGCTTGCACAGCTGAACACAATCTCTTCAATTTTGGTTCTATGCAACATACCAATGCACATATATATATATATATATATATATATATATATATATATATATATATTCACTGAAAAAACCATAGGTTTTAGGGACAGTTATAGTTAGTTGGACATTGCACTCGTTCAAAACCCGTGAAATTCCCCTGTTATAGTTAGTTCAGCTAACTATAACTCGCGCCCCGCAATGCACTGCTGATGACGTCACATATTACATCACTCATGACATGGTCAGTGACATCACTGATGACATCACTGATGACATCTCAAATGACATCACTGATGACATCACTGATGACATCATCCAGTGACTGTGTGTTTCTGTAAAGTTTAAATATGTTTAATATATATAGGGAAAGGCGTATTGAAGAATGAGTGGGTGTATAAGTGTCTGAATGGATGATTTAGTACGTGAGTGACTGACTCTACAAGTGAGTGATTAAACGTATCTTACTGAATGCATGGGTTAGTGACTAAACTGTGTGAATGTCTGTATCCGTCTGTTTGTTGGTGTGTAAGTGGATGCATGGATTTGCGAATAGCTACATGAGTGTCTATATGGGTTATTGATTGGTTCTCTGAGTATCTGTATGGCTGCCTGAGTGTTTGTGTGGGTGGGGTGTGTGTGACTCTATACATAGATGGGTGAGTGGGTGATTCACTGGGTGCATGATTTCAAGAGTGCATCTGTGATGGACTGCTTGGGTGGGTGAGTGTGTGTATGGGTGTGTTAGTGAGTGAATGTATATCTCAGTGGTACATGTGCGAGTAACTACTACATATGTAAAAGGCAGTATATATGTGTGTTAGAGTATTTAAATGGCTATAAGTGAGAGTGTGTTATTGTGAGAGTGGCTGTATGGATGCGTGTGTGCTTGTATCAGTTATTGTATAAGAGCGTAAGAATGTGCTAGTATTTGTATGAGTAAGTGAGCTGGTGTGTGTATAACTGTATAGGTGAGTAAATGGGTGTGTGATTAATTTTTTGCATGACTGACGGTGTGTGAGTACCTCTATGGATGAGTGGCGGTGTGTGAGTGTTTATATAGGTGTATGAGTGCATATGATAGTCCTGTACTGAGTGACTGTAAGTATGAGTGACTGTACAGGTGAGTGAGTGGATGTGTGTGTAGACCTAAGAATCAGTGAGTGGGTATGTAGTTTTTGGTGTTGGAGTGTCTATGGTTTTAAAAATGGCAGTCTGTAATTTAGAGTGGGTGTATCAAAAGTTATATTAGGGTGTGAGAAGATGCATGAAATGTTCACATGGATGATGTCATCAGTGATGTCATTTGAGATGTCATCAGTGATGTCACTGACCATGTCATGAGTGATGTAATATGTGACGTCATCAGCAGTGCATTGCGGGCGCGAGTTATAGTTAGCTGAACTAACTATAACAGGGGAATTTCACGGGTTTTGAACGAGTGCAATGTCCAACTAACTATAACTGTCCCTAAAACCTATGGTTTTTTCAGTGAATTTCAAAAGTTTTTTAAATGCTAATTTCTAACTATAACGTGTCTGAAACCTATGGTTTTTCAGTGAATTTCAAAGGTTTTTTAAATGCTAATTTCTAACTATAACGTGCCTGAAACCTATGGTTTTTTCAGTGAATTTCAAAGGTTTTTTAAATGCTAATTTCTAACTATAACGTGCCTGAAACCTATGGTTTTTTCAGTGAATTTCAAAGGTTTTTTAAATGCTAATTTCTAACTATAACGTGCCTGAAACCTATGATTTTTTAAGTGAATTTCAAAGGTTTTTAAATGCTAGTTTCTAACTATGCCAACAGAGGTAGGACATGTGAAGAAAGAAGAAAAACGCACAGAAAGAAGCAAAAGATGTGCAGAAAGAACCAACAGAGGAGCAGAAAGAGGCCTTGTTGCAAAATCATCCTGTGCCCACAACTTTTTCAGACGGGTACTGGTGGTAACTGACTCTGACTAACCAGAGCCAGTGCGCGTTTGCACAGTGGTGAAGGGAGGGGGCCTGAGGTGACATGTGTGCAAACGCGCCCCGTGGCGCGTTTTAAGTTGCGGGATTAAGTCCCCTTGAATCCTGAGGGTCCCTGGGGCCCAACTAGCCCCCAGGTACCTACAGTTAGGACCACAGAGCTGAGTTGCAGAGAGGCGTTCCGAGGCCACGCACCTTTTTCACCTCTCTGCAACGCAACTCTGTTGTGCTTACTGAAGGTACCTGGTGGGCTAGTTGGCCCTCAGGGTCCCACAGGATTCAAAGGGAATTAACTCCCCAACTTAAAACGCACCACAGGGCGTGTTTGCGCACATGTCACCTGAGGCCCCGCCCCCTCCCTTCACCACTGTGCAAACGCGCCCCGTGGCGCGTTTTAAGTTGGGGGATTAGGTCACCTTGAATCCTGAGAGTCCCTGGGGCCCAACTAGCCCACCAGGTACTTCCAGTAAGCACCACAGGCCTGCGTTGCAACGCCTGTAACAAATTGTGCAGTTGTGTTTAGGTAGTGAAGAGGGTCGTGCTGGGGGTAGTGTTTTAGGGTTTAGGGTAGTGCAGTTGTGTTTGTGTAGTGTAGGGGTCATGCTGGGGGTAGATTTAGGGTTTAGGGTAGTGCAGTGGTGTTTGGGTAGTGTAGGGAGTCGTGCTGGGGGAGTGTTTTAGGGTTTAGGGTAGTACAGTGGTGTTTGGGTAGTGTAGGGGATACTGCTGGGGGTAGTGTTTTAGGGTTTAGGGTAGTGCAATGGTGTTTGGGTAGTGTAGGGGTACTGCTGGGGGTAGTGTTTTAGGGTTTAGGGTAGTGCAGTGGTGTTTGGGTAGTGTAGGGGTTCGTGCTGGGGGTAGTTTTTAGGGTAGTGCAGTGGTGTTTGTGTAGTGTAGGAGGTCGTGTTTTAGGGTTTAGGGTAGTGCAGTGGTCTTTGGGTAGTGTAGGGAGTCGTGCGGGGGATATTGTTTTAGAGTTTAGGGTAGTGCAGTGGTCTTTGGGTAGTGTAGGGGTTGTGCGGGGGGTAGTGTTTTAGGGATTAGGGTAGTGCATTGGTATTTGGGTAGTGTAGGGGGTCGTGCTGGGGGAGTGTTTTAGGGTTTAGGGCAGTGCAGTGGTGTTCGGGAAGTGTAGGGGGTCGTGCTGGGGGAGTGTTTTAGGGTTTAGGGCAGTGCAGTGGTGTTCGGGTAGTGTAGGGGGTCGTGCGTGCTGGGGGAGTATTTTAGGGTTTAGGGTAGTGCAGTGGTGTTCGGGTAGTGCAGGGGGTCCTGCTGGGGTAGTGTTTTAGGGTTTAGGGCAGTGCAGTGGTGTTCGGGAAGTGTAGGGGGTCGTGCTGGGGGAGTGTTTTAGGGTTTAGGGCAGTGCAGTGGTGTTCGGGTAGTGTAGGGGGTCGTGCGTGCTGGGGGAGTATTTTAGGGTTTAGGGTAGTGCAGTGGTGTTCGGGTAGTGCAGGGGTCCTGCTGGGGGTAGTGTTCTAGGGTTTGGGGCAGTGCAGTGGTGTTCGGGCAGTGTAGAGGGTCGTGCTGGGGGTGGTGTTTTAGGGTTTAGGGCAGTGCAGTGGTGTTTGGGCAGTGTAGGGGGTCGTGCTGGGGGTGGTGTTTCAGGGTTTAGGGCAGTGCAGTGGTGTTCGGGCAGTGTAGGGGGTCGTGCAGGGGGTGGTGTTTCAGGGTAGTGCAGTGGTGTTTGGGCAGTGTAGGGGGTCGTGCAGGGGTGGTGTTTCAGGGTTTAGGGCAGTGGTGTTCGGGCAGTGTAGGGGGTCATGCTGGGGGTGGTGTTTCAGGGTTTGGGGCAGTGCAGTGGTGTTCGAGCAGTAAAGGGGGTCATGCTGGGGGTGGTGTTTCAGGGTTTAGGGCAGTGCAGTGGTGTTCGGGCAGTGTAGGGGCGGTGCAGGGGGTGGTGTTTCAGGGTTTAGGGCAGTGCAGTGGTGTTCGGGCAGTGTAGGGGGTGGTGCAGGGGGTGGTGTTTCAGGGTTTAGGGCAGTGCAGTGGTGTTCGGGCAGTGTAGGGGGTCGTGCAGGGGTGGTGTTTCAGTGTTTAGGGCAGTGCAGTGGTGTTCGGGCAGTGTAGGGGGCGTTGCAGGGGTGGTGTTTCAGGGTTTAGGGCAGTACAGTGGTGTTCGGGCATTGAATCGGGTGGTGCTGGGGCTGGTGTTTCAGGGTTTAGGGCAGTGCAGTGGTGTTCGGGCAGTGTAGGGGGTCGTGCTGGGGTTGGTCTTTCAGGGTTTAGGGCAGTGCAATGGTGTTTGGGCAGTGTAGGGGGTCATGCTGGGGGTGGTGTTTCAGGGTTTAGGGCAGAGCAATGGTTCTCAGGCAGTGTAGGGGGTTGTGCTGGGGGTGATGTTTCAGGGTTTAGGGCAGTGCAGTGGTGTTAGGGCAGTGTAGGGGGTCGTGCTGGGGGTGGTGTTTCAGGGTTTAGGGCAGTGCAGTGGTGTTCCGGCAGTGTAGGGGGTCGTGCAGGGGGTGGTGTTTCAGGGTTTAGTGCAGTGGTGTTTGGGCAGTGTAGGGGGTCGTGCTGGGGTGGTGTTTCAGGGTTTAGGGCAGTGCAGTGGTGTTCGGGCAGTGTAGGGTGTCGTGCTGAGGGGTGGTGTTTCAGGGTTTAGGGCAGTGCAGTAGTGTTTGGGCAGTGTAGGGGTCGTGCAGGGGGTGGTGTTTCAGGGTTTAGGGCAGTGCAGTGGGGTTCGGCCAGTGTAGGTAGTCTTGCTGGGGGTGGTGTTTCAGGGTTTAGGGCAGTGCAGTAGTTTTCTGGCAGTGTAGGCGGTCGTGCTGGGGCTAGTGTTTCAGGGTTTAGGGCAGTGCAGTGGTGTGCGGGCAGTGTACGGGGTTGTGCTGGGGCTGATGTTTCAATGTTTAGGGCAGTGCAGTGGTGTGCGGGCAGTGTACGGGGTTGTGCTGGGGCTGGTGTTTCAGGGTTTAGGGCAGTGCAGTGGTGTTCGGGCAGTGTAGGGGGTCGTGCTGGGGGTGGTGTTTCAGGGTTTAGGGCAGTGCAGTGGTGTTCCGGCAGTGTAGGGGGTCGTGCAGGGGGTGGTGTTTCAGGGTTTAGTGCAGTGGTGTTTGGGCAGTGTAGGGGGTCGTGCTGGGGTGGTGTTTCAGGGTTTAGGGCAGTGCAGTGGTGTTCGGGCAGTGTAGGGTGTCGTGCTGGGGGTGGTGTTTCAGGGTTTAGGGCAGTGCAGTGGTGTTCGGGCAGTGTAGGGGGTCTTGCTGGGGGTGGTGTTTCAGGGTTTAGGGCAGTGGTGTTCGGGCAGTGTAGGGGGTCTTGCTGGGAGTGATGTTTCAGGGTTTAGGGCAGTGCAGTGGTGTTCGGGCAGTGTAGGGGGTCTTGCTGGGGGTAGTGTATCAGGGTTTAGGGCGGTGCAGTGGTGTTTGTGCAGTGTAGGGGGTCATGCTGGGGGTGGTGTTTCAGGGTTTAGGGAAGTGCAGTGGTGTTTGGGCAGTGTAGGGGGTCGTGCTGGGGCTGGTGTTTCAGGGTTTTGGGCAGAGCAGTGGTGTTCGGGCAGTGTAGGGGGTCGTGCTGGGGGTGGTGTTTCAGGGTTTAGGGCAGTGCAGTGGTGTTCGGGCAGTGTAGGGGGTCTTGCTGGGGGTGGTGTTTCAGGGTTTAGGGCAGTGGTGTTCAGGCAGTGTAGGGGGTCTTGCTGGGGGTGATGTTTCAGGGTTTAGGGCAGTGCAGTGGTGTTCGTGCAGTGTAGGCGGTCTTGCTGGGGGTAGTGTATCAGGTTTTAGGGCGGTGCAGTGGTGTTCGTGCAGTGTAGGGGGTCGTGCTGGGGGTGGTGTTTCAGGGTTTAGGGCAGTGCAGTACTGTTCGGGCAGTGTAGGGGGTCGTGCAGGGGTGGTGTTTCAGGGTTTAGGGCAGTGCAGTGGTGTTCTGGCAGTGTAGGGGGTCATGCTGGGGGTGGGGTTTAGGGTTTAGGGCAGTACAGTGGTGTTCGGGCAGTGTAGGGGGTCTTGCTGGGGGTAGTGTTTCAGGGTTTAGGGCAGTGCAGTGGTGTTCGTGCAGTATAGGGGGTCGTGCTGGGGATGGTGTTTCTGGGTTTAGGGCAGTGCAGTAGTGTTCGAGCAGTGTAGGGGGTTGTGCAGGGGGTGGTGTTTCAGGGTTTAGGGCAGTGCAGTGGTGTTCGGGCAGTGTAGGGGGTCGCGCTGGGGGTGGTATTTCAGGGTTTAGGGCAGTGCAGTGGTGTTCGGGCAGTGTAGGGGGTCATGCACGGGGTGGTGTTTCAGGGTTTAGGGCAGTGCAGTGGTGTTCGGGCAGTGTAGGGTGTTGTGCTGGGGCTGGTGTTTCAGGGTTCAGGGCAGTGCAGTGTTGTTCAGGCAGTGTAGGGGGTCGTGCTGAGGCTGGTGTTTCATGGTTTAGGGCAGTGCAGTGGTGTTCGGGCAGTGTAGGGGGTCGTGCTGGGGCTGGTGTTTCAGGGTTTAGGGAAGTGCAGTGGGGTTCGGGCAGTGTAGGCGGTCGTGCTGGGGCTGGTGTTTCAGGGTTTTGGGCCGTGCTGTGGTGTTCGGGGTGTGTTGGGGGTCGTGCTGGGGCTGGTGTTTCAGGGTTTAGGGCAGTGCAGTGGTGCTCGGGCAGTGTAGGGGGTCGTGCTGGGGGTGATGTTTCAGGGTTTAGGGTAGTGCAGTGGTGTTCGGGCAGTGTAGGGGGTCGTGCAGGGGCTGGTGTTTCAAGGATTAGGGCAGTGCAGTGGTGTTCGGGCAGTGTAGGGGGTCGTGCTGGGGCTGGTGTTTCAGGGTTTTGGGCAGAGCAGTGGTGTTCGGGCAGTGTAGGGGGTCATGCTGGGGGTAGTGTTTCAGGGTTTAGGGCAGTGCAGTGGTGTTCGGGCAGTGTAGGGGGTCGTGCTAGGGGTGGTGTTTCAGGGTTTACGTCAGTGGTGTTCGGGCAGTGTAGGGGGTCTTGCTGGGGGTGATGTTTCAGGGTTTAGGGCAGTGCAGTGGTGTTCGTGCAGTTTAAGTGGTCTTGCTGGGGGTAGTGTTTCAGGGTTTAGGGCAGTGCAGTGGTGTTCGGGCAGTGTAGGGGGTCATGCTGGGGCTGGTGTTTCAGGGTTTTGGGCAGAGCAGTGGTGTTCGGGCAGTGTAGGGGGTCGTGCTGGGGGTGGTGTTTCAGGGTTTTGGGCAGTGCAGTGGTGTTCGGGCAGTGTAGGGGGTCTTGCTGGGGGTGGTGTTTCAGGGTTTAGGGCAGTGGTGTTCGGGCAGTGTAGGGGGTCTTGCTGGGGGTGATGTTTCAGGGTTTAGGGCAGTGCAGTGGTGTTCGGGCAGTGTAGGCGGTCTTGCTGGGGTTAGTGTATCAGGGTTTAGGGCGGTGCAGTGGTGTTCGTGCAGTGTAGGGGTCGTGCTGGGGGTGGTGTTTCAGGGTTTAGGGCAGTGCAGTACTGTTCGGGCAGTGTAGGGGGTCGTGCAGGGGTGGTGTTTCAGGGTTTAGGGCAGTGCAGTGGTGTTCTGGCAGTGTAGGGGGTCATGCTGGGGGTGGGGTTTAGGGTTTAGGGCAGTACAGTGGTGTTCGGGCAGTGTAGGGGGTCTTGCTGGGGGTAGTGTTTCAGGGTTTAGGGCAGTGCAGTGGTGTTCGTGCAGTATAGGGGGTCGTGCTGGGGATGGTGTTTCTGGGTTTAGGGCAGTGCAGTAGTGTTTGAGCAGTGTAGGGGGTTGTGCAGGGGTGGTGTTTCAGGGTTTAGGGCAGTGCAGTGGTGTTCGGGCAGTGTAGGGGGTCGCGCTGGGGGTGGTATTTCAGGGTTTAGGGCAGTGCAGTGGTGTTCGGGCAGTGTAGGGGTCATGCACGGGGTGGTGTTTCAGGGTTTAGGGCAGTGCAGTGGTGTTCGGGCAGTGTAGGGTGTTGTGCTGGGGCTGGTGTTTCAGGGTTCAGGGCAGTGCAGTGTTGTTCAGGCAGTGTAGGGGGTCGTGCTGAGGCTGGTGTTTCACGGTTTAGGGCAGTGCAGTGGTGTTCGGGCAGTGTAGGGGGTCGTGCTGGGGCTGGTGTTTCAGGGTTTAGGGAAGTGCAGTGTTGTTCGGGCAGTGTAGGCGGTCATGCTGGGGCTGGTGTTTCAGGGTTTAGGGCAGTGCAGTGGTGTTCGGGCAGTATAGGGGGTCGTGCTGGGGCTGGTGTTTCAGGGTTTAGGGCAGTGCAGTGGTGCTCGGGCAGTGTAGGGGGTCGTGCTGGGGGTGATGTTTCAGGGTTTAGGGTAGTGCAGTGGTGTTCGGGCAGTGTAGGGGGTCGTGCAGGGGCTGGTGTTTCAAGGATTAGGGCAGTGCAGTGGTGTTCGGGCAGTGTAGGGTGTCATGCTGGGGCTGGTGTTTCAGGGTTTTGGGCAGAGCAGTGGTGTTCGGGCAGTGTAGGGGGTCATGCTGGGGGTAGTGTTTCAGGGTTTAGGGCAGTGCAGTGGTGTTCGGGCAGTGTAGGGGGTCGTGCTAGGGGTGGTGTTTCAGGGTTTACGTCAGTGGTGTTCGGGCAGTGTAGGGGGTCTTGCTGGGGGTGATGTTTCAGGGTTTAGGGCAGTGCAGTGGTGTTCGTGCAGTTTAAGTGGTCTTGCTGGGGGTAGTGTTTCAGGGTTTAGGGCAGTGCAGTGGTGTTCGGGCAGTGTAGGGGTCATGCTGGGGGTGGTGTTTCAGGGTTTAGGGCAGTGCAGTGGTGTTCGGGCAGTGTAGGGGGTCGTGAAGGGGTGGTGTTTCAGGGTTTAGGGCAGTGCAGTGGTGTTCGGGCAGTGTAGGGGGTTGTGCTAGGGGTGGTGTTTCAGGGTTTAGGGCAGTGCAGTGGTGTTCGGGCAGTGTAGGGGGTCATGCAGGGGCTGGTGTTTCAGGGTTTAGGGCAGTGCAGTGGTGTTCGGGCAGTGTAGGGGTCATGCTGGGGGTAGTGTTTTAGGGTTTAGAGTAGTGCAGTGGTGCTTGTGTAGTGTAGGGGGTCGTGCTGGGGGTAGTGTTTTAGGGTTTAGGGTAGTGCAGTGGTGTTTGTGTAGTGTAGGGGTCATGTTTTAGGGTAGTGCAGTGGTGTTTGGGTAGTGTAGGGGGTCGTGCTGGGGGTAGTGTTTTAGGATTTAGGTTAGTGCAGTGGTGTTTGGGTAGTGTAGGGGTCGTGCTGGGGGTAGTGTTTTAGGGTTTAGGGTAGTGCAGTGGTGTTTGTGTAGTGTAGGGGATCGTGCTGGGGGTAGTGTTTTAGGGTTTAGGGTAGTGCAGTGGTGCTTGTGTAGTGTAGGGGGTCGTGCTGGGGGTAGTGTTTTAGGGTTTAGGGTAGTGCAGTGGTGTTTGTGTAGTGTAGGGGGTCATGTTTTAGGGTAGTGCAGTGGTGTTTGGGTAGTGTAGGGGGTCGTGCTGGGGGTAGTGTTTTAGGGTTTAGGTTAGTGCAGTGGTGTTTGGGTAGTGTAGGGGGTCGTGCTGGGGGTAGTGTTTTAGGGTTTAGGATAGTGCAGTGGTGCTTGTGTAGTGTAGGGGGTCGTGCTGGGGTAGTGTTTTAGGGTTTAAGGTAGTGCAGTGGTGTTTTTGTAGTGTAGGGGGTCATGTTTTAAGATGCAATGCTCCAATACCTGACCAGTCTGCACTACATAAAACTGCAAAAAACTAAAAATAAAAAGTGTTTTGCACACTTTTGTCATTGGGCTATATGTGGGCTACATCTGGGTAATATTTGTGCTACATTTGGGCTCTTTTTTCACTGGTGGCCATCTTGGAAGACTTCTTTGTTATGAAGTTTCCTAATTTCTTCATTTACTGCAGTCTCCTCAGTAGGAAATGCTTTCAGTTTTTTACTTTGATTCCATCAAGAAGGCATTCAGATGTCTCACATCTGCCATAAATTCAGAATGTTAGCACTCTAGTTGCTCATTAGATCACTGGAGTAAAGCTACTCCTCACCAGGGAGTTAACTGGTAGTCTGCTGCTGGTATTGAAAGTGATTGTTTCAGTCTGCATGTCAGAATTTTCTAATGAAATAGAAGAGGATTTGAGATCTCACTTAAAACATGCCCTAATTTTTCTTTCTGCAGCACTAACCATAATTTCTATTTCAAAAAGAACCCCTCATTTTGTTCCTTTTTAAATTAAATGTTTTAAGTGTTACCAGTTTATTCCAATCAAGATGGCTTCAGGTGTGCCATACTTTTGTCATAAGTAAGGCTGTTAGCACTCTAGTTGTTCTTTAGAACACTCTGGGAAGCTGCAGTAGAACACAAAGGCATCAACTGGCAGGCTGCTCCTGTTGAAATATAACAGGAAGATATTTGAGATCACACTTGAAACATGTCCTAATTTTTCTTTCTACAGCACTAACCATAATTTCTATGACAAAATGAACCCCATCATTTTGTTCCTTTTTAAATTAAATTGTTTAAGTGTTACCAGTTTATTCCAATCAAGATGGCTTCAGGTGTGCCATACTTTTGTCATAAGTAAGGCTGTTAGCACTCTAGTTGTTGTTTAGAACACTCTGGGAAGCTGCAGTAGAACACAAAGGAATCAACTGACAGTCTCTGCCCTTGTTGGATGTACATGTTTTACTGAGAATGTCAGACTTCATTCTCACATGAGTGAGAAAGATAATGTGAATTTACAGAAAATATGCTCTCATTTTAGGTTCTGGAGCACCTTCCAAACCTCCATGGGACAAGCATGAGAAAATAGTGTTCTCTCAAACATGATTCATGATATCCCAGCAGAAGGTTTTTCACAGGGTAAAATCACCTTAGAACACACCACAATTCCTGAAATTAGTATGGTACCATCAGCAAATAAATTCTAATGTAACTAAAACCTGTTATCACCCTTTATAGTTCTTCTTTTGGTGACCCTCAAAATCTTCTATTCACTACAATGCATTTCAATGAGGTACTATCACTTATATTGGTCCCAAGATGGCTGCCAGCAATTCCAGGATGAAGTGCTGACAGCCAATCAGATCTCACGATGACATGTGTGGTTAGGCTCCGCCCAGATATATATGTGATTTTACTTTTGATTTTCTCAGGAACTACTGAACGGATTTACACCATTTAAGCAAAAGGCACGACACTGAACCAAGGGCTACCTCTTTGCCAAATTTGGTGTAATTCCGTTCAGCAGTTCGGGCTGTAGCTGCGACTAAAGGTTCCTATGGAAAAATGAAATGGGAAAATGCGTTTTGGGCCCCCCCTTTTTTCTCGGCCCCCGCTTGACGTATCACCCCGACACTTTCAGGATAGGAGCGGACCGGAGCGCCCCAACAAGTTGGAAACTTTCGCGAAGATTCGTCAACCGGTGCCAACGTTATTTCAAATAGAATGTCGCGGATTTCCTATGGATAATAGGTTTTAACTATAACTATCTACTGGCGACCGCCAGTAGATATATATATATATATATATATATATATATATATATATATATATATATATATATATATATATATATATATATATATATATGTGGGTTCTAAAGCTAAGATATATAGCACAGTGGAGAGGACGTATTTCTGCCTTGTTCCTAACCCATACCAATGATTAAAGAACACTTGCTATTAGAGAATCCCAAACACTTATATGGATTTTTTTAAGACATACCGCCATCTCAATACATTTCAAATAATGGCTTAACAACTCTACCATAGTCATTTTTGGTCCCAATTGTTAATGCCACCCGTATCTCAAATATTTCTCCCGCAATCTCCAATGTATTTCATACTAACCTGAACCTTTGCCCAAACATGCCGAACTTGATAATGTCTGCTCAGATCAGGGGAGCAGTCTCAGCTCTTCCTAATAAGACCTTTGCAAACACCACAGGCTGAAGAGTAATCAAAGAGCCAGGATGATAGCTTCTGGTTACATATGGCTTCCTCAAGAAGCCTATATCGTGTGTGGACAACCAGATCAATATCTGACTAGTCACTTCAGTAAAGCCACAACAGTGATTAACAAAAATGATGGGTTTTAAGCATTATTCAAAATGTACCTATTTATCAGTGTTTATGGGGCCAACAGACGTAAGTCACAGGTTTTTTATTTTTTATTTTTTACAAGATGGCATCTTTTTTAAATATGCCGAGACGAAGCTTTCTGTCTGAGGGTCTTTTTTGCTTCAGCACACCTTTTGGATTTCTGTTACAGTTTTCACATATTCCCGCGGGAGCCTTTAATTTGTAAGAATTGAAGCTCTGGATCATAGCAGAAGATTACGGTGATGACTTTGTTCTGCACACCTGCCTTTAATGGAGTCCCTGGAGACCCAGTGATAAGATGATGAGTGCGAATGATATTACTTTCCTACTGCCTCTTCACTCTGTGGACGGCGATTGTTCTTAGACAGTAGGAGATGCCATTTGGAGAGAGTCGATTCAGTCTGACACCAGACAATCTCATGCCCTTTTCACTGTAATTTTGATAAAACATATGTCATCGATTTTACTTGGTTCCTCTCGGTCATAATGGCCATAATGGGTGAAGCTCAATAACGTGATAACCTACTAAGATTTTTTTAGTTTGGATTCTTTAAGGCACTAATGGAAGTTTCATTCTATTTCATTTATTTATGTTTTTTAAGGAGTTTACATTTTGAGTTAATATGTTTCCAAGTAAGTAACGATTTAGCCTTTCATACACACTTCAAAGCAACTTTGACTTTGATGCAGACAAGTGCTTTAAAAATCAATTCACTTGAGAGAGACCGAGGGCCAGATGTATCACTCTTTCCTGCAGTGCAACGCAGCAAGCCAGCTTGCTGCTCTGCGCTATGCAAAAGGGCAGGAATGCACCATATTTACCATTGTACGGCACACACCTGTCCTTTCCTAGTGCTGGCACGCTTTTGGCTGCCTAGCGCCAATGCAATGCCTTGTATCATGGTGCAAGGGTGCCTGAGTTGTAGGCAGGATTGTTTTTGTGCAGGGCTTCCAGCACAAAAACAATCCTGAGAGGCATTTTCCTCCTTATGTGTGGGCTGCAGAATACAGCACATGTAGAAAGAGGAAATAGCGAGGAGAAATAAAGATATTTCTCCTTGTTACGCCTCCCCTGGGGAGGTGTAGCATTTTAGCACATTGCCAGGCCTACCATTAATGGTAAATCTGGAAATGCACCAAAATCCATGGGTGGATGCATGGGAACACCCATGCTGCACCCATGAAATGCCTCCCTGTCGCAGAGTATGAAAGGCAGTGAGTGATTTGTGCTGCCTTGCATTACTCTAGATTTATCAAACCATTCAGGGCCATGCAAGGTGGCCTTATGTGGCTTGATAAACCCCACTAAGGGTTTGCTTCGCCCTTATGCCCACTTGCTTGGCACAAGGGTGATGCAAAACCTTGATACATCTGTCCCTTAGTGCATAATATTCATGCTTTTAGGAAATGCACTTTTGTGCAATAATTTAATAATGGTACAAAACATCTCAACTATGCTTTGCACTAATGAAAGTGACAAAAAGAGGCACAATTTTGGAAATTGGGTTATGTCACAAGTATGACACGCTTGCACCTTGCTTTAAGTTTACTGTTTGCACATCCATGTTGTTTGAGTACAAGAGTAACAAACTAGAATTGCATTCTCTTGAATTTCCCTACTACAGCAATTGCAACAAAAGCATGTGAGTTTTGAAGCAACTCTTGTGCTGCAATTTGGAACCTGAATAAATAATGTACGTTATTTAGGAGCTAAACATCGATAAAAGGGCAGCACTAGAAAGGAACTAAGAGTATGGCTATTTCTTAAGGCCCAGTTCACAAAGGTAACTTTGCTAGTGTAAATCTACTCATTTGTAGATTTACTCCTACACCAAGACAAAACTCTCCACTTTGAGCGATTCACAAGTTCTATGTGGAGATTTATACCTAGGTGAAGATTCATAACTAAGGGCCTGATTTAGATCTTGGCGGACGGGTTACTCTGTCACAACAGTGACGGAGATCCCATCCTCCGAAATATAAATCCCAATATATGCTATGGAATTTATATTTTGGCAGATGGGATATCAGTCACCAGTGTGACAGAGTAACCCATCCTCCAAGATCTAAATCAGGCCCTCAATGTATAAGTACAAAGGTACTATTAGTAACTTTTTTCCTGGTTGTAGACATTTCCACCACCTGAGCAAAGATCTGCCTTTAAGAAAATGTAGGGAAATGCAATAACGCTTATTTAAAAAAAAAAATATATATGAATAATTTTATATACAGCAAAAGGTAAAAAAATGTATATTATATTAGCCAATAACTTCTTAAAGAAAAATATACAGTACATTAACTCATACAATTAAATTTGTTAAGTTTGCAAATTCGTTTATATATAGTGTTTATTTTTTAAATGATAATTTGTGAACAATTAATTTGAAAAAAATGGTTATTTAAGTTTATAATTAATTTTAACAATAGTTGTTAGACATTTTAAACAAAGTAAAATTTGTATTTTTGAATTTAAGTGCATTATTAAAAAAACATAACTTTGATTATATTTAAGTTTTTTCAACATAAAATAAATGTAGTTTGTGAATGGCAATTGTCTAACTCTTATGTAGGTGTATGTTTTGTATTAGCATGCTCCTGCCTAATCCGATCTTTAATTTTCCCTGAACTCCTCCTATTTAGTAGACATTATTCCCCATTTCCAAACTCTGTGTTGCGCACAATTACTATTACAGTTACTTTCAAAACGTATATCTATGTTTGCAGATATCTCCACTTCCAGGATGGAGATCTCTGCACAGAAAAGATAGGCGGGACAGGGAATCTTTTGTAGTGCATGAAGTTGTACTACTGAAGTACTACTTCATGCACTCCAAAAAGCCTTTTGTGTCTAAGGCCCTATTCTTTTACCAGCACATTCGAGTCAGCAGTGTAGGTATTCCTCTTTTTCACAACAAGCTTTTGCACTTGCGACCGGTCAGGAACAGCTGAATCAAGTTATGTATTTCAAAATCCACATTAGTGAACATTCAGCCATGTTAAACACAAAGCGAGCTGCTAACCAGGATGGTGAACTGACCAATGAGATACGTTTAGCAGGAAAATGTTCAAACTATCAGCCTCATCTACATAGATTTCGCTGGCAAAAAGTGGATGCAGATTGGCAAATGGCATCTGATACCAATGTATTACTAGGACAATTAACAAAATAATGTATGTCGGGGGGTCAAAGAATGACCTGCCAAATTAACATGCATCAGTTAGGTGGTAATTTGAAACCTCCTGTGATTGACTATGATCACAATGATGGTGGCCTGCAAGGGAGAGCACACAACCACCCCACTGATTGTAGGTCGTAGCGGAGCAGAGTTTTTTCCTCCCTTGCGCTTGCCAATGGTAAGTTGGCGAGCGAAAAAAATCCGACGCTAGACCGCTTCCCGGTGAGATTTCTCAACGCGGGGGGGACGCGGATGGTCGCTACCGCTCGCATTGAGAAAGCTTCCATTTGCGTTGAGGAAGCTGCCGCTTGAGTAGAACATTTACTCGAGCGGCAGAAAGAAGAGGCGCCCTCTTGCACTACCCAGGATGCCATTCATGCTGATTATTTACAGCACAGGACATACACCTGATGCTAAAAATCAGTGCAAACGGCATGAGGTAATGCACTCCGCAGCTTGTGGAACTCTGTGTAGCTTGGCAGAGGCTTTTTGGCACTTTGCAGAGTTTCATGTAGGTGGACTCTGCCCAGGCCTAATTGATTGTATTCCAAAGCAGAAACCCTTTTTTTCTTTATTAAAGCAGCCTGTGTTCCTTAAAGGATCAGCACTGATGTTAAAAAAAAAAATCTATTTTGGAAAACGTCAGGGGAAGCAGCTAGTGGTCATGTGGCCCACTACCAATTCCTCCCTGAGGCTGTCACCCTAGCTTGCAAACGGTGAAGGGGTTACAAATGGATTCCTTTACTATTGTAAATCAGTTATGTTATAACTTAGGTTGGAGAAAGCCTTTGTCAAGCAACACCTACTATCCTTCTCAGGGTAAACCACATAAGTATCTAAATTAACCTGTGCATAACCCTGCGGTAGCCAGGCACAAAAGCAGTCGGGCTTAACTTGAACGCACTGTGTTAGTAATTTATGCAGTATACAAACAGTAACATAAAGAAAACGCAACAAAAGAAAATCCCAAACCAATTTTGAGTATATTTAAGTAAATAATTTGGGACCAAAATGACAAAGATCTAGTCAGTAGAACCGTAGAAATGCTATTTTAAAGGTTTAAGTAAGAATAGCGTTAAGAGCAGAAAAAGCTAACTGTGGGTATCTGGTCGTGCTGAACCAGGACAAATTCACAAGTTCAGCACGATGGCCAACCACACCAATCAGGCCAACCACGATGGAGTGGAACCAGGCTAGTCCAGCAGAAAAAGTTACATTTTCAAAGTCTGGCACGCAGTGTTCAAAACCTCAGTATTTCACTGGAGGAGCTCAACTGATGTCAGCCAAGGGTCCAGGACCTGGGGAGGCACCACTTGCGGATCAGGAACTCACTCCAGCAGAGGCTCAAACAGGTTCAGTTGCAGGTCCAGGAAGGTCCAGTTGCAGATCCAGGAAGGTCCAGTTGCTGGTTCAGGCAGGGATAGTTGCAGCTTGTCAGCCGGGCAGATGCAGGAAGGTCTCTTGAGCTTGATGTGTCCCTGTAGCTCAGAACAGGAGGTCAGCCAACTTACCCTCAGAGTCACTCAGTAGAGCCTGGGATGAAGGGAGCAGGTCCAGCCTTCCTCCTCAAAGAGCAGGGCAGTCCTCTGAAGAACAAGGCAGGTGTCAAGCAGCATGGACGTCCTCTGGTAGCAGCAGGGCAGTCCTCTTCAGAACAAGGCAGGTATCAAGAAGCAAAGCAGTTCTTTGGGGAGCAAGACAGACCTCAAGCATCAAAGCAGTCTTCTGGGGAACAAGGCAGTCCTTGTTCTGTAATGTCCACAGGCCGTCAGTTTACTGAAAAGTGGGCCTGAGGTTCCTATTTTTATACCTGGTGCCAGCTTTGAAGTGGAAAACGTCTAGAGTTTTCCCCCTACAGTTAGTTCTGGAATTTCCCTGCTCCCTGCCCAGGATCCAAGGGGTCTGGGGTGACAATAGTCTATGTCAGGTTCTCTGTAAGTGTGTTAGAGGCAGCCTTTGAAATGTAAGTGGGGCAGGGAGCAACTGCACCCCTCCGATCCTGGCAGGATGGCCGTCTTCCAGCTTTATCCGGGGGGTCTTATTGTTGACTGTCTGGGCCTAATACACATTCCTGAAGGGGGAGCAATTGACAGGCACAGGCAGCTTGAAACGGCTAGAAGGCCTCAGAAAGTTTTGGGCAGGTAATCTAACTTTCTATAAGTGACATTTTCAAAATTGTAATCTGAAATCCAACTTTACCATTAAAGAGGATTTTAAATTGCAATTCGAGTCCAAACATGATATTTCTACATGTTCCAAATCAAAAGTTACCACTTATGACTAGGACATATAAAACATAAAAGTATATGTCCAATTTTTTAAACACAATGCACCCTGTCCTATGGGCTGTTTAGGGCCTACCCTAGGAATACCAATGTATTAAAAAGGGAGGTTCAGGCCTGGGAAAAGGTTTATTTTGCCAGGTCGAATGGCAGTTTAAAACTGCACACAGGCTGCAATGGCAGCCCTGAGACATGTTTTAAAAGGCTCATTAAGTGGGTGGCACAACAAGTGGTGCAGGCCCACTAGTAGCATTTAATTTACAGGCCCTAGGTACATTTTGTACCATTCTACTAGGGACATATAAGTACATTAAGGGGCCACTTATGATGTCGGTCGGAGTTGCCTCCGACTGACATCACTTCAGTTTCGGAACCAATCGACCTAGGATCGGCGGTCAGAAATCGCAATTACTATGCGACCGCACATGTTGCAGTTGCAAACTCCCATTTCCCTATTGGAGCTTGTGCTGTGGGCAGAAATCACCCGCAGCACACGCTTCTATAGAGAAATGGGAGATTGTGTAAATCCCTGCACCGTGTGGCAGGCACCTTTTTCAGGGGGGGCACCATAGGTGTCCTCTCGCCCACAACCGGAGGCTGCAGAAGAAAGGGGGCCCTGCTAGGGGCCCCCGAAAGTCACTTTCCGACAGGCTGTCCATGTTGGAAAGCCCGACATTGTAAGCCTGTTGGAAACCGACATCATAATCCCGACGGCGGAAACGCAGTCTGTACAGGATTATGCGGTGGTTCCAACTGGCCGACGGGCTCCTTTAGCCCCTCGGAAACCAGTCGAATTGACAGGCCGGTTTCAAATCTGGTTGCCATCATTGTAATACGGCGGTCAGATTTGAAACCTTGGATGTCAGTCGGGAAGCCCCCGACCTGCAGTCTAAGACTTTCCGTCCAACATCCAAATTAGGCCCTAAATGTGCTAATTAGATGTAAGCCACTTTTATCATATTTAAAGGAGAGAGTACACAAACTTTAGCACTGCTTAGCAGTGGCAAAGTGCACAGATGTCAACAAAAACAAAAGTAATGAAAACAGCAGAGGTGAAGGCAAAAACATTTGGGGATGACCCGGCTGAGAGGGCCAAGTATAACAGTTAGCACCTTCTTTGAGGAGTTAGCAATTGGTCAATGGTTTATGACCAGAATTCCGGTCGCAAACCATTGACATATAGGCTACTGCTTTACAAATTGGAAGGAATGCTACTTCCAAATTGAGATTAGCTATGAATTGCATAACCCATTGTCCACAATGAGAAAAGTTTTCCAACTAGTAAAATAGGGTTTGTAGATTACAGAAAAGGAATAAGTGGTTGCAAGCTGGGTGAGTTTGTGAATCACAGTGTTTGTGAACACAAAATCCTTTTGTACATCTGACCCAAAGTGAATAAATATGTAATGTTGCCCTACATCGGAATACCCACGAAGAAATAGAGAAATATTTACCTACATCAGTAATACTAAAACAGTTATAATATTGCTCCTGATCTGCATGTACCATAACTTGTCTCACCTCTTGTATATAATATTATAAATTATCTTACAAATAGTATTGCTTCAATTGAGTACACTTTTCTCAACTTGGAGCAGTGTACTGCAAACCCCGATTCATCTGTGCATACTTTTTCATCACTTGACTCAACAAATTTTCAACGCCTTTTTAAGTGTTTAATGTTAAATTTAGAAAAAAAGAAAATTATCATAAGTATATATACTTTTTTAAACACATATATAAAATTGTATATAGGTTTCCAAAGTTCACCTGCAGCTCGTTGCACTCAGGGTGGGTGCCTCCGCTACGTGGTGGTGAGCCCGCAATATCTGCATTTAACAAACCCAAAGGAAAAACACGGAGCACTCACGGGATGACATTCCAATAGTTGTTCAATGCCAGTAAACGCGTTTCAGCTTTTGACTTCCTCGGTACTAGCAATCCAGCAATGTAGTATTGCAACCATGCTTTTAAATTCAGTGGTAACATTTTCATTGGCTGATTGAAGATTGCACACAAAAGAGGACTGCTGCCGTCCTTTTTAGTATTCACTATTCATGGAATCACAGTGCATTATAGCCATTGAAGGTAAAATAAACTATTTATCTCAAATTCCATCTATGAGGGTAATTAAAGCACTGAGAGAATGCTGTCATTTGATATGATAAATAAATAAACACACACAGACATGGCTGCCATGAATAGCATCAAAAATGTCTATGCGGCGTTTAAGCACTGAGTGGTGGAGCATATTCGGTAAAACAAAGAAGAACGCAATCTCATAAGATATTTAATTTCAAACCTTCGTTTGAGAAGATGGATGTGGATGTGTTGACCACAATATGGATGCTTTTGGAATTGGGTAATTTTCTGCAGACATAGAAGAATTAGAGCAACATTCATCAACATGTACTGACACTTTGTTTCTAGCAGGAAAACTTTTCTACATCACTTGCTGTTGTTGTAAAAAAAATGCTGCTGGATGCTGTGAAAGGCCCAAAGTATGAAAATATTTTATGAATTCCCCTTTGGAACAGTCCTAAAATCAGCACCTGCATTTGGAACTAAGCATTCATCACCAACCTTCTGTGCAGTTAGCAATGTTTGATTAGTATGCACGATCATGACAGTATATAGTTAATAGATGAGTATAGTATTAAAAAAATATTTTGGAAAAGGTTGAGAAAGACTGTGGTGTATAAAAGAGGTTAGTAAACAATTTCCTGTTACTTAACCCCTTGCATGCTTAGGACGGCCCCCGGCCGTCCAACGTCACTGTGGGCGTGTGCGGAGGACGGCTGGGGGCCGTCCAAATCCTGCCCACTCATTAATTCTCCTGCACAGCGGGAGAATGTGCGCAGCATGCAAGGGGTTAAAGTCAAAATATTATGCTTCTGATACCTCAGATTGTTGACAATTATGCAGAAGGAATACATTCATCCTGTACATTCCTTTTCATACGTGAATACTGGTTACCAAACTGTAAGTGACTCAACTTCAGATCATTGACCAGGGCACTTCCAATTCCCATTCTACCCCTCTTTGAAAAACATACCTATTTTTCCATGCATTTTCTTTTCAGTTTTCTCATTTTTTTATTTTGCAGCTTGGGGAATGTTAACTGAAGCCATCATGCCATCACTTTTTATCTTCCACTAGTCCACGTTCTCTTCATGAAAACTGTTTCTTAGATTTACAAACACTTTCCATAGGGTTTGCATTACTCTTTTAACATAAACGTGACACAAAGGGCCCTATAATGAGTCTAGAGGTAATCAGCGGATCCAGCCACCGCAGCACCAGCAGTCCGACTGCCTGATTATGGCTCTGGCAGTCAGAACGCACTACCACCACTGGCCACAAGGAGGGGCGGTCAGAGGCCGCAATATGCTTGGCGGGACTGCCACCGTCCCGCCAAGCATATTACAAGTTTTCTCTCAGCCAGGCATGAAGAGCATGGTGGAGAAGAAACAAAGAGTGCCTCAGACATATGTGGATGCACACAGGGGGGCATACCCTGTGCCCCCCTGTGTGCATGCACATAGATTCCTGCACAGCATGGGCTTTTGAGTCGATGCCATGCAGGAACCTTGTAAGGCGTTCCCATTGCGGGGCCCTTTTAAAAGGCACTGCCGCTTCTAGAGTGCACCGCAGGGGGAACCGCCATGCCACCCAAACCTCAGACCACTGAAAAGTAGAAATCTGAAGGGTGGGTGGCAGCAACCTTCGGCAGAGCAGTGGCACGGCGGTTTGGACCTCCGTGCCACAGCTCTGCTGTAAGGTCGTAATTGGACCCAAAGTGTTGTGGTGGGATTTCAATGCCACCCAAGTCATAATTTGCATTGAGTTGTAAACCAAAGTAATGCAAAGCTGTGCAATGCACTGCCTTGCATTACTTTACATCAAAGGGTGACCATCTGGCGTTTTGATGCAAATCTCTGTCTCAAAAGAATTGTAGATAGGACCTTGTGACAAAAATTCTTCACCTCATCGAGCAGGAATAAAGAGGAGAAAAGTTTTAATTTCTCTTTTTTTCCCCCACTTTGTGGGGCAGATTTACTAAACTGTCACCGAAATAAGTGCAGCACTACATTGCATAACGTTTGCTGCTGTGCCCCATGTACACACCTTTGTGCCACAGTGCAAGGGTGTGTGCGAGTGTCTAGAAGAGGTTTTGAATTGGAAGGGTTCCCTCCCGGTGCAAAATACTATGCTTAAACAACTCCTAAAACTTTTCCTACTTGGTATGTGTGCTGTACAGGGCAGCACACATGCAAAGTCGGAAAGGAGAAATGAAAACATTTCTCCTTTTACACGTGGTTTCAAAAGGCGCCATTTATTTAATGTAAAACCCATCTCACATATTTGGTAGACATGGTTTGTATCAAACAGGGTAGATGATTGCATGGGAATGCCCATGTAACGTCCCCTTAATGCTAAGCAATGCAAAGCAGCAATTGTGCTACTTTGCGTTGCTATTTCCAGCACAAAACAAGTTTTGCGCAGTAAAGTATTATATTAAAAAAGCATTTTGTGTTGGTTTGCATCACTTTTATGATGCAAGCCCTGTGCAAAATGTTAGCAAACCACCCGCTCAGTGTGTGTTGCATTGTACAGCACACAGAAAAAGTGGGAAATGCCTTAAAGCATAGATTTGTGTACTGGAAGGGAACTTTTCCAGCACAAAATCTATGATTCCCACATCGCAGACACCCTTGTACTATGGTGCAAGGGTGTCTGCGTTGGTGCATGGCAGCCAAAACTGCTCTCTTCTGTTCACGTAACCCAGTGCAACAACTACTTGCTGCTTTGGGTTGTGTGCATTCTATGTAAATCTGGGCCTGTGCAACCTGTTTGCATTGCAAATTCATAAACTTTCTGTTTCACAACGCAAGGAGTTACTCGTGAATAAAATGTTAATTTGTATAGCTGGTGTCTACAGATGCCTGTCGACTCCGCTTGAAAACTCTACAATCCCAGCAAAACACCAAATGATCCTCGTTGTTTGTGGCTTCATTTGTTTATGAGATTATCTACTGAATAGTGTTTTCACTGGGAAGTTGTTAAAGGAATTGAGATGCACACAAATAGTGGTTAATACCTTTCACTTAAGATCAGATTGAATGTGTGCCTGCTAGGTCTGCTTGCCTGTATTTAATAATAGCATTGGTGCCATGTGAAGCACAGGAGTCCATTTGCAGCTTTTCATTCTTTCATTGCTGAGTGTTTTGTGGAAAGTGCAGTGTTAACTGTTCTGTGTGATATATTTGTTACACATGAGATTTAATCTCATATTATTTGTTTATTTAATATTTTTTCTATTAGCTGCTGTGCCTAAAACAGAATATATGGCATACACATATGAATGGTGCACTACAAAAGTTAAACATTAAAAAAATCAACTTTACACATGAAAAATTCCACTTAGTGCCTGGTTACATGTCCAGCAAATAACAGGCACAAATTGAGCCCCCTTTATTTACCTCTAAATGAGAATTGTAGTAATTTGTGGGTGTGCAAATACGTCCAATTTCGGGTTTCACCCCAGATTAAGTAATTTAATTATTCTGACAGAGCTACTAAGGCCACCATTACATCTGGGCCTGTAATCACTGACCATGTCATGAGTGGTGTAATATTTGAGTCATAAGCAGTGCATTGCAGGGGCGTAAGTTATAGTTAGCTCAGGTAACCATAACTGCTGAATTTCACTGGTTTTGTATGAGTGAATCTGAGCCTTACTATAACGTCCCTGTAATCTTTGTTTTTTCATGTATATATTCACTGAAAAAAACAAAGATTATAGAGACGTTAATGTTAGGCACAGGTCCGCTCGTACAAAACCAGAGAAATTCAGCAGTTATCGTTAGCTGAGCTAACTATAACTCGTGGCCCTGCAATGCACTGCTTACGCACCTACTCACACCCCAATATAACCTTTCATACCCCCACGCCATCTACCACAATGCCATTCTCAAAACCATACCAGTACTTACACACCCACTCACTGATCTACACACACATCCACTCAGTCAACCATACAGCCGCTCATAACCCAATTCCCTCACTAATAAAGCCACTGATATATCCACTCCGTCACCCATACAGCCACTCACATACTGTCGGTCACCCATAGAGCTACTCACACACCTACTCACTCACCTATACAATCAATTACACAGCCATTTACTCACCCATACACTTACACACACCCATCATTCACTTACTCATACAGATACTAACACGTACTCACTCACCTAAAGTCACTGACACAAGCACACACTCACCCATACTGCCATTCTCACAATCACTCACTCAACCATAGAGCCGCTCATATACCCTATCACTCACCTATACTGCCTTTCACATACATGCACTCACCTATATTCCACTGACACATCCACTCACTCACTGACACAACCATAAACACACACACTCACCCATACAGCCCCTCAAACACGCACTCACTAACCCATATAGGCACTGACTCACCCACTCACTAATCCATACAGGCAGTCACGTATCCCCTCACATACCTACAAAGACACTCAGACACCCATACAGCCACTTAGACACCAACTGATACACTGGTAGAGACATTCACACAACCAGTCACTCACTCATGCATTCACGGAAACACCTAATCACTCACTTATACAGTCAGTCACGCACCCACTGAATCAGTCATACAGGCACTCATACACCCACTGATTCATCAATACACCTTGGTATATATATTTAACAATCACAGTCATAGTGATGTCATCAGTGATGTCATTTTGATGTCATCAGTGATGTCATCAGTGATGTCACTGACCATGTCATGAGTGATGTAATAAGTGAGGTAGTAAGCAGTGCATTGTGGGGCATGAGTTATAGTTAGCTCAGAAAACTAGAACTGCTGAATTTCTCTGGTTTTGTATGAGTGGAACCTGAGCCTAACTATAACGTCCCTATAACCTTTGTTTTTTTTTGTGAAATTCTGGGTTTTTATATTCCATTTCCTAACTATAACGTCCCTGTAACCTTTGGATTTTTCAGTGAATTGCTAAGGTTTTAAAAAAAATGCTAATTCCTAACTATAACGTCCCTGGAACCTTTGGTTTTTTCAGAGAATTTCTATGTTTTTCTAAGTAGAAATGGATTTGCAGAGTGGTGGAGAAAGGGGGAGGGGGCTCTGACCAGTTCAGGAATCCCGCTGTGTAGGACTTACAGAACGTACCAGGAGGGCTTCTTCGCCCCCAAGGTCCCGTAGCATACAAGAGGACTTGATTCCCCAACCAGTAGTGCACCAGGAGATGCTTTTGCAGAGTAGTGGAGAAAGGGGGTGTGGCCTCTGAAAACCTCTTCTCAATCCTGATGTGTGGGACTTACTGGAGGTAAGTAGAGGGGTTATTCACCCCCAAGGACACTCAGCAGCCAAGAGACTTCATGCCCCAACTAGTAGTGCACCAGGAGATGTGTTTGTAGAGTGATAAAGAAAGGAGGCGGGCCACAAAGAACTCTCAGCAATCCCGCAGTGTGAGACTTACTGAAGGTAACAGGAGGAGTAGTTGGCCAACAAGGACGTCCTTAGGGGCCAACAACTCCTCCTGTTACCCCAGTAAGTCCCAGACAACACGCTTGCTTAGAGGTCTTCGGAGGCCACGCCTCCTCCATTGTGTGATTTAGCCCCGGGGAGGTGGTGGTCCCCATGGCTGCGAGTGGGCACGTTGCCCCCTGCATTGTTTTTGGTTAAAGCCCCGAGGAGGTGGTGGCCCACAGGGCTGTGGGGGAGTCTGTGCAGCCCATCCACTTTGTTTATATATGAAGCCCTGGGGAGGTAGTGGTCCCCAGGGTTTGGGGGTCTATACGGCCCCCTGCATTATGTAAATTGAATGCCCCTGGGAAGCGGTGCCCCCCGGGGCTGATGGGGGAGTCCACGCGGTTCCCTGCATTGTTTATAGTTGAAGCCCCGGGAGGAGGCAGTCCTCGGGGCTTAGGGGTGGTCTAAGAACCCACCATTTATAAAACTATAAGCCCCAGGGAGATGGTGGTCCCTGGAGCAGTGGGGGAGGCCTGTACAGCTTTAATTTTTTTTTTTAACGAAGCCCTGGGGCGGTGGTGGTTCCCGGGGCAATATTGAGCCCCAGGAGGGGGGGCCTGTGTGCCCCCTCGATTATAAAAAAAATGCCCCGGGACGTGGCCCACCCAAGACGGATAATAAACGAAGTGCGGGAGCCCGTGCTTCGTTTAAAAAAAATTGGCCGATTCTGCAGATCCTGCTGATTTTTTTTTACAAATAATCTTTTTGGGCCGTGGGGGTCCCAGTGGGACCCCTACAAGAGGCCTAGGGGTCAGGGTGTTTCTACCCTGCCCCCTTTTCTTTTCTTTTTGTACATTTTTTGTGGGTCTCGGTTCAACCGAGTTCCAAGATGACTGCCAATAACTTCTGGTTGAAGTGCTAGCAGGCAATCAAATTTCAGTAGCATTTTAGTAGGTTTTTGGGCTACCAGTTATCTACATTTTTTAAACTTAAATATCTCTGCAACTACTGAACGGATTTACACCAAAAATCTTTCTGATTTACACCAAACGTCTTTCTGGACCAACATCTAGCTTTCTGCCAAATGTGGTGTAATTCTGTTCATTGGTTCGGGCTGTAGTCTTCTTCTAAAAATGAAAATTCCCCATTGACTTAAAATGGGGAAAATGTGTTTTGGGACCCCCTTTTTCTCAGCCCCTGCTTGACAGATCACCTTGTGACTTTCAACACAGCAGCTGAACCAAAAGGGGATTTTTTTGGAAAATGTTGTCAACATTCGTGAAGCGGTGGCAAAGTAATTGGCAAAACAAAAAACATTTCCCTATGGAAACTTTGGTCCTAACTATAACTACCTACTGGCGCATATAGATATTGATGTTAGGGTTTATTAGGGTTTATGGTGGGAATGGGTTTTTGGGTGCAAGGGATTTTGTAGGGTTTAGGGTGGGTATGAGTTTTTGGGTGGCAAGGGAATTTGTAGGGTTTAGGGTGGGTATGGGTTTTTGAGTGGTAGGGGACTTTTTAGGTTTTAGGGTAGATATAGGTTATTAAGTGGTAATTAATTTTTTAGGGTTTAGGGTGGGTATGGATTTTTGGGTGGTAAGGGATTTTTAGGGTTTAGGGTGGGTATGGGTTTTGGGTGGCAAGGGAATTTTTAGGGTTTAGGGTGGTTATGTGTTTTTGGGTGGTAAGGGATTTTTAGTTTTTAGGGTGGGTATGGGTCTTGGCTGGCAAGGGAACCTTTAGGGTTTCGGGTGGGTATGAGTTTTGTGTGGTAATGAATTTTATAGGGTTTTTGGGTAGCAAGGGTTTTTTTAGGGTTTAGGGTGGGTATGGGTTTTTGGGTGGCAAGGGAATTTTTAGGGTTTTTGGTGGGAATGGATATTTGGGTGGTAAGGGATTTTTTAGGGTTTGGGTGGGCATGGGTTTTGGGTGGCAAGGAACCATCAGGGTAAGATAAGATAAAGCCTTTTGGGGCTTAAAAACATCATGATTGGGGCGTGGCCAAGATGGCGGACTGTTAGGTCACACGTCTCGGAGGCTCCCCGCTCCTGGCCTGCTCGCCCGGTCGATTCTCAGCATTAGACCCTGGGGATGCCGCTACAGACGGCGGAAAAGTGAGCAGTAGCGAGGGGGCAGCTCTGGAGGGGCGAAACGCTGGGCTGGAGTCCCGATCAGCGCTCCTGGGTGGCCTGGCGAGCGGGAGCTGCGGTGAGAGGTAATGGTGCCCAGGTCGGGCCGTAACTGACGCCACCTCCGGGGCAGCAGTGAAGAGGCCCTTAACGGCAGCATCGGCGGCCGACGGCTGCCGGGAGTAGGTGAGCGTCCAACACGGCTGCGGGAGTGCGGGGACAGCATTGGAGACACGCAACGCAGGGCCAGAGATCCGCTTGGCACTCTTGGGTGGCCAGACAGGATCGGGCAGAGGCGCGAGGTAATGGCACCTGGGCTGGACTGAAACCACCGCCACCCACAGAGCAGCAGTGAAGAGGCCCTCAACAGCGGCATCTGCGGCTGGCGGCTGCAGGGCGTGGGCGTGGGTTTAACGCGGCTGCGGCGACCAGACGGAGAGGCTAGGGCCCGGCGGGCGGCAGAGCAGACGAGGTCGCGCTGGGAGTGCTACAGCGGGCAGCGGACCGGCACAAAGCGCAGTCCAAGACAAGGCCATGGTCATCGCCTGGCGAAGACACGGCAGAGTACCGCAGAAGCATACAGCAAGTGTCTCCAATCGCGGCTGGGCCCGCTGCTGAGGCCGCCTACAGCCAAGAGCAAGCCGGGCCTAGAGTGAAGGCCTACCACGTTGGGAACCGGGAGAAGGGGCCCCTAAGCTGGGTGGCCTGCAGCTTTGAGAGGTCTTCATCATCAGCGACGTGTGGTGAGGTGAGGAGAAGGGGAACAGCACAGCAGTGCAGAGTGCGTAGAAGGCTAATACCCGGTCAGGGATATCGCCTGGCGGAGGAGCGGGAGTGCCCACAGCCGGCCAGTGGAGGAGCTGGGTACAGGTCGGAGCAAGGACCAGATGCAGTGACACTGCCCCTGAGTGGTCTCCGATCCATTGGGCACCCCTGCAAGGGGGGGGCACTAGTGGCAGCCTCCCAGGGGGGTTCTGTGTCCTTGGGGCCTGGGGGCAGAGGGTGGGCCCAGCAGCAGTCGAAAGTCATCGAGGCGCCCTCAGTCCCGGCTCAGATTCGCGAGGCTGGAGTGGAGAAGGGACTGGCTGCGGCCTAACACCGCCCGCTGGGCGGAGTCCCACCTGGCCTGACACTACGCGACGAAGGGCTTGACAAGCACCAGGCGAGCGCGACAAGCACCTGGTTCGAACCTCTACTAGTTTGCGGCCTAGCTATGTCTTCGGTGAGGAAGAAGGGGGAGAGGTCCCTGAAAGAGATGCTCGCCAAAGGCTCCCTGACAGGGGAGAAAGGGGGTAGAAAGCACCGAAGTCGCAAACAGACAGGGGAGAGGAAGAGGTCCCGATTACCCGCTCCTTCCTAGAATCACTCTTCAACACCCTGCAAGAGGATTTTCAGACGCTCAAAAGCGAGGTGGCAGGAGAGGTGATAGAGATCCGCCGCGACGTCGACGCGATTGGTGAAAGAGTAGCTGCCATTGAAGATCGCGAGCAAACCAAGGACGAAGAGATCGAGCAGCTTCAGCAAGAGATGATACGCTTACGAGACCAACAAATTTACTTGCAGACTCACGTGGAGGACCTCAAAAACTGCTCGAGGCGGAATAACATCCGCGTCAGGGGGGTCCCCTCGAACACAGAGGGGTCCGACATGGCTCAATACCTCCAGGGACTGTTCAGAGATGTTCTGGGATTGACACAGGACTTTGAAATCCGCATTGACCGAGCACACCGCGTGGGCCTGGCGAGACGGGCTCCTGCCCCTCCACCGGACATACTTGCCTTCCTTCCAGATTTCCCCCTCAAAGAGCGCATCTTGCGAGAGGCCAGGGGGAAGCAACCACTCAAATACCAAGGACCCTCTTTAGCACTCTACCAAGACCTGGCCTCCATCACACTACAGAGGAGGAAGGAGTTTAGAGGGGTGACCGCACATTTGAGAGAACAGGGAGTGGCTTACTCTTGGGGTCACCCTTTTCGCCTGATTTTCAAGTGGAATGGCAAGCTGTACCAACTACGATCCCTACAAGAAGCTTGCAAGATCCTCGGCTTGGAGCACCAGAGCTCGGACGAGGCGCCCAGACGCACACGGAGGTCATCGGGAGAACGATGGCAGAGAGTGGGCCGAAGACATTCGCCCACCCTCGTACTAGGACTGGACACTAACACTATAGCGCAAGAGAGGAAGGCGGCCCTAGATACAGATTCGCCGGATGACTTGTGACTCTAACAGGGGCAATGGGTGGCATTGAAATTGAGCTGACCGGGATCGGGCTGCCAGGGGCGGGGAGCCCGGGGAACTTGGACCACACGTACTCCCTATCCTTCTACTTCCCACATGCCTGCGCCTTTGGATGGCGGGCAATGGACAATGTTGGGACCATGGGGTTTCTCAGTGGGGGTGCGGGAGGGGGAGGGGTGGGAGGGATCCCGGATGCCATAGCAATGGGGGGGACACATGGGACCGGGGGCGGAGGGTGGGAGAGGACGGGACAGATTTGGGGTGGGCACCAGGGGGGGAGGGGTCAGTGTTTTGTGCTTGTTTGTTGGGTTTTGTTGGGGTTAGGGAGGGGGGAAAGGGGAACCGGTGTGCTAATTAGGGCGGGGACCAAGCAAGGGTCTGGTTCAGAGACGCACAACGTCAGGGAGACGGGGGACATCCATATGGTTATGATGACCAAGCTCCAGCAGATACTGCAGATTAGACCCATGATTGCCTCATGTTGCGATCCACACTTCAGATAATCACCCTTAATGTGAAAGGGCTAAACAACCCCATTAAAAGGAGAGCCATCCTTTCCTACCTAGAGAATTCAGGGGCAGCGGTGTGTCTTTTGCAGGAGACCCTTCTCCTCCCCAAAGATTGGCACCGGATGAGGTCCCAAGCTTTCCCCCAACAGTTCTACTCCTCCACACCTGATAAGAAAGCGGGGTGGCCATACTGATTGCCAGGGCATTCCAGGGTTCAGTGGGTGACAAGGTGGCAGAAGTAAAAGGCTGTTTACTGGCCTACAAACTATTGGTGGGGGGTGCTCCCCTGGTGGTGGGTTCCCTCTACGCCCCCAACTCAGGACAAGAAAACTTCCTCACGACAACCCTATCGGACGTTCTAAGCTCACAAGACAGGAGACTGGTGGTTGGGGGGACCTTAACCTGGTTATGGATGCGAAGAAAGACAGGTCAGGCCAATGTTACGGCCAAATGGGCGCACTGTCCAAAACAGGGAAGGAATGGTTGAGGGACAGGGGCTTGGTAGACATAAGGCGGGTGGCTCATCCTCAAGCCTCACAATATTCCTTCTCTCCAACGCACAACATACATACGCCCGACTAGACCACTTCATAGGTTCCACGGAACTGAATGCGCTAGTAGGCACAGTGAACATTACACCAGGAGCGCTATCAGACCACGATGCAGTGACAATGACTCTCAACATGCCCCCGACTCGCAGACCGACAGGGACGTGGCGACTTAGGGAGAACTTGCTCCATCGAGTGGGAGTGTCTCAGCAACTCCACAAATGCATTACTGACTACCTAGCGATGAACGACTCCCCAGACACTCTCCTGGCTACACTATGGGGGGCCCTCAAAGCTGTAGTGAGGGGCGAACTAATAGCCATTTCTGCTGCTGAATCCAGAGAGCGTAAGGAAAAAAGGGAACTTCTCACGGCACAAGTGGTAGAACTAGAGAGGGTACACAGTCGGACAGGCGCGCCCAGGGTGTGGCGCCAACTGAAAGTGGCAAGGGCGCAATTGGCGAGCCTTGATTTGGACAGAGCTGAATATGCGGCCCTTCGGCTCAAACACTCCTACTATATAGGGTGAGACAAAACAGGGCGTCTCTTAGCAAGTAAACTCAGGGCCCGTGCCCAACGCTCAAAAATCTCAGCTCTTCAGAATGCCAAGGGGGAGATAGTCGAATGCGACGATGAGATTTCAGAAGCCCTCCGGGACTTCTACTCCACATTGTATGGTAAAGACCCACAACTTAGCACAGACGGGGAGGCCTACTTACAGAGGGCTGCCATGATGGCACTGAACACAGCGGGGGCGGAAGCTCTAGATGCGCCTATCAGGATTGAAAAGGTGATAGGGGCGATTTCTCGCCTCAAACCTTTGAAATCGCCGGGCCCGATGGCTTTTCAGCTGGGTTCTATAAGTCCTTCTGCCCACTTCTCGCCCCGATCCTGATGCAGCTTTTTAACTCCTTTCGAGGTCCCGGAACAATCCCCCCCGATATGTTGGCCGCTGACATAGTGGTCATCCCTAAACCCGGTAAGGACATGACCCAATGTGGCTAATACCGCCCGATTTCCCTACTTAATTTGGATCTAAAACTGTTTACAGGGGTCCTAGCGGCCAGATTGGGCCCACGTATGCCTGGTATCATCGAACCGGACCAGTCCGGCTTCATTCACAATCGTCAGAGCACCGATAATACCAAGCGCATACTGCACCTTATCGACAAAGCCCACTGCACACAGATGGATGCCCTTCTGTTGTCGGTCGATGCCGAAAAGGTCTTCGACAGAGTAGACTGGGGCTTCCTAGACAAAACATTAGCTGATTTTGGCCTAGGTGACCGATTTAGGGCCTGGGTGGTGAGCTGTTACGATACGCCCAGGGCAACAATCAGGGTAAATGGGATAACCTCATGGCCTTTTGAGATCCAGAGGGGCACGAGACAGGGATGCCCGCTCTCACCCCTGCTCTTCACGCTCTATGTGGAGCCCCTAGCCCAAAGGATCAGGGACAATCCTGACATCTTAGGCATCTCATTCGGAGGGAGAGGCATTCTGTGAGCCTGTACGCCGAAGACATCCTGGCGACCTTGGAGACCCCTGAGCGATCCGTGCCAGCATTTCTCCATGAACTAACCTCCTTTGGCCGGGTCTACGGGTTTTGTATAAATGTGGGAAAATCTATGGTCCTGCGCCTAGGCCGAAATGAGGACTTACCCGGAGAAGGACGAATGTCCTACGGAGAACTCCAGACTCGGGATACAGTTCCCTATCTGGGACTAGATCTAGCCCCTTCTATTGCGCGGACAGTCACGCATAATTATTCCAAACTCCTCTCCCAAATCAAGAAAGACCTCCGGCAATAGCAAAAACACTCCTTGTCGCTACTTGGCCGTATTGCAGCCATAAAAATGTTCATCTTACCCAAAGCACTATATGTGTTTCAGACCCTACCGGCCTGGCCCCCACCGGGGACCCTCCACAAAATGCAGAGAGCAGTGCAACAGTTCGTATGGGCAGGGGCGTGTCCTCGTATGCGGAGGGATCTCTCCCACAGACCTCCGGACGAGGGAGGGTTGGGTATCCCAAATATCATGGAATATTTCAGGGCGACACAACTTAGGTGTTTGGTGGAATGGAGCAGACCTGAGTCTGAAAAAAGGTGGTTGTTCCAGGACCGAGCGCTAGCAAAGCTCTCTTTGTGGAAGGTGCCATTCTTGAAGAGGCCAGACAGACCACCAAATCTCAAGGGTTCACCTATCACGAACATGGTGCTACGAGTCTGGGACGCAGTTGCTGTCAAACGGGGACTCACATCTTTCCCCTCACCATTAACGCCCTATTTGATAACCCGGAGTTTACACCAGGGCTAGAGGAGAGAGTGTTCTCGCAGTGGCGTGTCGCAGACTGCAAGTCGGCGGGACATCTCTTTGATCTGGAGGGGTTTCTCCCATTCTCGGAAGTGAAACAATCCTATGCCATAACGGAATCGAATCGATTTCAGTACTTTCAACTCCGTCATTGGCTCCTCCACCCTGATGTGCGGCTGTTAGTGAGCAGGAAGCTCACAAAATACGAGAAATGGCTCATAACGAAACACTCCGACAAGAAAATGATCTCTGAACTATACAATATGCTTCGACCGCCGGCCCCTTCTTCGCCCTCAGCGGGGCAAACACGTTAGGCGCGGGAACTGGGGAGAGACCTGACCAAGAAAGAGTGGCACGATATCTACTTCCGGGCCAATCATACGGCCCGTAACACGACCAGTAGGGAATCGGCGGTCAAGGTGGCCACATACTGGTACCTGACACCGGCCAGACTGAATAAGGGGAACCCAGACCGTAGTCCGACATGCTGGCGAGGCTGTGACGAAGAGGGCACTCTAACCCACTTACTCTGGGACTGCAAGGAATTGACAGGTTACTGGGCCACCATCCTAGATGACAACGACAGACAATTCGAAACCGAAATTCCACGCTTCCCTGCCTACACAATCCTGGGGCTCCCTAACCCAATCACATACCCGCTGAAGTCCATCAGGGGGAAACAGATGGGCCTAGCGCTGGGAGCAGCTGTCCAACGCATCCTCTCCGTATGGGGCACACGGACCCGACCAACACACACGGGTTGGTTACACAAATTATGGTATATCTTAGGCATGGAACGAATTCAAGCCTCTCTCATGAACTCAGCAGAATCATTCAGGGTTACCTGGCGTCCCCTAGTGTCCCTGCTGGCACTGGAACTGAATGAGGTGACCTGTCCAAAATATCTTTGCCTTCTCCGGCTTACGGGGGCACAGTCAACGACTGAGGCTACCTGATCTGCTGCCCAGCGATGACCCTTTAATTAGGGCCCTAAAGGGGCATATTCCTAGCACACCGGTTCAGGGGAGGGTGGGGGGTGTTTTGGGGTAGTTAGACTTTTTGAAATGCTCGACGGGGTCAGCCCCGTATCCTGCTTCGACAGCGACTGCCCCCTCGATCGCAGCACAAGGACATCCCGGTGTTCCTTCCTGCTTACGTTGGTTTGGCCCGATTGGGGGGAGGGGGGATATCCTGAAAACGAGATACGGGAATGCCCGATGTATGCAATGTATTTTCTCATATGCTTGAAAGTCAATAAAACAAAGTTAACCCTAAAAAGATCATGATTCTCCTGCCTGAATCGGGTCTGTTGGCATGAATGGTTGTACTGTCACTGCCTCTTCCTTCTGCCCTCAATGGTCTTTCATTTTGCAACAGCATCTTTTGCATGTACTGTATGGTTGGTTTGTTGCCCTTGCTCCACTTTCCTCTGCACTCCATGGTCATTTGTGCTGCCACTGCCCCTCCTGCCTGACCAGCATGATCAACTCTGCATCCTCCTCCATGAGAGGGTCTTATTCCCAGAGAAATTATAGTTAGCGTTCTAAACAACTAAAATGAGGACATAATTTCTGAGTTCTCAAATAAGGACAACACACTTATAAATAATTTGCTATCTTTATGTTTTTTTGTATAGTTGATCACCTGATTATGTGTAATACTTAAGAGAGAGCATATGTTGTTACAGCCAGAGGTGTAGACTTTACAACTGGGTAACCAGGTTTGAGTTTTGGCATCAGCTCAACATGCTGTGTTTCACTCAATCTCCCCATGCCTAAAAACAAAATTAATGTGTCCTTGAGTAATGATGCTAATGTAATGCACTCCAATACTTCCGGGTCAAGTCTGCGATATATATCATACTGCAAAAAATAACTAAAACAAATAAGTGTTTTGGACACTTCTGCCATTGGGCTATACTTGGGCTACATTTGGGTGATATTTGTGCTATAGTTGGGCTTTTTTCTCTCTAGTGGCCATCTTGGGAGACTTACATGTTATGTAGCTCCCAAATTTCCTCATTCACTGCAGTATCCTCACTAGAAAATGCTTTCAGTTTTCTATTTCCATTCTATTAAGAAGGCATTGAGATGTGCCACACTTTTGGAATAAATTCAGAATATTAGCACTCTTGTTGCTCATTAGAACACTATAGTAAAGCTGCTGATCACCAGGGAGTTAACTGTGAATATGCTGCTGGTGTTGAAAGTGCATGTTTCAGTCTTCATGTCAGAATATTTTAATGAAATAGAAGAGGAAGATATTTGAGAACTCACTGCAAATGTATCCTAATTTTTTTCTACAGCACTAACCATAATTTCTATGACAAACTGATCCCCCTCATTTTTTCCTTACTAAATTAAGGGCCAGATGTACAATCCTTTTTTGCGGGGGCAAACGGGAGATCGGCCAGTTTGCAATTGCAAAAAAGGTTCCAGGCATGTACAAATGCTATTTTGCGAGTCACTGACTCACAAAATAGCATTTGCGACTTTCGCTATTAGGAAGGGGCTTCCCTTCCTAATAGCGAGTCACCATGCCATGTACTGTTGATTTGCGACCGCATTTGCGGTCGCCAAGCATTCGCAGTTTACCTCCTACTTCAAGTAGGTGGTAAACCACTTGCAAACGTGAAGGGGTCCCCAGGGGACCCCTTCCCATTTGTGAGTGTGAGCCTAAATATTTTGTAAGAGCAGGTAGTGGTTACAGGGACCACTGCCTGCCCTTAAAAAATGAAACTGAAAAGTTTTATTTTAGTTTTTTAAATGCATCCCGTTTTCCTTTAAGAAAAACGGGCTGCATTTAAAAAAAAGACCTGCTTTATTAAAAAAGCAGTCACAGAGATGGTGGTCTGCTGACCCCAGCAGGCCACCATCCCTGGGAGTGCTAGCCATTCCCAATGGGGTCGCAAATTGCGCTTGCCTCATGAATATTGAGACACTGTTGTACATTGCGTTTTGCGACTCGCAAATTGCGAGTCGCAAAGCAACACAATTTGCGACTCGCAAAATGCAATCGTCGTACATCTGGCCCTAAATGTTTTAAGTTCTACCAGTTTGATTCAATCACCATGGCTTCAAGTGTGCCATAGTTTTGTCATATATAATAACAATGTTAGAGCTCTAGTTGTTCTTTAGAACACTCTGGGAGGCTGCAGTAGAACACAAGGGAATCTAATGACAGGCTGCTCCTGTTAGAAGTAAATGATTTACTGAGAACGTCAGACTTCATTTTCATATGGCTGAGAAACAGAGTAAATTTGCAGAAAATGTGCTCTGCATTTTAGCTTCTGGTTCACCTTCCATAACCTCTATGGGAAACTCATGAGAAACAGTTTTCTCTCAAACATGATTCATGAAATCCGAGCAGAAGGCTTCTTCAAAATGTAAAATCGCCTTAGAACAAACCACTATTCTTAAAATTAGTATGCTACCAGCAACAAATAATACATTTTGTAACTAAAATCTGTTAGCACCATTTATAAATTCTCCTTTTTATGACCCTCAAAACCTGCCATTCACTACAATGCATTTCAATGGGGTGCTATCATGTATATTGGTCCCAAGATGGCTGCCAACACTTTCTGGTTGAAGTGTTGCAGCCAATCAAGTTTCTGTAGCATTTCAGTAGGTTTTGGGTAACCAGTTATCTATATTTTTTAAACTTGAATAACTACTGCATGGATTTACACCAAATCACAGAAAGCACGCTTTCTGGACAAACATCTAGCTTTCTGCCAAATTTGGTGTAATTCCGTTCAGAAGATTGGGCTGTAGTCGTGTTAAAAAAACAAAAAATCCCCATAGACTTAACATGGGAAAAAGCATTTTGGGACCTCCTTTTTTTCTCAGCCCCCGCTTGACGGATCACCCTGAAAACTTTCAACATAGTAGCTGAACCAAAAAGGGGAAGTTTTCTATAACTTTTTTGAAGATTTGTCAAGTGGCGCCAAAGTTAATGGCAAAACAAAAAACACTTTTCCTATGGAAACTTTGGTCCTAACTATATATGAATATGTATATGACGGCTTTTCGCCAAAACGCGTAGGTTTGTTCTTTTTCTTATGCACGTGCACTTTGTTGGTGATAATGAAAAAATAAAAAATAAAAATTGAATACCTGAAGTAATCCCTTTGCCTGTGTTCGTGCCGTCTTCCTGTGTTTGTCCATTTCTACTTGGAAGGAGAAGTTGTCGGACAGTGACTGGGAAATGTGCATTACATATATATATATATATATATATATATATATATATATATATATATATTATCTACTGGCGGTCGCCAGTAGATAGTTATAGTTAGGACCTATTTTCCATAGGAAATACGCAACATTCTATTTGAAATAACTTTGGCGCCAGTTGACGAATCTTCGCGAAATTTTCAAAACTCGTGGCCCGCTCCGGTCCGCTCCTATCCTGAAAGTCTCGGGGTGATTCGTCAAGTGGGGGCCGAGAAAAAAGGGGGGTTCCAAAACGTGTTTTCCCCATGCAATTTTCCATAGGAACCTTTCATCGCAGCTACAGCCCGAACTGCTGAACGGAATTACACCAAATTTGGCAAAAAGGTAGCCCTAGGTTCAGAGTCATGCCTTTTGGTTAAATGGTGTAAATCCGTTCAGTAGTTCCTGAGAAATTTGAAAAAAGAAAACACATATATATCTGGGCGGAGCCTAACCACACATGTCATCGTGAGATCTGATTGGCTGTCAGCACTTCATCCTGGAATTGCTGGCAGCCATCTTGGGACCAACATAAATGATAGTACCCCATTGAAATGCATTGTAGTGAATCGAAGATTTCGAGGGTTACCAAAAGGAGAACTATAAAGGGTGATAACAGACTTTAGTTACATTAGAATTCATTTGTTGATGGTACCATACTAATTTCAGGAATTGTGGTGTGTTCTAAGGTGATTTTACCCTATGAAAAACCTTCTGCTGGGATATCATGAATCATGTTTGAGAGAAAACTATTTTCACATGCTTGTCCCATACAGTTTTGGAAGGTGCTCCAGAAGCTAAAATGAGAGCATATTTTCTGTAAATTCACATTATCTTTCTCAGTCATGTGAGAATGAAGTCTGACATTCTCAGTAAAACATGTACATCCAACAAGGGCAGAGACTGTCAGTTGATTCCTTTGTGTTCTACTGCAGCTTCCCAGAGTGTTCTAAAGAACAACTAGAGTGCTAACAGCCTTACTTATGACAAAATTATGGCACACCTGAAGCCATCTTGATTGGAATAAACTGGTAACTCTTAAAACATTTAATTTAAAATGGAACAAAATGAGGGGGTTCATTTTGTCATAGAAATTATGGTTAGTGCTGTAGAAAGAAAAATTAGGACATGTTTTAAGTGCGATCTCAAATATCTTCCTGTTATATTTCAACAGGAGCAGCCTGTCAGTTGATGCCTTTGTGTTCTACTGCAGCTTCTCAGAGTGTTCTAAAGAACAACTAGAGCGCTAACAGTCTTACTTATGACAAAAGAATGGCACACCTGAAGCCATCTTAATTGGAATAAACTGGTAACACTTAAAACATTTAATTTAAAAAGGAACAAAATGAGGGGGTTCATTTTGCCATAGAAATTATGGTTAGTGCTGCAGAAAGAAAATGTAGGGCATGTTTTAAGTGAGATCTCAAATCCTCTTCTATTTCATTAGAAAATTCTGACATGCAGACTGAAACAATCACTTTCAATACCAGCAGTAGACTTCCAGTTAACTCCCTGGTGAGCAGTAGCTTTACTACAGTGATCTAATGAACAACTAGAGTGCTAACATTCTGAATTTATGGCAAATGTGTGACACATCTGAATGCCTTCTTGATGAAATCAAAGTAAAAACTGAAAGCATTTCCTACTGAGGAGACTGCAGTAAATGACGAAATTAGGAAACTTCATAACAAATAAGTCTCCCAAGATGGCCACCAGAGAAAAAAGAGCCCAAATGTAGCACAAATATCACCCAGATGTAGCCCACATATAGCCCAATGACAGAAGTGTGCAAAACACTTTTTATTTTTAGTTTTTCTGCAGTTTTATATAGTGCAAACTGGTCAGGTATTGGAGCGTTACATCTTACTTGGACCCCTTGTTGCGTATTTTGCGTGAAGTAACTGAGATTGATCTTGCGAAACATTGAACTTTACTATTCTGTTAACCTGAAGTTGCTCTGAACCGGGCTTTGTAACACCCGTTTTTACCTACTGGTTTTAATTAATTCTCACTGTATGGTATTAGGAAAGAGGATTTACTGTTTTTATGTACACTTTTATGATCTATGTTTCTAAATCAGATCGAATAAAGTTTAATGAATTCTATGGCAGGACGGAGGCGAGGATTATGCATATCTTTCCTCACTTTATTTGCATAGCAGTTCAAAGAAAACGTAACACAACAATCATTAAACAAAAGACTACACAACCCATGAACCATTAGGGGGGTAGTCTCCAAGGCAACTATAGTCCAATCATATCACAGGCCATCGTATATAATATCGTGACGTCCCTTCCGCTTCCTTCACTGCTCGTCAGTTAAGTGCATTCCTTACATTCTTCGCTTAATCTGACGTTGTTGCTGTTTGTATAGCGGTTTCTTGTGCACGTTATTAGCATTATTGCCTTGGTATTGTTTCATATTCCCTGTGCAGCAGGCTCTTGCCCGAGCGCGTTCTCCCCCTCGCAGTTTCTCCCGCTGTGTGCTCTGCGCGCGGTGAGATCCTACCAGGCGCGTCTGGTCCGAGCGACGCAGCTCCGTCGAGCGCTCCCGCTGGTCTTTACGCGCGTTTGGGAATCCGGTCACTCCTCTAGTGTCCGCTTGATTCCCGACCAACCCTCGCCTAATTTTGACACCGCTACGCGGTGATTTCCCCACACGGCCACGTTAGTGACCAGCGCCACCTGGTGGTGGTAGTGGTATTGCACCTCAGTCTATTCTTATAACAGCTTCGGGAAAGCCCAGCTGTTGGAGCACCGGCGAGGGGCTGTCTTAAGGATTTTAAGGGCATTTGTTCTGTGCTCACACCCTCTGCTATCATGTCTTCTCCAGAAGACCATTTTTACTCCTCCTATCAGGAAGTGGAGGAGGAATGGCCCCCCAAATTCTCCCTCCAGCAGTGGACAAAGCCCTCTCTCTGGCTATTTCTAGGGCGCTGGCTCCTCTTAGGGGTGTTCAGTGATCCAGATCTGGTGGTGGTGGGTCCAAGTAGCTCCCAGATGGGGAATAAAAGGGCCGTTAAGCATAACGCGGGGCACTTGGAAGGATTTGATAAACTTACGGAGACCTTCCTCAAGAGTGCGCGAACGCTACAACATGCACCCTGCCCGGAGGAGGAGGGGCCCGGAGAAAATTGCGACACTGTCACCACTATTGTAGACCCCGACGGCGGGTTTCCCTTAGAGGGAGAGGGTGTATCGCAGGACGATTTCTCCTCCGATGAGGATAAGGACTCGGGCGTCCCTGGCGTCCAGAGTCCCACTCTCTCTGTCCCCGGTTGGGGACGGGGTCCACTCGGACATGTTCGAGCCTACCCAAATTTACCATCCTAGGTCGGCAGAGTGGACACCTGACGCCAAAGTGGCAGAGTATGTGGTGGGGAAAATCCATCAACCCCTTGAAAGGGAGGTCAGGAATAGGATGAGGGAGAATGCCCCAGGCCCTCACTGAAGGGGAAGGTGGCACACACGCCTGAAATTGATGAGAAACTATGTACCTTTTTCTCCAAGTATATGAGGGATCCCAAGAAAGGAATTGATAGGTCTTGGACGTGGTAGGGCCCTTGACCCAAATTATTCAATTGACGGAGCGTTCCAAAGAGTCAGAATCCCCTTTGTCCACGGATATTGTGGCTGGTTGGGCGCACTACCCTAAACCCTAAAACACTACCCCCTCCACTACCCAAACACCACTGCACTACCCTAAACCCTAAAACACTACCCCCAGCACGACACCCTACATTACCCAAACATAACTGCACTACCCTAAAACACTACCACCAGCACGACTCCCTACACTACCCAAACACCACTGCACTACCCTAAACCCTAAACCACTACCCCCAGCATGACTCCCTACACTACCCAAACACCACTGCACTACACTAAACCCTAAATATACCCCCAGCATGACCTCCCACACTACACAAACACCACTGCACTACCCTAAACCCTAAAACACTAACCCCAGCATGACCCCCTACACTAATCAAACACCACTGCACTACCCTATACCCTAAAACACGACCCCCTACATGTGATGTCATTTGAGATGTCATCAGTGATGTCATGAGTGATGTCACTGACCATGTCATGAGTGATGTAATATGTGACGTCATCAGCAGTGCATTGCGGGCGCGCGAGTTATAGTTAGCTGAACTAACTATAACGGGGAATTTCTATGGTTTTGTATGAGTGAAATGTCCAACTAACTATAACGCCCCTGAAACCTATGGTTTTTTCAGTGAATTTCTAAGGTATTTTAAATGCTAATTTCTAACTATAACGTGCCTGAAACCTATGGTTTTTTCAGTGAATATATATATATATATATATGTAATATATAAATATATATATATAGATATATATATATATATATATATATATATATATATATATATATATATAATATATATAAATATATATATACATATATATATATATATATATATGTATATATATACACAGCAGCTCCTCCAAGTATCAGAGAGAGTTCTGCACTCGAGATGTAAGTATTCTCATATAATTTATTTTCAAATGATGCTAAAAACGGCAGCTTGATGTAAATACAAACGATGTTTAAAAGCAGCAGCTTAACTTCAGGACGCGTTTTGGCTATCTGTGCAGCCTTTATCAACTGGTTGGGAATGCTCCCCTTAATTAAGTACTTGCACACTGGTTCAAAATCAACTAAAATAGTGAAAATACTTCGTGCTCCACACCACGTTCATTGTTTTAAATATAAGACCATTGCCTAAATTATTCACTTGACAAATGTCCTCTTGTGGTGTGAGAAAATTGTAACATCAGGAAAGGGCATTCCTTCCATTATCTTCGGGGGCACTCTGCTTATCACTTCTCGTGACCTTCACAATTGCACGGTATGCATTTGGGAGGGAGGGGGGCAAGCCAAACCGAGACCAAATTTGTGTGTGAAAAAGGCCGCTTTATTGAAACAGGTGCGTATCACAATTAAAAACACTGGCAACCACCTTACAAAACTGAAACCTCACTATACATCAAATAACTGACCCCTTGGTTCCCCCCACCCCTACGATCCCCTCATCAGTTACCCCACCCCGCCGTTAACATAACAACAACCTTACACAGTATTGCATATAAAAATCATGGGAAATAGCCTTAACCACGAAGGCTGAACAAAGATCAGCCTTAACAACGAAGGCTGAACTACGCAAGCCCTACCGCGCATATGTCTTAACCACGCATGTGCGTGGTTAAGGCATATGCGCGGTAGGAGTTGCGGCCGGACGGAAGCAGGAAGAGATCGTTGTGAGGTAAGTGGGTTTGGGGGGGGTGGGTCGGGGTTGATTTGTGGGCTTAGGGTGGGTCGGGGTTGATTTGTGGGCTTAGGGTGCGTCGGGGTAGTTTTCTGGGCTGGGGGTGGGTCGGGGTTATTTAAAGTTAGGCTGGGACGGGTCGGGGTTGTTTTTTTGGCTGATTGTGGGTCGGGGTAGTTTTCTGTGTTGGGGGTGGCTCGGGTGTTTTGAGGGCCGAGGCGGGTTTGGGTAGTATTCAGGGATTGGGAGGGGGTACGGGATAGTATTCAGGGCACGGGGTTGACGTTTTAGGGTTCAGGGCGGGGGGTAGGGATCGTGATAGAACTTAGTACTTAGGGGGCAGGGTCGATTTTAGGGCTTAGGGGGTAGTTTAGTTTTCAGGGCATGGGGCCGTTTTAGGGTTCAGGGCGGGGGAGGGTCATTTTTAGAGAATAGGGGGTAGTTTTTAGGGATATGGGGAGGGCGGAGGTGAAAAAGTGACTAGAGATGGGGGAGTGGGGTACTTTAGGAACTCAGGCCAGGTGCAAGGGTCAGGGGATTAAATTCTTAACCGCAAATATGTATTTACCAAACATGCCTTAACAACACGATTCGTTGTAAAGGCATGCGTGGTAAAGGCATATTCGTGCTTAAGAATTTCGTTGTTTAGACTTCGTGGTTCCGGAATGCGTGATAAACGCATTTGTGGTTCAATCATACAATCAAAAATCATACCCTGCAATTAAACCCAAATCTCCTACCTGCCTTTCTGCAACTGTAACTAACCAATGTATACCCTAAAACTTAGCCTACCTGCCTACCCTTTCCTCACCCCTGCTCACAAACTTCCAACACTTAACCAAAAACTTCTGCCAACCCTGGCCAACTTTTAAAGACACCGCCACCCAGGAAAAAAAGGGAGAGGAGCCACTATGTCGGTTCCCCTCTCTTTTTTCTGCCCCCCTGCCTCCTAGCGACAATTGCTTCAGTGGTTCTGAACATTCAAAGACCTGGCTAAAACCTCCCTGATTTCTAAAAGATACAGGTCCATGCCCAAGTGTGAAAGGTGCACCCCATCCCCCTAAAAAACTCCACTGTGTCAAAACGTATCTCTTTATGGGCAATCCTGCCAAACTCCAGCTCCCTACAAAAATGCACCATGTCAGTGTTTAACTTCCTCCTGGCTCTATCTACAGCTCCTGGATTCACTGGACCCCGCCACACCCTTCGGGGAACGAGCTCTGTCCAAATGGCCAAGCACCCAGACCACTGTTCCTTGATAAGTGCCAAATCCTTCTTCATGTTCCTCATTAAGACTATCCCTTTTTCCTTAACCAAATCGTTTTCACCTAAGTGAAGGACCAAGATATCCGGGCACCTCCCAGCCCTCAACAAACCATTTAAACATCAAATAAGATCCTTCCAAAGCATGCCCCCCTTTCCCCTCCAAAACACATTGAAATGTTTCTTATTAAAACCCAAATTTTCTCCAAAATAACTTTTCCAAGCTTGGCTCTGGGCCCAAGTCACGAAAGAATGCCCCACAATCCAAATGGTCATCTCCCTGGAGAGGGGGTCGGCTACAGAACCTGTAACGAGAAAAACTGCGTGAACTTAAGCAATCGCACCAACCGCGTTAGCCGCCCCCTTTGCAGTGCGCAAATAACGCTTATAACAGTTAGATGACCACCTCCCAAGCTGCATAATGTCCCCCCACCCCCACCCCCTCTTCCTGGCTTCCGAAGCTGCACCAATCCTGAAGGAATGAGTACCAAAATCAGCCCCATCAATTCCTAATACTCCTAATGCTTTTCGCAACACTGACAGCAGTTGGAACACCGTCACTCTGTTCCCCTTTTCATGTACAAAAACTAGCCCCACAGATGCCTTGGAGACCTCCCTCCATTTCGCCCCCTACATGCAAGGGCAAGTGGTCCGAGGAGAAAAAGCCTGCAGCGACACCCACTTTCCCAAACCCCTTTGAATGTTTTTCGACTTACGCAACCAAATGCAAATCCTGTCCCCCCTCGAAACCACATCCTCCCAGCAAATCCCTCCTGCCCCCTTTGCCCCCCAGCAATTCCGACACCCGAAAAGCCCCGAAAAACATCCACACCATCACTGTGGAAAATAAACAAGCCTCGAATTCATTTGTGCACACCTGCGGCAATACCTGTAAAATTCTTCCCAACAGATGCCACAACACAGGTTTCTTAACCTGCTGGGACTGACCCCGTTCCCTGGCCCAACCCTCCAACATTTGCGTGCCTAGCTCGCCCACGGACGGGGCATAACCCCATAACAGCTTACCCACAAAAGCTATACCCGCCAGCTTCCCTGTTATCGTATTCCGAGATAAGCCTTTGTTGATCAAATCTAATATGAATTGTACAACATCTTCTCTTCTATGCTCTAACTTGGAATGCTGCTGGGATCCCGAGAGCAAAAATTCCTCGCTAAACTGTATGCAACCCTCGTAGATGTGGCCAGTGATCCTACCACCAGTTGTAGCATCCTGTGTTGCCTACGTACCCCAACTGCTGGGGCATAGGCGTCGGAGATCTGTCGGCGTCCTTGGCTAGCCCACGGAATCTCCTCCACTGTGAACGAGACAAAGCATTCGCTATGTCATTGCCAACTCCTGGCACGTGCAATGCTCAAAATACTATATCGTGGCGCAAACACCCAATACAAACACTCTGAATGGCTTCAAAACCTGCTCGTCCCTGGCTGATTGACGGTTCACTATCTCCACCACTGCCATGTTATCAATTCGAAAAATCACTTTCTTGTGTGCCAGCTGTTTCGCCCACAATGTCACCGCTACTACCAGCGGAAAGAATTCCAAAAACGCGATACTCCTCCCCCCTCCCGCCCAGTCCGCTGGCCACTGTTCGGCACACCATTTCCCTTGCCAGAAAAGGCCAAAACCCTCACTGCCTGCCGCATCAGAAAAGATTTGAACGTCCCAGACTAGATCCTCTTCTCTTGCCAATGGAATGCCATTAAAATCTTGCAAAGATACTCTCCACATTCTCAGGTCCTCCCTCACGCCCGCTGAAAGTCTCACATGGTGGTGAGGTGGTCTCTGTCCCGAAAGTACCCTACCTAGCCTCCTACAAAAAGTCCTCCCTACTCTCATTACTCGGCAGGCAAAATTAAGATGCCCCAATAGTACTTGCATCTCTTTGACTGTGACCTTGTCACAAGCTAGCATTGCTCCCAGCAGCTCCATCATCCCTATTTTTGTCTGCTGGTAAACGCGCCTGCATTGTCCTGGAATCGATTTCTATACCCAAAAAGGAAAGAGCTGTGCTAGGCCCCATTGTCTTCTCAGGTGCAAAAGGCACCCCTAACTCCCTCATCAGCTCTTTGAAGTTTTCCAGAGCCACCTGGCACTTCGTGGAGCCTGAGGTGCCCACAAAAAAGAAATCGTTCAGATAATGCGTCACCAATTGGTGACCCGTCCTCTTGGTAAACAGCCACTGTAGAAATGTGCTAAAGCACTAAAATAATGCGCAAGACACAGAACAGCCCATTGGTAATGCTTTGTCCACGTACCATCTTCCCTTGAAGTGGATACCCAGACGATCCCAATCATCTGGATAGACTGGAAGCAAACGGAAAGCCGATTTTATGTCGCATTTTGCCATCTCCGCTGTTGCGCCCGCCGTCACCACTAGTGACATGGTCACGTCAATTAACAAATTTCATCAATAAAATCATTCACTGAGCTCCCTTCTGGCCATGACAAATGTTGTATAAGGCGAATCTGCCCTTGTTCCTTCTTCGGAACCACCCCAATCGGGGAGAGAATCAAATTTTCCAAAGGCCAATCGATAAAGGGGCCCGCCATCCTTTCTTCGCGCACCTTTTTGTCTAATTTCTCCTGAACTATGGTAGGATGTTCCCTCGCTGATTGCAAATTCTCCACCCACCTTCTGCATCGCGGTCCCCCATACCCTAGTCTAAACCCCCATTTGAAACTCTCCCTCAGCACCTCAGCGGCCTTCTGTTTGCCATAACCCTGTAAGGCCACCTCTACCTTGCCCGCTTTAACCGGTGTAAGAGCCCTAGGGCCCAACCCCCTTTGCCCTTCGCGCTCTTGTAAAATGCTGTGCCTGTTGACCCCCTGTGTTCCCCCCCTGCTGCCACTGTTGACCCCTTGTTGGTGTCCCGGGCACCCCCCGCAATTGACCAAAGCGTGTCTCCCACCTCATTTTGAACACTCGTGTTTGAATTTACAGAATTCCCGAGTGCAAAATCCCTTATTAAAGTCTCAGCAGGACCCTCCCAGACCTGTTTGTCCCCTACCTGTTCCACCCACCCCTCCCTGGGTGGGCTTTCCCTGAAAGGGCCGGTAGACCAACGGGAGACCGATAGCAGTAAAAATGGTTTTCCTCGTCCTAGCCGCTCCCATCATGTGTTGCCACAAGTCTGTGTCTAACTCCCCCCACTTTGCTTCTGGGTCTCAATACGAGCCCTAAATTCCTCATCATACTGTGCCCATGCGTACCTCCCCCCTGTGATCTGTGCCTTCCGGATCACGTCCATATATTTAAACAATGCTACACAGCGTTGCGGGTACTTCTCGCAGTACACACTTGCGTATATTAAGAATGCCGCTGTCCAGTTTTCTATCGTGAGGGGCATACGAGGCCTCTTGGCTAGCTCATATTCCTCCTCTTTTGAAACCTCTTTTGCGTGCACCTCCCTGTGTAATAATTTAAGCATTACGACATATTCCCCTTTCCAAATGTGCTCTTTTGTTGCTGCCATCAAATGCGCGCCCAGCGGCTTGGTCACTCCCATGTACGGCAATCTATTAATTTTTAATTCCTTGCTCTCTAGTTTCTCTTCGGTCTCTGGAACTGTCTCCTCCCCTTTATCCGACTTACCCGACTTACCTGGATTCGTACTATCCTCCTTTTCCGGCGAACCCGACTTACCCTTATCCTCGGTGCCCACACCTATATCCAATACATACTTGCCCTTCCGCAGAGTACCCGAATCCCCTTCCCCATCTCCCCCCCAACCCCCACCAAGATCATTTTAGGCCCCTCCCCAATTCTTCATGCTTTACCTGGATCTAAGGAGGGTGCCCGTGGTGCTACAATCCACCTTGCCATGTGGGTCCTGTTCCGAGCCGCCTTGTTGGTCCCGTCATCCGGCTCCGACACCCGCCGCTTAACCTGCAACATACTACTAGACACATTAATTTGCCTCCCGTGTCCCCATCTTCTCCATCTCTCAGTTCACCCTCTTCTAAACTATCCTCATCATAGTCCAGTTCCTCCCGCAACTCGCTACCCTCCGTTTGGTGGCCCCCAACTGGCCCCCAATTCCTCTGTTAGGAGGAGCCGACTGCACCCGCTGGTACTTTCCGGCACCCTTCGACATCATGTTCCTGCATCCTGGTTGCCCTGTAGACCGTGGAGGTCCTTCAGGTGTTGGGGCCAGCGAGACAGCTCAGGGCCTACTTCTGCCAGCCACGATGGAATCCCCCGCCGGTACTGGGCACGCCGCGCGAGGCTCCGCCCACCCTTCTCCTTGGTGCCCGTGAGCCACTCCCAGCTCTGCTAAGTCTGCTCCCTGGCGCTGTTCCCTCACCTGAAACAGAAAGGATTGGTCTGGTGTGCTGGGCCTTACCGGCCTCCCCCTACCTCCCTTCTCCTCTTCTTACCCACCCCTAACGTGTTCTCTCCCCAACCCCTTCCCACCTTGCATAGATCCTCCAACTCGTGCTCACTAACCCCCCTTCCTCCCCTCCCCTTCACTCCATTCCATACATGTCAGGTACCCTGCCTGTCTGCCCCACTGCGCCCCCAACCCGTCAAACCCAGTTACTCTGCCCTACCCAACCCGCCTTCCTACTCTCGTGGCCCCCCTTCCCGAGCCCCTCCCCGTCACTCTAGCCCAACTGACCCACCCTGTGCCATGTAGGTATCTATTTGGCCCCTAAGGTCTCTGCCCCTCACTTCCTCGTTCCAGGAAGTAAAAATATTGAGCCCTTCCCAGTCCTAGCTACTTCCTGCTGGTTCCAACTCTCCCAGGGGCCCCTCCCCCTGCCCCCCCACTCTAGCGACCCAGGCTCCCCTCCCACACATGCTCCCCGTCCCCTCTGTCGGAAGAAACCCCTTCCTCCCCCGACGAACTATCCTCCCCCTGCTGGCCCCATCCGGGGTCCAGCTCAACCCCCGAATCCTCACTAAAAACCCCTTGCCCCCAGGACCCCTTTGCCCCCCTTAACTCCCTCCGTGCGCAGGCTGGCTCCTGCTACCCCCTCCTTTTTCCAATATAGGGGGGCTTGGAGATTTCCCTGGCTGTTTCTCCATTGGTGCCTCACCCTCTATCTGTTTCCCCCTCTCCCCTTCCCTCCCCGCCTTCCCACCTTTGCGTGATTTCCCTGCTCCGGGGGACGTGAGCTCATTCGAGCCCTTCCCCCGAGCAGGCAAGACCTCTTGGCAGCTCGCCGCTGGAGGACCGCGTGACGCACTCCGCCAGCGTGCCCCGCCCACCGGGACCTTCGCCGGAGCCTCCACCCATGCGCGAGGCTCCGGCTCCTCAGCAAGAGACAAGGCCGCAGTACCCTGTAAAGCCTTCGCCCTAACGCGAGGCTTCGCTTTTTTCCCCTTCAGAGGGGCTGCTCTCCTGGTGTACGAGCGGCCCCGTGCACTCACCTCACTACTACACGCTCTCTTCGGTGAGGTGCATGCCGCGACGGTGGCCGCCACACCAGCCGTAGCGCGCCGTGTGGGCGCGACCCTCCAGCCACCTCCGGCATGAGGAGATTGAGGCGCCCCGCCTCGCTGAGGAGCCGCACCGCTTCCAGCATGCAGTAATCTTCCATTTTTATATTAAAGCTATACTTGTCTCACCTAACCCCTCTAGCACTAACCTTCACTCTCCAAAATACCCTACCCACAAAAACTACACTATGCTACGCTACTCCCAGCCACCAGGTCACCAAACCACAAATGGTGGCTGGGAATGGCGTGAACCCCCTTACATATGGTTGGGCTACATTTGGGCTACCTCGCTAAACAGCCCAAAGTGCACATAAAATGGCTGCTACTCGGCCAGTCCCACCCCCTCCCAATCTGCCCGGGGGCAGACCTCGAGGACTTCGGCTGCCCCCGAAACCCCCCATGTTCACCAGAACGCTGGGGGTGCAGACTTGACATCACCGCTGGCATCTTAACATACACAACAGCTCCTCCAAGTATCAGAGAGAGGTCCGCACTCGAGATGTAAGTATTCTCATAGAATTTATTTTCAAATGATGTTAAAAACGGCAGCTTGATGTAAATACAAACAATGTTTAAAAGCAGCAGCTTAACTTCAGGACGCGTTTCGGCAATCTGTGCAGCCTTTATCAACTGGTTGGGAATGCTGCCCTTAATTAAGTACTTGCACACGGGTTCAAAATCAACTAAAATAGTGAAAATACTTTGTGCTCCACACCACGTTCATTGCTTTAAATATAAGACCATTGCCTAAATTATTCACTTGACAAATGTCCTCTTGTGGTGTGAGCAAATGTAAAGCCTGTGCAAAAATGTTCATTTAAAATCCAGCATTCGTTTATGTTGCTGCTAAGAATTATTACAGTCACTGCCTTTGACTCACACCTCACCTCACGGCAACTGCCTTCCGTATATATATATATATATATATATATATATATATATTCACTGAAAAAACCATAGGTTTTAGGGACGTTATAGTTAGTTGGACATTTCACTCGTACAAAACCATAGAAATTCCCCCGTTATAGTTAGTTCAGCTAACTATAACTCGCGCCCCCGCAATGCACTGCGGATGACGTCACATATTACATCACTCATGACATGGTCAGTGACATCACTGATGACATCACTGATGACATCATCCAGTGACTGTGTGTTTCTGTAAAGTTTAAATATGTTTAATATATATAGGCCAAGGCGTATTGAAGAATGAGTGGGTGTATAAGTGTCTGAATGGATGATTTAGTAGGTGCGTGACTGACTCTATAAGCCCCGAAACTTACTGCCGTTTGTGGAGCTGGTCGGGGAGAGCGGGACAGGACCACGAGTCCCAGCCCCCCTTGCGACCGTTACAGCCGCCGACATCGCTGACGCGCTGAGGCACCTTAAGAACACAACAGGGCTCCCACAGCGCGGGAAGCCCCGCAACTTACTGCCGTTTGTGGAGCTGGTCGGGGAGAGCGGGACAGGACCACGAGTCCCAGCCCCCCTTGCGACCGTTACAGCCGCCGACATCGCTGACGCGCCCGGAGGCACCTTAAAAACACAACAGGGCTCCCACAGCGTGGGAGGCTGGGCCAGGGTTCTAAATCCTTGTGGTTCAGTCTGTGTCCCACCAGGATACGGCGTGGAGGTCCAAAAACTGACAAGGTACCTGTTTGCTCTTATACTGATTGTAGTGACTGTGACTGTGCCCTGCTTTAGTTACAACCAGCCACAACTCCGCAATATTTGATTTGCGTTCTGTAGCCACTTTGTTGTTACCCACTTTGAAGCGAGGAGGGCCTGGTTTTTTTCCGGTACTGTGGGCTACACCAAGTATTTATCACCATAAGTGCTCCTTGGCCAGGTGGAAATGGGCAAAAGGAAACTGACTGTGGGGGAGCTTCAGGGTTAATTGCCGCAGGCTCAGCTGGTACGATAGATTCTTTTTTTTAACCAGGGCAGCTGATGCCATAACAAAGGAGATAGCCCTCACTGAGAAAAGACTCTCTCTGGAAACTGAGAAAATTGCACTGGGCAATGTTGGGTGTGGTTTGAATCAGGAGGAAAACAGGGTTCTATCAGAAGAAATAGGCTCCCCCACACCATCGAGTACATTGCTGGAAGGCCAAATGGGTGGTCAGGACCCATCTATTGGCACTCCTGTGGCTACTCTAACTGTAGGTGATGATTCGGACGGCCCACCAACGAAGAGAAAACGAACTACGGGAAGCAAAGTCTTGAGAAAGCCCCCACGGACCAAATCAACATCATCACCGGCAGCGGTACTGGCCAAGCCAAATTCGGATCTGCTGCTGGACAGCCTTTTCTTGAGACTTGAGTCTATGACTAAAGCCTTATTAGCACCTGTAATTGCTAAGATAGAAGGCATAAAGTTAAAACTTGACTCCTTTGTCTCCATGCATAATAACTGTTCTGCAGGTGGTGACATTGCAGCCAGCGGGAGGAGGGGCGTCACTGAAGTTGCTAATGGCCCGGAACGCAGACACCAGAACGGTAGCATACAAATAGATAAGGTGACTGGCATTCGATCCACCCTGGGTGTGTCTCATCTTAGCTCCCCAACTACTGATTGCGTGCCATTGGGGGGTGGTATCGAACCGCGGGCAGTTTGTCAGGAAACCCGGGAAAGTGTGAATGAGGATCTTCCATCTACACTCACGTTAGTCCACAACAAACAGGTAAGATTGATAAATAAATGTATAATTGATCTCCCACCACAATCAGCGCCTTTAGTAGCTGTACTTGTGGGGGTCTCTCCACTTTCATCTGGTATAAAGGAAACGTCATTAGACTTGATACATAAGACCATCCACTGGTGTAATAATAATGTGACAAATGGCTCAAATATTACTCCAGATATCATCATGGTAAGAAGGGTTGGTTGGATTGGCCACGGGACTAGGAAAAATATGGAGGGGGATTGTATAATTGTCAATTTTAAGCATTGCATGCAAGCTAAAGCACTATTAGATTGCCAATATAAATATGGCGCTAAAACTAAAATTAAAATAGTCCCACTACAAACTTTTTATCCTCCCAAATTCTTTCCAGTAAATAGCGATCAGCAGATGCCTGGCTGGCAGAAGCCTTTTAAGCTACTCACACGCCCCCAAAAAAGCAATTTTAATACTACATTATCATTATCAAATCGGTTCTTACCACTAGCGAATCTGCAAGGACTTGATGAAAATGATTGACTGACAATGGCAGTAGGAATTCCACAGGTTATGACCTCACAGCCGGAAGCTTATATAGAACCAATAACAGCTGTCCCCACTCCCCAATGTTTGCTGGATAATTCTACCAACTCTACTACTATTCCAGGTAGCCCTAATGATGCCTCTATGAAGGTATTGTCCTGGAATATAGCTGGGCTGAGATCAAAGAAGGGGGATATTTTGTGGGTACACTTCCTTGCCAAACATCATATAATTGCCCTTCAAGAGACTTGGGAATCTAACGACTGCTTTTATCTCGATGGCTTTACCTCTTTTTGCAAACATGCGATCCCGTCTAATATGGGTAGAGCCAAGGGAGGTCTCCTCTTAATGTTTAGCCTTAAACTCTGCTATAGGGCTAAACTGATCGATTCCTCATCAACCTATGTGCTAGCAGTGGAACTGTCAGGAAAGAATCTTACCACTCTGTTAGTGGTACATTTTTATAATTCTTTTTCTAGGACCCATGAGACCGAGCATCTCCTGGCCCTGGAAGAATTACTAAAAACTATGGGGAAGATAGCCAAGAGTATTACGATACACTAATTATGGGGGATTTTAATATGCGGAAATGTTGTTTTAACTGCCCTTTGATACTGAAGGAGGTAGATGATTTACAAGGGTCAAACCACTTTGAGCATACATTGTCAGGAACGCTTATAGAAGGACTGCTCTCTGTGTTTAACCTGAACTGTTTACAACAATCTGAGAAGTCCGTCCTGGTCCCTACCTATGTAGGTAATGGTAGTGTTAGCATAATTGACCATATCTTTTTATCTGCTCTATTAACTTCGGCTGTACAGACTTTTAATGTTATTTGTAATTGTTTTAGTGATCATAACCCTTTAATATTGGTTCTCCTCCCCTCATCTGGCATAATAGGGGGGGCTGCGAACCATATCACTAATGCAAACATTACCACCAAAGATCAAGCGCGAAGGCTGAGGTGGGAAAAGATTACTCCAGATCGTTTTTTGGAGAACTTGTATACCACTTGTGCCCCAGAGCTTAAAGTATGTATGGACCCTGCACTACAAGATAGAGCTACTTTAGATGCCTTTGATATTATTGTTAAAATGGCAGCTTCGAACTTAGTGACCAAAACCAAGGTGAAATCCTTAAAACTAAAAAGGTGGTTTGATGACACATGGTCAGCTGCCCATAAGGAGCTAATGAAGGCTTTAAAGCAAAAACCGAGGGACCCAATACTAACCAGGAGCTGTAGGAAGGCATATAAACTAGCTGTGTGAGAGAGAAAAAAACAACTAAGAGAGCACGCCTGGGAGGAGCTTGGCCAAGCTAGTGTCCTGTCGGACAGCTCATGATTTTGGTCCGTAGTTAACAGTCCTCTTTTTTCAGATATGCCAAACCTAAGTAAGGATTGTATAATACCGGCAGAGAAATGAGTCCTGCATTTTAGCAATATTTATAGTAGCACCAACCTAGCAGAAATAGTGGGACACACAGCTCCCGGATCAGACAGTGTCCCCCTTCATTTTAATATAGAAGAAGTTCATAAAGCTATTATATCGACATCGGGTGGAAAGGCCCCTGGCCCTGACGGGATACCAGCAGACCTTTATAAGGCAGACCCCAAAGTCTGGGCCAGGATCCTAACACATGTTTTTAATGCTGCCTGTGCTTATGGTTTCCCCCCGTCATGGGCAAAGGCAGTTATTGTCCCCATTTTTAAAAAGGGCCTTCGTGACGATCCGGCTTGCTATAGGCCAATTTCGCTTCTAGACTCTGGGGCCGATTCCGATTCGGGCCGGAAAACGTACCGACCGACTCGGTACGGGAATTTAGTCCGACCGACTCGGACCGGCGCCGCACGACCCGGGTAGTACGATGAAATGAATGTGAAATCCGACAGACTCGGACGGAATAAAAAACGACCGACCGAGCTGGACGGAAACAAGCCATCCGGCCGGGAAATCACACGAAACGAACCGACCGACACGCACTCGGATTGAACCCAAACAAAACGTACCCGCGAACTCCGACCCGCGTAGTACGATGCTGTGCGTGCAAAACACGACCGACTCGCCCGGAGCACAAGCCGTACGACCGACACGCATACAAAACCCAGCCGAAGCAACCCAATACTACGCGACCGACTCGTACGCCGCATATGAAACCTAGCTGACACACAGCGGGAACGAGTCGGACAAGATCGCACCAGACAACTGCAGCGTCCTACTCGGACACAAGAATGACACGTACATGCACCAAAAACACCAAGGAAAAATTAGAAAAAAAAGGGCCAAACAAGCAACCACTAAGCCAATAAATACAGGGAGGGAAAAAAAATGGAACAAGGACACACCTCCAACTCCACCTACATAAAGGCCACAAATCCCTACCATGATCCTTTGCAAATTCCACTGACCTGCCAGCACACAACACCATCACACAGCAACCACAGACACACTCACAGCTCATACATCACACAAACCACACACCATTACCACACCTACAAATAGCACCCTCACACACACCCAGCTAAACCTACACTCACACCCCCCCACCTGCACACACACACACACACATCAATCACCACCACCACCCATCACCATGCCCCCAAAGAAGAACCATAAGTTCCTAGATTGTGAATTGGAAGTCCTGGTAGACGAGATACTGAGGGTAGAGCCACAGTTGTTTGGTACATTGGTACAACAGACCCCCATGTCACAGAAAACCAAGATGTGGGCGAGGATTGTCGACAGGGTGAATGCACAATCACCATGTTGGCGCACAAAGGAAGACATCCAGAACAGGTGGTATGATGTGCGCCGGAGGGTCCGGGAACTACTCAAAAAGGACTACCTCCTCAGCCAGCACACTGGTAGTGGCCCTCCTGCAAAACCAGTATACCTCAGGCCCTGGGAGGAGAAGGTGCTGGCCATCCTACCACCAGTGACCGTATACGGACTAACAGACATCCCAGAGCCTGGTGAGTACACAACTAATATATACAATATGGTGTGACAACACACACACACATCACAGTCAAGGGGATAGGCAAACCATGCACACTTAGCAAATACACAGCAACCAAAAGATATTCATCCCAAGATGTGAATGCTAGTCAGACAAACACAATACCTGCCATCTCATAGTGACATGTAACTGTGTCATGAGATCTACAAACCTAACAACAAATACAGCAAGGCAGTGGCACAAATAGAACCAACAAACACTCACAGATATTTACCCACCACTAGAACACCACCTCACAGGGAAGCTCACTCAAAGGAAGGAATCCTGTGTATGCTGGTCAAGTCAGTGTAGCCAATAGCATGATGGGAGTGGTAGTCACAGATATTGGTCGCACCCACAATTGGCCCATCAACACCACTCTCAACCATGCTCACATCACAGGGAGTGGATAAGGACTCACAAGATGGCTGACACTGGGTACTGCTGTGGGGAGCACAAGGCCCTGCTGGGAACTGTGCACCAACAAACAGCACAACACCACTGCCTGACATCCTGAAAGCAAACTTGCACTCCCTGCAATGCAAGCACGTTGCATGGTGGGATATCTGGCTGGGTGGGAAGGAGGACTCACAGCACTGACCATAGTTACAAGCAGCTCTCCTCACACACACCCTCAACACTAACTCCACATAACCCACCTGGGAGAATGCAATGCCTCACAGCCTAACTAAAGATCCCACAAAGAACCACCACCCTGGGTTATGCTGTGTGAAGCACAGGGACACTCTTGGGACTTGTAGCCAAACAACTGCCAGGACAACACTCCCAGCCATCCTGTCAGCACAGGCATCCCACCCCACAGGGAAGCAGAGTCAAAAGGAAGGAAGGATGGCCATGCTGGGAAGCGGGGTGGAGGCAATAGCATGATGGGAGTTGTAGGCACAGATATTGCTCACCCTCACAATTGGCCCATCAACACCACTCTCAACCATGCTCACATCACAGGGAGTGGATAAGGACTCACAAGATGGCTGTCACTGGGTACTGCTGTGGGGAGCACAAGGCCCTGCTGGGAACTGTGCACCAACAAACAGCACAACACCACTGCCTGACATCCTGAAAGCCAACTTGCACTCCCTGCAATGCAAGCACGTTGCATGGTGGGATATCTGGCTGGGTGGGAAGGAGGACTCACAGCACTGACCATAGTTACAAGCAGCTCTCCTCACACACCCCCTCAACACTAACTCCACATAACCCACCTGGGAGAATGCAATGCCTCACAGCCTAACTGAAGATCCCACAAATAACCACCACCCTGGGTTATGCTGTGTGAAGCACAGGGACACTCTTGGGACTTGTAGCCAAACAACTGCCAGGACAACACTCCCAGCCATCCTGTCAGCACAGGCACCCCACCCCACAGGGAAGCAGAGTCAAAAGGAAGGAAGGATGGCCATGCTGGGAAGGGGGGTGGAGGCAATAGCATGATGGGAGTTGTAGGCACAGATATTGCTCACCCTCACAATTGGCCCATCAACATCACTCTCAACCATGCTCACACCACAAGAAGTGGATAAGGACTCACAAGATGGCTGACACTGGGTACTGCTGTGGGGAGCACAAGGCCCTGCTGGGAACTGTGGACCAACAAACAGCACAACACCACTGCCTGACATCCTGAAAGCCAACTTGCACTCCCTGCAATGCAAGCACGTTGCATGGTGGGATATCTGGCTGGGTGGGAAGGAGGACTCACAGCACTGACCATAGTTACAAGCAGCTCTCCTCACACACCCCCTCAACACTAACTCCACATAACCCACCTGGGAGAATGCAATGCCTCACAGCCTAACTGAAGATCCCACAAAGAACCACCACCCTGGGTTATGCTGTGTGAAGCACAGGGACACTCTTGGGACTTGTAGCCAAACAACTGCCAGGACAACACTCCCAGCCATCCTGTCAGCACAGGCACCCCACCCCACAGGGAAGCAGAGTCAAAAGGAAGGAAGGATGGCCATGCTGGGAAGGGGGTGGAGGCAATAGCATGATGGGAGTTGTAGGCACAGATATTGCTCACCCTCACAATTGGCCCATCAACACCACTCTCAACCATGCTCACATCACAGGGAGTGGATAAGGACTCACAAGATGGCTGACACTGGGTACTGCTGTGGGGAGCACAAGGCCCTGCTGGGAACTGTGCACCAACAAACAGCACAACACCACTGCCTGACATCCTGAAAGCCAACTTGCACTCCCTGCAATGCAAGCACGTTGCATGGTGGGATATCTGGCTGGGTGGGAAGGAGGACTCACAGCACTGACCATAGTTACAAGCAGCTCTCCTCACACACCCCCTCAACACTAACTCCACATAACCCACCTGGGAGAATGCAATGCCTCACAGCCTAACTGAAGATCCCACAAAGAACCACCACCCTGGGTTATGCTGTGTGAAGCACAGGGACACTCTTGGGACTTGTAGCCAAACAACTGCCAGGACAACACTCCCAGCCATCCTGTCAGCACAGGCACCCCACCCCACAGGGAAGCAGAGTCAAAAGGAAGGAAGGATGGGCATGCTGGGAAGGGGGTGGAGGCAATAGCATGATGGGAGTTGTAGGCACAGATATTGCTCACCCTCACAATTGGCCCATCAACACCACTCTCAACCATGCTCACATCACAGGGAGTGGATAAGGACTCACAAGATGGCTGACACTGGGTACTGCTGTGGGGAGCACAAGGCCCTGCTGGGAACTGTGCAACAACAAACAGCAGGACACCACTGCCTGACATCCTGAAAGCCAACTTGCACTCCCTGCAATGCAAGCACGTTGCATGGTGGGATAACTGGGCTGGGGAGAGAAGGAGGCCTGGATGGTAACCAAATACCACCAATGCTGGTCATGCACACACCTCAACATTCACATTGACATGCCACAGGTTGGCAGGACAATGTGCTACACCAATATCACTCACTGACTGTCACTATTTAGGAGAATGCAATGTCCTGCCCCACATCCAGAGGTACAGTCACAACTGTCAGGTGTTTGAACAATTGATGCCAGTAGAAACATAACATACAATCTGTGTCTCTCCCCAAAACAGGTGATGATGGGGACACAGCAGCAGACCAGGAGGACTCCCTGTCCCAGGCTCCGGGGAACACTGAGCTCACTAGTGTGGATCAGCCTCTGCACTCCTCGGATGGCGAAGAACCAGCTGGACCCTCCGGTGTGAGTCATCATGCAGCACCAGCAGGACCAACATCTGCACCCCCTGCACCCACCCCTCCAACAACTGCCAACACACAGGCCACCCCTGCCAACACGGACACACCAAGGATCACAGATGACAACAGCGCACGGACCCAGGCCCAAACTGGAGCTGCTGACAACGAGCCCAGGAACAACACCCAAGTGGGCCCACGGTCACCTGTGCGTGCCACTGCAGGTCCTGCACGTGTCGCCAGGGGTGGTGTGAGGGGTGGGAGACATAGGTCTCTCCTTGCAGAGGGGTCTGGACTGTATGATGACCCACAACTGTCACGCATCGCGGATGCGTACCAGACTAGCACCGGAGAGGTCAGCCAGGTAGTGGGGATCCTCAAGGACATACAACAGCAGCAGGCTGCCCATCATGCCCGCTTGGACTCCCACATGTCCCGTGTCGAGACACACATGTCACGTGTCGAGACACACATGTGTGGCATGGAGTCCAAGTGGGACACATTGGAACAACTGACAGCGGTGCATAGGGACATACTGACATGCCTCCGCCAGATCAGCACCAACATGGCCTCACCTCCCTGTGTGCCCACAACATCTGCTGCTGAAACAACTGCAAATGCCACAGGGAGGGAGGAGGACTCTGGCAGAGAGTCCCCTACACCGCCGCAGCCTGCACCTGAGGGTCCCCCCCAAGAAGAGGGGCCGTCCGAGGAGGCCAAACTGAGAGGCCGATGGCCATCTACATCCCCCAGGAAGCCAACACCTGTTCTGGAACTTTACCTCTGTGTGCATACTGCACGCCCTGTTGAAGCCAAGCCAACTCTCCCACATGACATGGGGAGCTCTAGTTGACCAAATGTATCAGATGACTGTGGACTTTACTCTGGACTTTTCAGCTACCAAGACTTCCAATTCACATGGGAACTTTGGATCCAAATTTCTATGTACAGCACCCACCATCCTGTGCACCATCCTCACACCTGTATGTAAATAAACTCACCAATACACCATATCTGCCTCTGTTGTGATTCCAACGTGGTTTTTGTCATGTAGATGTTGATCTTCTAAATTACACTGTGCATGCTAACTGCTACAGCAAGTCCAACACTGTCATGTCAGTCATGGCGACGTGACACATATGAGGGAGACACACCACTAGGGCCACAAAACACATACACACCAGGGCCATCAGACTCATCACCTATACTGATGTTGCAACGAAGTACAGTGGAATGTACAGACACGCCACCTATTCACAGTCACTGTCAACTAGACAACAGGTGCAGTAAGCAAATGTCAGTCAGATGTGTGACTACAGACAACACACATCCCAAAGTCAAGCACAGGTTTATTACACATTTCCAACATGTAGTTTCCACTACAAATGCAAGCTAATCCAACCTGGCTGTGGCCACAAAGTCAAAAAGTGCAGAAGATAGAAAGTCCAGGGGTGTGTGGCACATCACCTGTAGGGAAACGACTGCTTCCACCTTGGAAGTTGAATCATGGATTCGGGGGATCCAAGTTGATCAGACAACTCCAGCAGCACCCTGTGAAGGACAGACATGACACACAGTCAAAACCACTGAAGAACAGCACAGAACGGCAATACTCATGTCTAATACATGTCACGAGATAACTACACAAAACCAAGTTAGCATGTCAACACTGTTGGGCAGTACAGACCACCTGCAAGGACACATCGCTGCACGCATCCAGTCAAGTAGCACATGGCCACACTCAAACAGCACCAGAGCACCACACACACATATCATGCAAACTCAAATCATTGACATTACAGCCCTCTGGAGACTCACATTCAGCTGAAGAAGTTGGTGATGAGCTGTGTGCGGACATCACCATCATCATCATCATCATCTTCACTGGCATCGTGACCCAGGCCAGGATCTTCCACAGGTGGCGGACGTTGGTCATCGTCATCCAGGATGAGAGGCAACTCCTTCCGCACTGCCAGGTTGTGTAGCATGCAGCAGACGATGACAATCTTGCACACCTTTGCTGGGGCATATGGGAGGGCCCCTCCTGTCTTGTCCAGGCAGCGGAAGCGGCTCTTCAGGAGACCAAAGGTCCGCTCAATCACCCTCCTCGTCCGACTATGTGCCTCATTGTAGCGCATCTGGGCTGGTGTCATAGGGTTCCTGAGGGGTGTCAGCAACCACGGCATGTTGGGGTATCCCGAGTCACCTACAGACAGACAATTGCACATTAGCCGATTTGAAGATGTGTGCGGAAAACAACATAGCAGAACACACACAATGGTACAAAGTCAGTACACACCAACAAGCCAGGCACGCTGGTTCGGCATCTGTGACATCATCCTCGGGATGCGACTACTCCTCATCACGTAGGCATCGTGTGCAGAACCGGAGAAACGGGCACACACATGTGAGATGGTCATATCTGCAAGACATACCACCAGAGCATTGATCGAATGGTAATGTTTACGGTTGCGGTATGCCTGCTCATGTGCCTGAGGTGGTATCAAAGACACATGTGTCCCATCAATGGAGCCAATTACATGTGGCATCCTCCCGAGGGCATAGAAGTCACTCTTGACGTCAGTGAGTCGTTGACGTGTTGGGAAATAGATGTACTGGTTGAGGTATCTCAACATTGCCCCCAAAACATCGCGTAGCACACGGCTGAACATAGTCTGTGACATCCCACCAGTAGTTGCCACAGTGTGTTGAAAGGTACCGGTGGCAAAGAAGTGTAGGGCTGCCATCACCTTCACCTTGGGGGTCAGCGCTGTAGGATACGGCCGGCCAGGCTGCAAATGTGGGGCCAACCGCACTGCCAAATCCTCAATCAGCTGTCTGGTGAAGCGGTACCGTCGGATGCTGTCACGTTCCACCATCGTTGCCAGGTCTGGGAATGGTCGATGGACAGCAGGAGCCTTGCAGTGCATAGGTGAAGAAAGCAAGATTGTCAGTCACCCCACCAATGTGCCGTTCACCATACTCAATTTCACATGACACATCATCAACATACACAAGTACTTGATGTGTGTGTTGTCCCGTTTGGACATATATGGCACCTACATGGACATCATCTAACATCTCTCTGTTCAACAAGTGTTGACAACTGGTTCCAGGGTGTGCTATGGGACACCATTAGGCTGTGTCACAGTACACATTAACTGCTCTCACGTTCCACACACATACCACAGTGACATGTCTGGACAGATGCTCCACAGGCATCACAGCTCATTGACAGGTAGATTCCCAGGGAGCCTGTCTTGCCACATGGACACTGGCATGACATGGCGTATCATGTACACGTCAGAAAAACAAACATGACACCCACAGGTGGTGGCCCCTGTAGCCTCTGCAGGACAGACATGGACGTCTGTGACACACACACACACACACCATCAAAGTTCATGCACAAACCACGTGGATGTGGAGACTGTCTCCCATTGTGCACATGGAGTCAGAGACATGTGATACACAACATGCACACAGACTGTGGAGGGACATCACTATTGTTGGAATGGGCCACCCTGTGACGTACATGCCTTCCCACATGTGAGCCTGGGGGTATGTGACATGTCATACACATACACAACCTGGAAATGTGACCATGACACATGCTGAGAAATGAAAAGTTGCACACCACAGTGGTCATGTGCACAACACACAAAGGACCCTGTCCCCATTAACACGTGCACAGCCTGGGTGTGTCTGCCCCCAAGTGCCACCCCAAAATCCACATGTTCACCCCCATACACAGATAAGGTTATGCTGCCACACATGCCTCATAGACAGTGTGGACTGGGTGTGGTGTTGTAGGTGTGCCCCTGAGTCCCTGGAAAGTAAATGTGGCTGGCATAGGTTCACCAGTGACCAGCATGGTGACATATGCGTGTGACCTGTCCTGGTACGCGTTGTAGAGCAATGGACCGATCGGTGTGCCCGCACGGACCATTGCATTGAATGTGAGCGGGTACGCGTTGTATGCCTGGTACGCGTTGCACAGCAATGGACCGATCGGTGTGCCCGGCCGGCCCATTGCATTGAATGTGAGCGGGTATGCGTTGTACAGCAATGGACCGATCGGTGTGCCCGGCCGGCCCATTGCATTGAATGTGAGCGGTTACGCGTTGTATGCCTGGTACGCGTTGCACAGCAATGGACCGATCGGTGTGCCCGGTCGGCCCATTGCATTGAATGTGAGCGGGTACGCGTTGTACAGCAATGGTCCGATCGGTGTGCCCGCACGGACCATTACATTGAATGTGAGCGGGTACGAGTTGTACAGCAATGGACCGATCGGTGTGCCCGGCCGGCCCATTGCATTGAATGTGAGCGGGTACGCGTTGTATGCCTGATATGCGTTGTAGAGCAATGGACCGATCGGTGTGCCCGCACGGACCATTGCATTGAATGTGAGCGGGTACGCGTTGTATGCCTGGTACGCATTGCACAGCAATGGTCCGATCGGTGTGCCCGCACGGACCATTGCATTGAATGTGAGCGGGTGCGCGTTGTATGCCTGGTACGCGTTGTAGAGCAATGGACCGATCGGTGTGCCCGCACGGACCATTGCATTGAATGTGAGCGGGTACGCATTGTATCGTGGGTACGCGTTGTACAGCAATGGTCCGATCGGTGCGCACGCATTGGCTGGGGCCTGGCATGGCAACGGACGCGTTTTTGAAGCTTCAACGAGTCTGATGCAGTGGTGAATTCAGTTGGCCAGCCACAACAATGTTGCAAATTCATGGGTGTCATGAAGTTGAAATTTTTGAAGGATGCTGTGGGCGTGTCTTGGTGCTGCAATTCCATGGATTGGTCAGATTCATAAGATGCATACGACTTGGACCTATCACTTTGGACACATGGCACAGTATCTGCCTCTGCAGCACACATATAATGCTGGCTGTTCCCCTGAGGGCTCACTTGCCTGCACTACATGCTCCAGGACGACATCTGCCACTACACTGCTGCTGTCTCTGCATCCTCTGGCTACTGCAATGGCACGTACTGTGGAGAGAGCCCCAGCCTTCACCCATGAGGAGAACCAGGCCCTGCTGGACAACCTCCTTCCACAGTACACCAAGCTGTGTGGGACACCAGGGGAGCAGGTGAGTGTGCTGTCCACTGCCTTACTAATTGTGCATGTTGTCTGACTAGCAGGATTTACAGTGTGCACACCACTGGCTAGCATGCTCACTGAGTAGTACTCACCCCCCAAAGTGTGTAGTCACATGCACTGAACAGGTACAGTGGAGTAACAGTGCATTCAAACAAGGTTCACTTCCCATGCAATGATACCATGTAGTAACTGCTGGCAAACTGTCCATAGCCCTCGTTGCACTGCCTGTGTACATCATATGCCCCTGTGATTGAGACATGTATTTCCAACTGTGTGATGCACGGATATGTTGCATGTGTAGTAATGGCCTTTTCACTTTGTCATCCTCACAGGTTGATGCCCATCAGAAGCAGGATATCTGGCTGGCCATCGTCCGGGCAGTCAGATCCGTGGGGGTCTACAAGCGCCGGATCTGCAACTGCCAGAAGAGGTGGCAGGACCTTCGGGGCTAGACCCGGAGGATTGCAAGGGTCCAGCTGAAGCTGTCGCCTCCTCGCAGGAGGGACGGACACCGGACCCTGACCCCCCACATGCTCCAGATCCTGCCGGTGGTCTTCCCGGAGCTGGATGGGCAGCTGAAGGGCAGACAGCAGCAAGGAGGGGGTGAGTCAAAGACTGCACTGTGAACTCTGTCTGACATTCTATGTGCCCTCCTGTGGCGTGGTTAAACTTCCCCAGTACATCAGTCTTGTTGTCCAGTACCCATGTCCCTCTATTGTGACATGGCCACTACCCATCTGATAGGCCGGTGTGCTCCTTACGCTCAGGATAATTGTGTCACTCGGGTACAGGGTCCTTGCATTTTGCTTTGCTCAAGGTGGGTGACAGCTTTTGTTCCCGTGATATTGTGTTAGCCTTCATGGGTGGGTCAATTGCTCACACAATGCCTGAGTCGTGCAATGTAGTCTGGGTGTAACTTTGATATGTGATCCACTTGCAGATCAGAATCACCACATGTCCCTGGGGTATTTGCCACACCCCCATGCTGCGGGTGGGTAAAATGTTTGGGCCTCAGGAGTATGTATGTCAAGTGTGTCACACATGCCTAGCCACCTGCCTACTGACCAGGGCTCATCCATCTTGCAGGTGGAGCCGGACAGTCATGCCTACTCCAGGGCATACAATACACTCTGTACTCCCACTCCCGTGTATCAGCTGACATGCTGTGCTCAGTGAAATGTTCCCTCAGATGTCTGCCTCTGTGTCGTTGTGCTGTGACTACGTTGTCGGGACTCCTGTGATGTTTATCGGTTAGGGGTCAGCATGCCATCTGCTATTGGACCATGTGAGACAAGACTTCTGTGACTTATAGGTTTTTGATCACATGACTGTGCAGACAGGTGTATGCCACTGTGACTTTCAGGCAGCTGTTTTTCACTCTCAGCACACTGTGAGGTGCTCATGTTCAGAGAGTTGTGTTTCATGTCCCCCATATGTCGAATTGGTATGACTTGGACAAATAGTAGTTCAGATGATGTGGTTTTTGGCGGATGGACATGTGCACTTGTCAGTTACATTACTTGCCTTCCCCATGTCCTAGGATTGTGACACAGTGCAGACTGTTGTTGGCTGGCTGCCATGGCCATGTGACTGGAGACAGTGATATATGACTTTGCAGGCATGCCTGTGCCATGGCATTGAACTTCCTAAGAGTGATCCTGCAGGGGAGTGACATGTGCAACATGCACCCCATTGTGGCATTGACTATCCGGACATGGGTGCTTCATGGGGTCTGTTGCTGGTATCCATCACATGCATTTCTATTTATACTCTGGCCGTCCATTTATACAGACACCTGCACTGACTCAGTGGCAAGAGATGTGACGTGGGCATGTTCACATACTTCACCGTGTTCTCAGCAATGTCCAACTACTGTGTAGGTGGTGCATGTGTCCACACTGGGGTCTTACCATCAGACAGGCACCAGACAGATGGGTGCAAGGGCAGGAGGGGTGTCTGTTCCATGGTTGACCATCAGACTGACAATTGGCTTCTCCTAATCTGTGTGATGACTTTTGGCACTGTTCTACTAGAGATGCCAGGGCTTGCTCTGTGATGTGCTGTACTTACTGTGGTGTGTGCGGTCAGTGCAGGTGACTGATGTTTGTCTGTTTCCCTAATTGTTTGCAGATACAAGGGGGACAGCTCCACGGACCAGGAGGAGCAGCGGAGCCAGACTGGGTCAGCGTCCGACGAGTGGTCAGAGGGACCCAGTGGCACGGAGGGCGAGGGGAGCCACACCGAGGAGTCCTCAGCACCATCCACCTCAGCTGGGGACCACAGCAGCTCGGAGGATGACTCCCTTGTGGATGCCGGTGTCAGCAGCCACAACACCCCAGCTAGTCTGTCTGACCCCGCCACCACCACCACCACCACCGCCCTCCCATTGGCTCCCATTCCTGAGGTCCGTGGAGGCTCCCGTGCTCGGGAGCGTGTCTCCTTCAAGCCAGGCACCGCACCCCTGCCCCTGTGTCCCCTGCTGCCCTGAGTGAGGAGTCTGTGTACCTCCTTCAGCAGCTCCATGTAGGGCAGACAGCAATGCTGACTGTCCTCCATGCACACACCACTCTGTTGACACAGCTGGTGTCGTTCATGGAGGGCATCTCAACGGGTATGTCTGCCCTACAGAGGAGCAATAGGTCCATGGACTCCTCCCTGACGGCAGCAGTGTCCCTCCTCCAACAGTCCCTCACCCCTCCCACCTCTGCCCCATCCACACTTCCTACCACCCTACCTGTCCAAAGCACATGCACACCTGCACAATCACCCAAACACACAGACACGAGCAGCACAAACACACCCAAAACCAAGGCAAGACGTGCACACAAGCATCCTCAGGGGACTGATTCCACACACACAGGGGATGGGGAACTGACACACACACAGGCAACCACAGTCACTCCGCAATCCTCAAGATCCTCTCCCTCCAAGACCCCTTCCCTTGCCTCACCTGCAACCCCACATACACAGCAGCTCTTCCTCTCTAACCTCGGCCTCTTCCCCTCCAATCCCGCTGATCCAGCATACTGGGGGAAGAGGAAGTCCACACACAGAGAGGGAGTGCCCCTCGCCCCCGGACACCCTCCCCCAGGCACAGGCAGAGTGATCCCCCCACCCGCAAGTCCCCCAGACCCGGAAGAGCAAGACCCCGCCACCGCCCTGCAAGTCACCCACCCAGTCTCTCACCTCCATCCCCCAGGCCACCACTCCACAGGTTCCACCGCCACACCCTGCCCCAGGTTCCCCCACACACCGATACCGCATCCCCAAACTGCTCAGGCCCTCCCCCCTGCCACTTGCTCTTCCACCCCCAAACCAGACGCTCTGCCTGTATGTGCCACTGGTGTGGAGACCGTGTCCCCCCCTCTGTCCTGCCCAGCTCTTCTGCCCCCCTTCCACTCCCTTGGAGTCATGCACTGCGGTGGAGTCCACAACAACCCCGTCTGACTCGGGCACTGCATTGGGGACCCAGTCCACTCCATTTGACCAGCCCACTGCAGTGGTTGCAGCACCAACACCATCGGACTTGGGCCCTGCGGTGGTGCCAGCCCCCCTGAGTCAGACACCTCCACTGCAGTTGCCGGTGACACTCCTGCACCCACCTCACCTTCCCTGCCTCCTTCTGGCATCCCCTGATCCTGTCCCTGCGGTGCCTGGCCTGCCCCTCGTATGCCCCTCCAAGGGGGATGTCCTCTGTCGGTACCTGTGCAGGCAAGCAATTGGTGACAAGTTGTCACACATCACCCTGTTGGGACTGTGTATTTGGACTGGACATTGGCCGTCGTTAATTTTGGACTTTTGATTTCAGTTGCACACTTGCTGAATAAAGCCTCTTTTTGTTTACTTGTGGTTAATCTTTGGTGGTACATGATGTAGATGTGTAGAATCATGCATTTGCTGTTGTAATTGTGTTCAGATCAGGTAAATGAAGTTTTGCTGTGATGGGCTCCATGTGATCCATGGGATATGTGTCCTAATCTAGTCTGGATCTATAGCATCCCTTGCTGCAGTCTGAGGGTGTAATGTTCAGCATTTGACACAGGGATGTACGTTTAGCATTTGTAGATTACCATCTTTGTCCTACACTGTTGCACATCTGTTGGGCTTACCACTGTCCAATGTTCCCAGTACCCTGACTGTGTGCCCGTCTCCACTGGACATGCAGTTTTGCACATCAATTTTGGAGGACTCATCTGTGTATACAGTATAACTGGATTGCCACGTGTTTTGGGTATATGCAGATGACTGACGTGACACTCCCGTACCCAGGCTGATGTGAGCAGAGGCTTCTGTGTGTTGTAGTTGTTGACTCACTGACGGAGTGTCCTGCTGATATGTTTGAGTCGTGCACAGACAAGGTTTGGCACAGTGGACCTTCCACAGGAGTGGAGTGCCCTCATGGCTGTGTGTAATCTGGTGACATTGCGTGTGCCCGTGTTGTGTGTTGTGTGAGCATGTCTGTGCATGTTCCCTTCCCTTTTCATACACAGGCTGTGTCCCTAGGGATGTTCCTGTTTGTGATGCTTGCAGAGTTGGTATGTGTTCATCCAGCTTCTTGGACCTGGTTTCTCCGTGATGTGGGTGCATGGCAAACTGATGTTCATGAGGTTGTCATCCCAGGTTGTCTTTGTTGTCAGGGCTGGGGATGTGGGCAAACGCTGATGGGACACATTCAGGATTCCCCTTGGCACTTGTTGTTTACACAAGTAATGTGATTTTGAATTTGTGGTAGCTTTCAGTGATTGTGATGCGTTGTGTGTGTGACTGCTGCTACTCCTCAGGGTCAGAGCTGCAATGTTGGAAGTTGGGTACGTGTGTTCTTTGTGGCTTCTTCGTTGGTGTGTGACTATGGCCAGGATCCCATTGTTTGTGGTGGATTTCACATCATGCGCATATACGGCGTACTGTGCTGTGTGTCATACATAGACGAGTCATGTTAAGTGGGCATGTGTGATGGGTTTCTGCACCTTAGTTCCCCCCACCACCCCTGGGATTGTCATGGGTGCATGTGCAATGTCACCAGTCCATGTGAGCTTCACTGCTGCACATTGGTGGAGATCAGGGTGTGTGGTGTTGAGTGTGCAAATGTGAGTTGTTGCACGGCTAGACCACTACCTCCATATTGGCCTTGGCTGGCAGGCCCTGCTGATTGATTGGAGCTTGTGTAGGTGTGATGGTAGTTTGTAGCTGAGGACACATGGCTGTGGTTCACAGTGTGATCAACATCTACCTTTGTCATCACAGTGGAATTGTCATGCAGGCTAGTGTCTGCACAATGTGGGGTCCCTGGGGGTAGTGCTGTGGTGGGTGTGTCTCTTGCTGTGTTAGTTGCTGTTCCTACAAGCTTGTGTGACATGTGTAATTTGGGCTCCCTCTCATCTAACAATGCCAGATTGCCCACATAGGGGAATCCAATCCATGAGTTACTTGTGTGTGGCACTGTATACACATCTGTGTAATTGGGATTCAGGCCTCCTCATGTGTTGTGTGGTTGCCTGGGGACACTGGCACACACCCCCATCACCTGTTGTGTTTGATATGCAGTGTGAGTCTGCCTGTTTGTGTTAGTGCATTTGCATCACTGCATTGGCATTTCTGTAGTGTGCCATTGGCTGTATGTTGTTTGGTGATTTTCCCTGCTCTCCCTGGGACTCCTGGGTCATCAGTCAGCACAATGATCATGGTTTGTATGTCCCATTGCTGCCATGGTATGGTATTTGTTCACCTGACATCGACGGTCTCCACAGGTTATATACATTTGTGTGTCCATAGGTGCAGATATGTGGGTCAGCATCATGATGGTCACTTCTGTCATTGTGTAATTGGCTGATTGTTGGCAATGTGGTCCCCCATGTGTGATGTTTGTATGCACATGGCCAAAACGATGTTTCTGTGTCACTGCACTGTTAGCCTCGCCCAATCTATGTTGCAATGGGACACAAGCACTACTATGCCACAGATGTTTTAGTTGTTGTGTGACCAGGATTCATCCATACAGTTTGTCTTTGGCAGCTTTTACCATGCCTACACTTACCTTATGATCACCGTGGTGATGGTGCTTTGGGCCCCATTGCCACACTGATCAAAAGGTACATCAGCCTTGGACCCCACACTTCCCTTTTGGTGACTGTGGTGATGGGGCTTTGGGCCCCATTGCCACACTGATCAAAAGGTGCATCAGCCTTGGACCCCACACTTACATTTTGGTGACTGTGGTGATGGGGCTTTGGGCCCCATTGCCACACTGATCAAAAGGTGCATCAGCCATGGACCCCACACTTACCTTTTGGTGACTGTGGTGATGGTGCTTTAGGCCCCATTGCCACACTAATCAAAAGGTGCATCAGCCTTGGACCCCACACTTACATTTTGGTGACTGTGGTGATGGGGCTTTGGGCCCCATTGCCACACTGATCAAAAGGTGCATCAGCCATGGACCCCACACTTACCTTTTGGTGACTGTGGTGATGGTGCTTTAGGCCCCATTGCCACACTGATCAAAAGGTGCATCAGCCTTGGACCCCACACTTCCCTTTTGGTGACTGTGGTGATGGGGCTTTGGGCCCCATTGCCACACTGATCAAAAGGTGCATCAGCCTTGGACCCCACACTTACCCTTTGGTGACTGTGGTGATGGTGCTTTAGGCCCCATTGCCACACTGATCAAAAGGTGCATCAGCCTTGGACCCCACACTTACCTTTTGGTGACTGTGGTGATGGTGCTTTGGGCCCCATTGCCACACTGATTAAAAGGTGCATCAGCCATGGACCCCACACTTACCTTTTGGTGACTGTGGTGATGGGGCTTTGGGCCCCATTGCCACAGTGGCCATGGTCGGCTTGTATTGTGGAGGCCACACACTTTTATGTGTCACACATGTGATAGTGGGTCACATTGTATGTTCATTGTCATGTTTTGTGTTGTTGGCATTTGACATGGACTACACACGCTTGTCATGTTGTTTGGGTGGATGTAATTTTCTGTGATTCCTTATGTGGGAGTATGCTGGTTGTGTCATGCATTACCCGTCCTATGAGTAGGGGTGGTGGTAGTGGCAGGCATCCAGCCCCCATGAGTGGGGATGGTAGTAGTGATAGGCATCCAGCACCCCATGAGTGGGGATGGTAGTAGTGGCAGGCATCCAGCCCCCCATGGGTGGGGATGGTAGTAGTGATAGGCAACCAGCCCCCCATGAGTGGGGATGGTAGTGGTGGCAGGCATCCTGCCCCCATGAGTGGGGATGGTAGTAGTGATGGGCATCCAGGCCCCCATGAGTAGGGGTAGTGGTGGTGGCAGGCATCCATCACACCAAGGGTGGGGATGGTAGTAGTGGCAGGCATCCAGCACCCCATGAGTGGGGATGGTAGTAGTGGCAGGCATCCAGCCCCCATGAGTGGGGATGGTAGTAGTGATAGGCCTCCTGCCCCCCATGAGTGGGGATTGTAGTAGTGATAGGCATCCAGCCCCCATGAGTGGGGATGGTAGTAGTGATAGGCATCCAGCACCCCATGAGTGGGGATGGTAGTAGTGATAGGCATCCTGCCCCCCATGAGTGGGGATGGTAGTAGTGATAGGCATCCTGCCCCCATGAGTGGGGATGGTAGTGGTGGCAGGCATCCTGCCCCCCATGAGTGGGGATGGTAGTAGTGATGGGCATCCAGGCCCCCATGAGTAGTGGTAGTGGTGGTGGCAGGCATCCATCACACCAAGGGTGGGGATGGTAGTAGTGGCAGGCATCCAGCACCCCATGAGTGGGGATGGTAGTAGTGGCAGGCATCCAGCCCCCATGAGTGGGGATGGTAGTAGTGATAGGCATCCTGCCCCCCATGAGTGGGGATGGTAGTAGTGATAGGCATCCTGCCCCCCATGAGTGGGGATGGTAGTGGTGGCAGGCATCCTGCCCCCCATGAGTGGGGATGGTAGTAGTGATGGGCATCCAGGCTCCCATGAGTAGTGGTAGTGGTGGTGGCAGGCATCCATCAGACCAAGGGTGGGGATGGTAGTAGTGGCAGGCATCCAGCACCCCATGAGTGAGGATGGTAGTAGTGGCAGGCATCCAGCCCCCCATGAGTGGGGATGGTAGTAGTGATAGGCATCCTGCCCCCCATGAGTGGGGATGGTAGTAGTGATAGGCATCCAGCCCCCCATGAGTGGGGATGGTAGTAGTGATAGGCATCCAGCACCCCATGAGTGGGGATGATAGTAGTGATAGGCATCCTGCCCCCCATGAGTGGGGATGGTAGTAGTGATAGGCATCCTGCCCCCCATGAGTGGGGATGGTAGTGGTGGCAGGCATCCTGCCCCCCATGAGTGGGGATGGTAGTAGTGATGGGCATCCAGGCCCCCATGAGTAGGGGTAGTGGTGGTGGCAGGCATCCATCACACCAAGGGTGGGGATGGTAGTAGTGGCAGGCATCCAGCACCCCATGAGTGGGGATGGTAGTAGTGGCAGGCATCCAGCCCCCCATGAGTGGGGATGGTAGTAGTGATAGGCATCCAGCCCCCCATGAGTGAGGATGGTAGTAGTGATAGGCATCCAGGCCCCCATGAGTGGGGATGCTAGTAGTGATAGGCATCCAGCCCCCATGAGTGGGGATGGTAGTAGTGATAGGCATCCAGCCCCCCATGAGTGGGGATGGTAGTAGTGATAGGCATCCTGCCCCCCATGAGTGGGGATGGTAGTGGTGGCAGGCATCCTGCCCCCATGAGTAGGGGTAGTGGTGGTGGCAGGCATCCATCACACCAAGGGTGGGGATGGTAGTAGTGGCAGGCATCCAGCACCCATGAGTGGGGATGGTAGTAGTGATAGGCATCCAGCCCCCCATGAGTGGGGATGGTAGAAGTGATAGGCATCCAGCCCCCCATGAGTGGGGATGGTAGTAGTGATAGGCATCCAGCCCCCCATGAGTGAGGATGGTAGTAGTGATAGGCATCCAGGCCCCCATGAGTGGGGATGGTAGTAGTGATAGGCATCCAGCCCCCCATGAGTGGGGATGGTAGTAGTGATAGGCATCCAGCCCCCCATGAGTGGGGATGGTAGTAGTGATAGGCATCCAGGCCCCCATGAGTGAGATGGTAGTAGTGATAGGCATCCAGGCCCCCATGAGTGGGGATGGTAGTAGTGATAGGCATCCAGCCCCCCATGAGTGGGGATGGTAGTAGTGATAGGCATCCAGGCCCCCCTGAGTAGGGGTGGTGGTGGTGGCAGGCATCCAGGCCCCTATGGTGTGTATGGCATTGGTGATGCCCATACCACCCCTATGATTGTGCTGTTGCTAGTGTACGTCATTTGTGCATCCCTATGTGTGTGTGACATATTTCGGGTACGTGTCGTTTGTTTGTGTTGTGGGTGTTTGACTTACCGTCTGCGCCGTACGCGTCCGAACCGGTCCCGGTAATATATGTAGAGTATAGGTAGGACCTGCGCAATGGGATTCATTGTTGGGTCGTCTCGTTCGGGTTTCGCGTGTCTTCGACTCGTACTCATCGCTGGCTTGTTCGTCTCGTAGCCGTGGATCTTCTTGTGGCGCGAATCGGAGCTTATGTGCGGCTCTCCCGGATGCTGAAACGTGCCAGACGTAGCGACGGGTTCGGCGCGTACGGAGCGCGCATCGTACTAGTCCGGCCGGAAGGTGCTGTGTATTTGCTTCCGTGCGGCTCGAATCGGCGTTTGTGGATCCGGCTCGGGCGGGGAACAGGTGCTGGATTGGGTAGGTACGGCTCGCTCGGAATCTGGCCTGTTGTGCGTATCGTACTTGTTCGTTCGGTGTGGTATTCGAATCGGTCGGAAAACACGCGTTCGGCTTGTTTTTTTTCCGGACGAATAGTGTTTGGTGTGCTTCCGGACGACATCGGAATCGGCCCCAAAGTGTCTAAAATTATGGGCAAGGTAGTCCTGGATCGTCTCACAGTCTGGCTTGATCACTTTAACATTATTTCCGACCTCCAATATGGATTCAGACAGGGAAAGGGGACAATAGACCAATGCCAGAATCTCCATTTGGTGATCGGGAAGTATACCATTGCCAAGGGAGGTGTCCTGCATCTGGTCTTTATGGATCTAACCTCAGCTTTTGACCTTGTCAATAGGTCTAAGCTGTGGTTAGTCCTTCGTGATATAGGGCTAGAGGCTGAATTGATTTCCTTCCAGCATACTGCACATATTAACAGCACGGCTGCTGTACGGTTTAATGAAGATGGCAGCTTGACAGATTTTTGGCCAGTAGGAAGGGGGGTCCGCCAGGGGTGCATTTTGGCCCCCCTGCTATTCACCCTATATATTAACAAACTGGGGGACACTTTAACATCATGCTGCAAGGACACACCAAGGGCCGGTGCCAAATCGATTCCCGCATTGTTGTATGCCGACGATGCAGTTTTATTGTCTAGAACTGCAAGGGGCCTGCAACAACTTTTAAATTGTTTTATAGATTTTATGAATTCACTAGATTTGGTAACGAATTTTAAGAAATCTCATGCAATGTCGATTGGCCCGCGAAAGGCGGCCAAGGCTAAATTTTACTGTAATGGGGACGAATTAACCAAAGTATCCACTTTCCCATACTTAGGGGTACTCTTTGATGACCAAGGTACATGGGGAGCGCAACAAACACTTAAAAAGAACATTTTGGCAAGAGCAACGGGGGCCACTATGGACTTTGCAAAAAGACTAGGGTCAAAACCCCTGCCCGCACTCTTGAAAGTTTATAACGCAAAATGTATTCCTATGGCCACGTATGGATGCGATATTTGGGGTTATAAAGATGTAAAGGATATACAAGTGGCAGAGAATAATTTTATGCGCAAACTCCTTGGGGTCCCTGTAGCTACTCCTGTTTACTGCCTGCATGAAGAACTGGGGATGGGGTACATTGCAGACCAGATCGCAGTTTCCCCCCTGCTACGATGGCTTAGAATCTGGTCTCAACCCCCCCGAATCTAAACCAACTTATAATTTCGGACTGTATGGCGTTAGAGAGAGCCCAGCCTATCCCTTGGCTTAAATATATAAAGGAAGAAACAAAATGTCTAGGGTGCCCAGATTTGTTTTTGACCCCGAAGCCTTTGGGCAAGACTGCGATCATGAATTTTAAACGGCAGTTTGTGGATAGGCGGAAATGCCTTAGGGAGGAGGCTGAGTTAGGCAAGTCCTCGGTGAGAAGGTATGTCACTCTGAGCCTAGGCCCGCAGCTGCAACCATATTTATCTTATGTTAATAAACCATACCACCGTTTTGTTTTAACAAGATCTCGTTTAAATATGGTTCCCTGGCTGCTGGCATTCCCGAGAGGATACTCAAAATCTGAACTGTTAAAATCCTGCCCCTGTGATAACTTCTCGGAACAGGATACCTTGCATCTAATGCTTTTTTGTACCTACTATGAGTCCCTGCGTAGGCAGCATATCCTCCCTCTACTTAGAGAATGTCAGTTTGTCCAAGTGAGGCCAGCTTTGCTCTATTTACAAATGCTGGCATCACCCATGGTCTGCTTCGGAGTCGCAAGTTTTTTAATCGGGGCCATTAGACATAGGAACAGAGTACTCCCGTAATAGTAATTTTGTGTTGTCTGCTGGCTCAATTGTGTTTTTCCCTTCTTGATTATTATGGTACATTTTTATATGTGATATTAATTAAGGATCTGGTCTATTACTTGAGTACAGTGCACTTTATATGAAATACATGCTCTTTTTATGAATGTTTTTAGATATGAATATTGTGATTGATATGCGGGATCATTTTATTGCTATGTATTTGGTTGGAATGTGTATTTTCGTTTAACAATATTGTACGCTTTTATGACTCTTTGCTGTCGAATAAAGTATCTTTGACTGACTGAGTGATTAAACGTATCTTACTGAATGCATGGGTTAGTGACTAAACTGTGTGAATGTCTGTATCCGTCTGTCTGTTGCTGTGTAAGCGGCTGCATGGGTTTGTGAATAGCTACATGAGTGTCTATATGGGTTATTGATTGGTTGTCTGAGTATCTGTATGGGTGCCTGAGTGTTTGTGTGGGTGGGGTGTGTGTGACTCTGTGCATAGATGTGTGAGTGGGTGATTCACTGGGTGCATGGTTTCAAGAGTGCATCTGTGATGGACTGTATGGGTGGGTGAGTGTGTATATGGGTGTGTTAGTGAGTGAATGTATATCTCAGTGGTACATGTGTGAGTAACTACATATGTGAAAGGCAGTATATATGTGTGTTGGAGTATATAAATGGCTATAAGTGAGAGTGTGTGATTGTGAGAGTGGCTGTATGGATGACTGTGTGCTTGTATCAGTGTTTGTATAAGAGCGTAAGAATGTGCTAGTATTTGTATGAGTAAGTGAGCTGGTGTGTGTATAACTATATAGGTGAGTAAATGGGAGTGTGATTAATTATTTGCATGACTGACTAGGTGTGTGAGTAACTCTATGGATGAGTGGCGGTGTGTGAGTGTCTGTATAGGTGTATGAGTGCATATGATAGTCCTGTACTGAGTGACCGTAAGTATGAGTGACTGTACGGGTGAGTGTGTGGATGTGTGTGTAGACCTAAGAATCAGTGAGTGGGTATGTAGTTATTGGTGTTGGAGTGTCTATGGTTTTGAGAATGGCAGTCTGTAATTTAGAGTGGGTGTATCAAAGGTTATATTAGGGTGTGAGAAGATGCATCAAATTATCACATGGATGATGTCATCAGTGATGTCATGAGTGATGTCATTTGAGATGTCGGTTCAAAGGTTTTTTAAATGCTAATTTCTAACTATAACGTGCCTGAAACCTATGGTTTTTTAAGTGAATTTCAAAGGTTTTTTAAATGCTAGTTTCTAACTATGCCTACAGAGTTGGACATGTGAAGAAAGAAGAAAAACGCACAGAAAGAAGCAAAAGAAATGCAGAAAGAAGCAACAGAAGTCCACAAAGACGAAGAAAAGTGCAGGAAGAAGCAAAAGATGTGCAGAAAGAACCAACAGAGGAGCAGAAAGAGGCCTTGTTGCAAAATCATCCTGTGCCACAACTTTTTCAGACGGGTACTGGTGGTAACTGACTCTGACTAACCAGAGCCAGTGCTATGCTAAAAGACACTTAGAATACAGTGAAAACACCTACATACACTAGGGAACACTATGCGTTGGGGTACCCCTGTGATTAGCATGACCTCCTCTGTAAGTCCCTAGAACATAATAGGGCAGGGGGATTAAAACTACCTCTTAAAACGCGCCACAGGGCGCGTTTGCACAGCGGTGAAGGGAGGGGAGCCTGAGGTGACATGTGTGCAAACGCGCCTCGTGGCGTGTTTTAAGCTAGCGAGATTAAGTCCCCTTGAATCCTGAGGGTCCCTGGGGCCCAACTAGCCCCGCAGGTACCTACAGTTAGGACCACAGAGCTGAGTTGCAGAGAGGCGTTCCGAGGCCACGCACCTTTTTTCACCTCTCTGCAACGCAACTCTGTTGTGCTTACTGAAGGTACCTGGTGGGCTAGTTGGCCCCCAGGGTCCCTCAGGATTCAAGGGGAATTAATTCCCCAACTTAAAACGCACCACAGGGCGTGTTTGCGCACGTCACCTGAGGCCCCACCCCCTCCCTTCACCACTGTGCTAACGCGCCCCGTGGCGTGTTTTAAGTTGGGGGATTAGGTCACCTTGAATCCTGAGGGTCCCGGGGCCCAACTAGCCCACCAGGTACTTCCAGTAAGCACCACAGGCCTGCGTTGCAGAGAGGTGGTCCGAGGCCATGCCCCTTTTACACCTCTCTGCAACGCAGCTCTGTGGCGCTTACTGGAGGTACCTGGTGGGCTAGTTGGACCCCAGGGACCCTCAGGATTCAAGGGGACTTAATCCCCCAACTTAAAACACGCCACAGGGCGTGTTTGCACACATGTCACCTCAGGCCCCGCCCCTCCCATCACCACTGTGCAAACGCGCCCCGTGGCGCGTTTTAATTTGCGGGATTAGGTCACATTGAATCCTGAGGGTCCCTGGGGCCCAACTAGCCCACCAGGTACTTCCAGTAAGTGCCACAGCCCTGCGTTGCAGAGAGGTGGTCTGAGGCCACGCCCCTTTTTACACCTCTCTGCAATGCAGCTCTGTGGCACTTACTGGAGGTACCTGGTGGGCTAGTTGGACCCCAGGGACCCTCAGGATTCCAGGGGACTTAATCCCCCAACTTAAAACACGCCACAGGGCATGTTTGCACACATGTCAACTCAGGCCCCGCCCCCTCCCTTCACCACTGTGCAAACGCGCCCCATGGCGCGTTTTAAGTTGGGGAATTAACTCCCCTTGAATCCTGAGGGTACCTGGGGTGCAACTAGTCCATTAGCTACCTCCATTAAGCGCCACAGAGCTGCGTTGCAGAGAGGTGTAAAAGGGGCGTGACCTCAGAACACCTCTCTGCAACGCAGCCCCTGGCGCATACTGGAGGTTCCTGGTGGGCTAGTTGGCCCCTAGGGACCCCCAGTATTCAAGGGGAATTCGTTCCCCATCTGCAAACGCGCCAGGGCGCGTTTGCAGAGTGCTGCAAGGAGGGGCGTGGCCTCCGGCGCGATGCCGGTCTTTTTTTTTTTAAGAAGGGGGCTGTGTGGCCCCCTTCTTTGTAATTTATTTGCCCTGGGGACCCCATCCCCCAGGGCCTGCCCCCTAATTTTTTTTTTAAATCCCAAAAATTTGGAAGGGGGCCGCGTGGCCCCCCTCCCGAGGCCTTAATCGGCCCCGGGGCTTGGCCTTATTTAAAAAAAAAAAATCTTTTGTAGGGGGGCTGCGTTGCCCCCCTCCTCAGGCCACTTATGGCCCCGGGCCCCCCATCCCCCGGGGCCGGCCTTTGTTTTTTTGTTTTTTTTATTTCAATTTTGGGGAGGGGGGCCGCGTGGCCCCCCTCCCGGGCCACTTGTAGCCCCGGGGACCCCATCCCCCAGGGCTGGCCCTCTCCGTTGGGGACTGTGGGGGGGTCCCCCATGGTCCCGCCGGCTCCCCGCGTCCCTCGGGAGCCGGCATTGCTTTTCCACATGGGGAGCTGCTAAGATGCAGCTCCCCGTGTGGAAAGCAATCGTCTTTGGTTTTGGAAGAGAGAGCAGGTTTCCTGCTCTCTCTTCCAAAACCAAGCAGTTTGCTATGACAGGACGGGAGCCGCGAGGCTCCCGCCCTGCCATAGCAAACTACAGTGTCCCAGGGGTGAGCACCCCGGGACACTGCAGGAGCCTGCCCTGGGGGGTGGTGGTCCCCAGGGCCATCAAGGGCTCCAGGAGGGGGTCCGCGCGGCCCCCCTCCCAACATGTGCAAAGCCCCGGGGAGGTGGTAGTCCCCGGGGCTCGGGGTCCGAAACGGACCCCCACATTCAAATTCTTAGTGCCCCGGGAGGTGGCGGTCCCGGGCGTGTGGGGGACTTGAGCCCCCCACACAGGTAATTTTAATTTAAAAAAGAAGCCCCGGGGGTGGCGGTCCCGAGGCTGCGGGAGGGCCGAGTGCCCTCCCGCACCATTCTTAATTGAAAGCCCCGGGGGTGGCGGTCCCTGGGGCTTGGGGGCCTTAGAGGCCCCCCACTCATTATTTTTATAAACCCCGCATGCTCCCGGGACTTGGCCCACCCGGGGGCCAAATAACAACAAAGCGCAGGAGTCCGCGCTTCGTTTTTTTTTTTCATGCCGGGATCCGCGCATCCTAAGCGCATCCCGCCGATTTACAAATAATATATATATTATTTTTTTTGGGCCCTGGGGGTCCTTGTGGGACCCTCTAAGCAGGCCTAGGGGGTCAGGGTGTTTCTACCCTGCCCCCTTTTTGCATTTTGCGCACTTGTTTCTTGTGCCTCGGTTCTACAGAGGAACAAAATGGCTGCCAACACTTCCTGGTTTGGAGTGTTGACAGCCAATTAGCATACAGCTCGTGATCGGGAGGGTGCGCTCAGGGTGCGCGGATCCTCCGCGGCCATAGATATATATGTGATTTTACTTTTGATTTTCTCAGGAACTACTGAACGGATTTACACCATTTAACCAAGAGGCACGACTCTGAACCAAGGGCTACCTTTTTGCCAAATTTGGTGTAATTCTGTTCAGCAGTTCGGGCTGTAGCTGCGACTAAAGGTTCCTATGGAAAATTGCATGGGGAAAACATATTTTGGGACCCCCCTTTTTTCTCGGCCCCCGCTTGCCAAATCACCCCGAAACTTTCAGGATAGGAGCAGACCGGAGCGGGCCATATGTTTTGAAAATTTCACGAAGATTCGTCAACCGGCGCCAAAGGTATTGGAAATAGAATGTTGCGAATTTCCTATGGAAAATAGGTCCTAACTATAACTATCTACTGGCGACCGCCAGTAGATAATATGTATATATATATATATATATGCAAAAAGGAGCAGAGAACTCTGCTCACCTTGAATGTCTGCTTTTCTATCAAAGTTTTTAAGCATAGGATTAGCACAGGGCCATCCACGCTGAGATGGAAAGGGACAAAGTCTTTTGGCTTTTCTACAGCAAAGTCTTTAAGCATAGGACTAGCCTAGTGCTGTCCATGCCGAGCTGTAAAATGACAAAAGCATTTTACCACTCCAGGCACACTATTACAGATTTGAATTGGTCCAATACCAACCAAGCCAACCTGAAATAAATAAAAGCAACCCCTAATACGTGTTGCGCTCTCATTAGAGCTCTTCAGAGAGGTAGAGCTTTGTCCAGACACAAGGGAGCACCCAGTATAAGTCAAATCAATACCCTTTCAGGCATAGAGCGACATATAAATTATGCAAAAAAGGAGCAGAGAACTCTGGGTAGTTCTCAAGTTTAGGTGGAAAGCAGCTCCTGTATAGAGCACCCTCATCACCAGCGACACTCTAGATCTGCTCACCTCAAATGTCCGCTTTTCTATCAAAGTTTTTAAGCATAGTATTAGCACAGTGTCATCTACGCCGAGATAGAAAGGGACAAAGTCTTTTGGCATTTCTACAGCAAAGTCTTTAAGCATAGGACAAGCCCTGTGCTGTCGATGCCGAGCTGTAAAATGACAAAAGCCGTTTACCACGCCAGGCACAGTATTACAGCTTTGAATTGGTAAAATACCAACCAAGCCAACCTGAAATGAATAAAAGCAACCCCTGACACTTGTTTCACTCTCATTAGAGCTCTTCAGAGAGGTATAGCTTTGCCCAAACACAAGGGAGCACCCACTATAAGTCAAAACAATACCCTTTCAGGCATAGAGTGATGCATAAATTATGCAAAAAAGGAGCGGAGAACTCTGGTTCTCAAGTTTAGGTGGAAAGCAGCTCCTGTATACATATATATATATATATATAATGGCGATGTGATGGTGTGCAGAATAAACTAAAAAACTAGCACTGAACCTGGGTCTGCGCTCGTTCTTCTCCTGGCAAAGGATTTTCAAGGCGAGGATTTGGCATATATATATATATATCCAACAACAAATCCCAAATGCAATCATCTTCTGCAAAGAAGCGGGCACGGACTCCAAATATTGCGGTGCCAAACTAAAAGTTCATTTACAAGTGTTGAATTCTGTCCATGACGCATTTCGGCCACGTCACATGGCGATGACGATTGATGGGCTGCTCCATGCCTGTTGTTGTAAAGAGGCCGCCCTGTAGGGTTGGAGGCTCTGTGTGCTTGGAGACTTTTGTTTGGAATATATTTATATATATATATATATATATTATATATATATATATATATATATATATATATATATATATATATATATATATATATATATATATATATAAACAGCAAATTGGTCTTCACACAAGGGAACACTTTACAGCCGTTGCTCACGGCGGAGAGAAGACCATTCTCCGCAACAATATGTTCCAACAAAGCAGTGAAACGCGGCACGCACCTTAGCAGTTGAAAGGCTTTTATTCAAACAAAGCTCTCTTCCTCCTACGCGTTTCGAACTTCACGTTCTTGGTCACGTGAAGTTCGAAACGCGTAGGGAGGAAGAGAGCTTTGTTTGAATAAAAGCCTTTCAACTGCTAAGGTGTGTGCCGCGTTTCACTGCTTTGTTGGAACATATATATATATATATATATTTATATTGCAATATTGCTCCTACGGGTGCCAGCTTTAACCAACAAAATTTAAAAACTAACGCACCGAGCATTACAATGAAAGACAAAATGCGGAGTCTGGAAAAATTGATGCGTGCCGAGCAGGGAAAATGGTGGGAGCATAAGTCCCTGCAAAGGTACCTCGATGTAGGGAGAATCCCTAGAGGCTTAAGAATTCTCACAGCACCGAGTTATGAGCAACCCAATCCGGATATGATGAGAGACTGGGCACAGTGCAACCTTGAATCCTCAAGGAGGTTAGTTGAAATATTGGTCAAATATGCAGAGATCGACAGAGTGGCATTACAAGTTAGGATAGAGGAACTCAATGATGAAATCAATAAAATGGGCAATAGTGACGAAGTAAGCAAACTAAGGGAGGAAATGACTATCAGACTGCGTAAAGAGGAGGACAAAGTCAAAGAACGCAAAGCATTCAAATTCCATCAAGATCGTGTAGATTACGATACAGGAAGAATTTTCACCTTTTCAAAAAAGTATGATGCGATGAAAACCAACAAATATAAGTCCAAAAGTGAACAAATGCGAAGCGCTCAGGGAAATAAAGATGGGCAACTCCAAACATCAAACTCGGATTTGAGTTCTGCCATGGAGAGCGAGGTGGAGAATGAACCGGCCCAGGCATCTACAAGCGGAGCTGGCCCGAAACTTTCACCAGCAGAGGAGCTTGATTTTTTAGCGGAGGAACATAGGCAATCTCTGCGTCCAAGAACTCAAAGGAAACAAGTAGGAAGAGGCGAAACTACCGGCGGCGGCAGAGGAGAAAGGCAAGAAGAAAGGCCTGCTCCCAACAAGAAGTGGGGACGAGGCTGGTGGAATCGCAAACAATAACTGATGAGGAAATTGGAAAAACCATCATAAATTTGACCAATATCAATCTGAATAAAGCTGAGCAACAGATTTTAGCGCTTGGCCTATCCTACTGGCCTGAGTCCAATTTTAACTATGCTAACACGCGAATGGACATATATAAATTGATACGCAAGCTCAAATTAAAAAGCACCATACTTTGTTACAACAAGCCAAAACCAATGATAAGGCCAATAATGAAGAACAATCTGTCCAGGGACAAGCTAATTCAATGGAGCAAAATCTCCTCGATACCCTGGTGGCCTTACAGAAAGAATCATATGAAACCAGTAGCCAAAGTACAAGCCTGGCTGTAATATCAAGGGAAATAGGAAGAAAACCCCTTTCAAGAAAAAAATCGACTTTTACACCAATTATGATGAGGGATGGAATTGACATTTTTAATGAGAATGTGGTACAGGAAATAAAGAAATTAAATTCAAAAATACAAAATCAAAAACAAAAAAGAGCAACAAAAATCTTCAGTACCATCAGTTGATATCTAAACTCCAAAAAAAAGAAAACATTATTGTGCGAGGCTCAGACAAAGGAGGAAATGTGGTTTTATGGACAAAAAAAGATTATGTCGAGGAGGCTATGTCTCAATTAAACGACAGGGAATGCTACCGCACAAGCAACTTCCTAGCATTAAAGGGAATATATAATGATTTTCATAGTAAACTGGTAGCCTGGAAAAGTGCGGGACTATTAACTACCGACGAATATAAATTTAACAGGAATGATAATCCCAAGACACCGAACATTTATTTTATTCCAAAAATCCATAAAAGCACTACAAAACCTCCAGGAAGACCGATCATATCGGCCCAAAAAAGCCTCTTGGAAAATGCTTCAATATATGCTGACTATTTTTTACAGGATTTAGTTAAAAATCTTCCGTCCTACATAAGAGACACGAGTGATTTTATTTCCAAATTGAAGGATTTTGGTTGGAAGAAGAATTATTTACTAATGACTTTAGATGTTGTGTCGTTATATACATGTATTAACCACAAAGATGGGCTACGTGCCCTTGAATTCTATTTAAGAACTAATGATACTATCTTGTCCCCACATAGCATGATGCTGATAAATTTGATCAGTTTCTGTCTCTATAATAATGTTTTTTTATTTGATAAAATGTATTATCAGCAAATGCGGGGAGTGGCAATGGGGGCCAGCTTTTCTCCCAGCTACGCCTGTTTGTTCATGGGCTGGTGGGAGGAGCTGGTCCTGGAGGTATCGCATAAAGGTTACATGGAGAAGAATGTGAAGGCACTTTACCGTTTCATTGATGATTTGTTCATTGTATGGGAAGGAACGGTGGAGGAAGCCAATGACTTTGTAACAGCCATTAACAGAAATAGTGTCAATCTAAAATTCACTTCTACCATTAGTGAAAGTAACATTTGCTTCCTAGATGTGGAACTGTATATAGAGAACAATAACATCGAAACTAAAATTCACAGAAAGGAGACGGCTGGAAATGCGGTATTGCACTCCAGCAGCTTTCATCCCAGACACCTAATTGAAAGTATCCCCTATGGGGAAATGATAAGATTAAAAAGAGTGTGTAGTAGCCCGGTTGATTTAATTGCTGCTCAACAAAAGAGTAAAAAAAGATTCTTAGCACGGGGGTACTCTAAAAAGACAATAGAAGCAGCCATAACTAAATCCAACATGAAAGACAGATCTCTGTTATTACAAACAAAAAAGAGCGGTGAAAACATTACTCAGTCACAAGAACCCAAAGTTAGGTTAATACTTGCTTACAATGCTCAACACAGAGAAATTAAAAACATCATGCAACGCAACTGGCAAATCGTGAAGAGTGACCCAGTAATAGGTGACACACTACCACCATATTTAGGTGTGACTTATAGGAGAGCACCTTCAATGCATAATAGCCTAGTTAGCAGCAGTCCCGAAATACAAGAACAGAGAAAATGGTGGCAGCAAAATGGATTTACGAAATGCAAAAACTGCAAGGCATGCCAATATGGCACTAATATGAAAACATATAAGCTGGCGTTCAGTGATAAAGTTTTTAACATCAATAAACCACTGAATTGCAAAACTGAATATGCCATTTACATTTTAGAGTGCTCTTGCAATCTTAAATATGTGGGTAGTACCAAACTTCCCGCGCACAAACGAATTTTGCAACATATTAGAGCAATTAATAACAATGATCAAACGTATCCAGTTGCAAGGCATTTTAGGGACGTGCATCAAAGCAACCTAAAGGACCTCTCTTATTATTTGATTGACTCCATCCCCATGAATAGAAGAGGTGGAGATAGAGAAGGGCAACTTAGAAAGTTAGAAACAAGGTATATACTGAATCTCAATAGCAAAGCCCCGGGAGGTCTCAACACGACCGAAGACCTCCACACATGCCTTTAAACTAACACAATTTATATTTTGCTAGGTTTTTACAACTAACTGTGAAATTAAAACTTACAGTTTAACCGCATCACAGCTCATTTTAAGTTAACTTGAGGAGAAAATTAAATTGTATTGTAATTTGTATTTAAACAAGGAAAACAGTAGGCCGCCTGACCGCCCTTAACCACAGGTATAGTGGTTTTTTATATTCAACACCTAAAGAGAATAGTGGAACAGTGTAACAATCATGGTTTTAAAGTATTGATTTTGGTGAAGGGGATTTTAATATATTATGTAGCACTTGCACTTTAAATAATTAGGCCAGAGACTGGGAATAGACAAAATCTGGGGAGCCCAAGACAAGATAAAAACACATCCTAAGGGATTCAGGACATTGCTGCACCAAGTAAACTCAGCATTTAAGCTTGTATTTTATGGAAAAAGAAACAGTTTTGAATTATGTCAGGCCCCTTTTTTTACTACAAATTTTAAATGAATATTTATCTATGAATTTATTTACAATTGAAGTCATGAAATGAATCTGTTTTTATGGTATTTTATATTTGATACTATTTATATATTTCATGTACATAAATAATTTATAAACTTTTATGATAAAGTTATATTTGTATTTAACAAAGTATTTTGCAACCTGAATAAGTAATTTTAAACTGTGGAGGTTTTTTCCTGCTTTTACTTGGTGTATTATTGAATGAAATGTATCCTTTATAGTATGTTTTTTATGTCTATTCGAATTGTCCAATGGCTGGAGGCACAAGTCACTTTAAAAGGGTGGAAAAAAAGCATAAGCGTTGTCATGTGATCAAGGTCCGGCTGGACCGAAACGCGTTATGGCCGATGCTGATTAAATAATTTGAAGCACTCATCTTGTGGTCCGTGCCTGCTTTTTCCAACGAAGGAGTGAAAGGGAAACAAGGCAGTTTTTTGGGATATTTGGGCTGGCTGAGGCTTCCACCAGCCAAGTGCGGACCCCCACTCGAATCGAGGCGACAACCCAAACAGAAGCTGCTTCTTCCAGTCTTGCACCGGAAGTAAACTCAATCCGGAAGGATTACGGCTCGTCAGCCCCCCCCTACAGCCGAGGATTGGACTGCCTGATCGGATCGGAGTCGGCGTTCGCCGTGTCGGAGGACCCGTCTGGGCGCGGACTTCCCGAGAAAGGTAGGATCTGCAGAGGCATTGCGGGGAGAGTGGTGTGCAAGCGGCAAGCGAGAGGATTTAAATTGTTTAAAACCCCATACGTACTTTTGCCGTGAATACAAGAGTATCATTAATATACAGATCAGGATGTCGGCAGACACGCTTAAAGACCGGGAGGCGGCGGCCTCGGAAATGTTCAGCAATATTGCTCCTACGGGTGCCAGCTTTAACCAACAAAATTTAAAAACTAACGCACCGAGCATTACAATGAAAGACAAAATGCGGAGTCTGGAAAAATTGATGCGTGCCGAGCAGGGAAAATGGTGGGAGCATAAGTCCCTGCAAAGGTACCTCGATGTAGGGAGAATCCCTAGAGGCTTAAGAATTCTCACAGCACCGAGTTATGAGCAACCCAATCCGGATATGATGAGAGACTGGGCACAGTGCAACCTTGAATCCTCAAGGAGGTTAGTTGAAATATTGGTCAAATATGCAGAGATCGACAGAGTGGCATTACAAGTTAGGATAGAGGAACTCAATGATGAAATCAATAAAATGGGCAATAGTGACGAAGTAAGCAAACTAAGGGAGGAAATGACTATCAGACTGCGTAGAGAGGAGGACAAAGTCAAAGAACGCAAAGCGTTCAAATTCCATCGAGATCGTGTAGATTACGATACAGGAAGAATTTTCACCTTTTCAAAAAAGTATGATGCGATGAAAACCAACAAATATAAGTCCAAAAGTGAACAAATGCGAAGCGCTCAGGGAAATAAAGATGGGCAACTCCAAACATCAAACTCGGATTTGAGTTCTGCCATGGAGAGCGAGGTGGAGAATGAACCGGCCCAGGCATCTACAAGCGGAGCTGGCCCGAAACTTTCACCAGCAGAGGAGCTTGATTTTTAGCGGAGGAACGGAGGCAATCTCTGCGTCCAAGAACTCAAAGGAAACAAGTAGGAAGAGGCGAAACTACCGGCGGCGGCAGAGGAGAAAGGCAAGAAGAAAGGCCTGCTCCCAACAAGAAGCGGGGACGAGGCTGGTGGAATCGCAAACAATAACTGATGAGGAAATTGGAAAAACCATCATAAATTTGACCAATATCAATCTGAATAAAGCTGAGCAACAGATTTTAGCGCTTGGCCTATCCTACTGTCCTGAGTCCAATTTTAACTATGCTAACACGCGAATGGACATATATAAATTCATACGCAAGCTCAAATTAAAAAAGCACCATACTTTGTTACAACAAGCCAAAACCAATGATAAGGCCAATAATGAAGAACAATCTGTCCAGGGACAAGCTAATTCAATGGAGCAAAATCTCCTCGATACCCTGGTGGCCTTACAGAAAGAATCATATGAAACCAGTAGCCAAAGTACAAGCCTGGCTGTAATATCAAGGGAAATAGGGAAGAAAACCCCTTTCAAGAAAAAAATCGACTTTTACACCAATTATGATGAGGGATGGAATTGACATTTTTAATTAGAATGTGGTACAGGAAATAAAGAAATTAAATTCAAAAATACAAAATCAAAAACAAAAAAGAGCAACAAAAATCTTCAGTACCATCAGTTGATATCTAAACTCCAAAAAAATGAAAACATTATTGTGCGAGGCTCAGACAAAGGAGGAAATGTGGTTTTATGGACAAAAAAGATTATGTCGAGGAGGCTATGTCTCAATTAAACGACAGGAATGCTACCGCACAAGCAACTTCCTAGCATTAAAGGGAATATATAATGATTTTTATAGTAAACTGGTAGCCTGGAAAAGTGCGGGACTATTAACTACCGACGAATATAAATTTATCAGGAATGATAATCCCAAGACACCGAACATTTATTTTATTCCAAAAATCCATAAAAGCACTACAAAACCTCCAGGAAGACCGATCATATCGGCCCAAAAAGCCTCTTGGAAAATGCTTCAATATATGCTGACTATTTTTTACAGGATTTAGTTAAAAATCTTCCGTCCTACATAAGAGACACGAGTGATTTTATTTCCAAATTGAAGGATTTTGGTTGGAAGAAGAATTATTTACTAATGACTTTAGATGTTGTGTCGTTATATACATGTATTAACCAGAAAGATGGGCTACGTGCCCTTGAATTCTATTTAAGAACTAATGATACTATCTTGTCCCCACATAGCATGATGCTGATAAATTTGATCAGTTTCTGTCTCTATAATAATGTTTTTTTATTTGATAAAACGTATTATCAGTAAATGCGGGGAGTGGCAATGGGGGCCAGCTTTTCTCCCAGCTACGCCTGTTTGTTCATGGGCTGGTGGGAGGAGCTGGTCCTGGAGGTATCGCATAAAGGTTACATGGAGAAGAATGTGAAGGCACTTTACCGTTTCATTGATGATTTGTTCATTGTATGGGAAGGAACGGTGGAGGAAGCCAATGACTTTGTAACAGCCATTAACAGAAATAGTGTCAATCTAAAATTCACTTCTACCATTAGTGAAAGTAACATTTGCTTCCTAGATGTGGAACTGTATATAGAGAACAATAACATCGAAACTAAAATTCACAGAAAGGAGACGGCTGGAAATGCGGTATTGCACTCCAGCAGCTTTCATCCCAGACACCTAATTGAAAGTATCCCCTATGGGGAAATGATAAGATTAAAAAGAGTGTGTAGTAGCCCGGTTGATTTAATTGCTGCTCAACAAAAGAGTAAAAAAGATTCTTAGCACGGGGTACTCTAAAAAGACAATAGAAGCAGCCATAACTAAATCCAACATGAAAGACAGATCTCTGTTATTACAAACAAAAAAGAGCGGTGAAAACATTACTCAGTCACAAGAACCCGAAGTTAGGTTAATACTTGCTTACAATGCTCAACACAGAGAAATTAAAAACATCATGCAACGCAACTGGCAAATCGTGAAGAGTGACCCAGTAATAGGTGACACACTACCACCATATTTAGGTGTGACTTATAGGAGAGCACCTTCAATGCATAATAGCCTAGTTAGCAGCAGTCCCGAAATTCAAGAACAGAGAAAATGGTGGCAGCAAAATGGATTTACGAAATGCAAAAACTGCAAGGCATGCCAATATGGCACTAATATGAAAACATATAAGCTGGCGTTCAGTGATAAAGTTTTTAACATCAATAAACCACTGAATTGCAAAACTGAATATGCCATTTACATTTTAGAGTGCTCTTGCAATCTTAAATATGTGGGTAGTACCAAACTTCCCGCGCACAAACGAATTTTGCAACATATTAGAGCAATTAATAACAATGATCAAACGTATCCAGTTGCAAGGCATTTTAGGGACGTGCATCAAAGCAACCTAAAGGACCTCTCTTATTATTTGATTGACTCCATCCCCATGAATAGAAGAGGTGGAGATAGAGAAGGGCAACTTGGAAAGTTAGAAACAAGGTATATACTGAATCTCAATAGCAAAGCCCCGGGAGGTCTCAACACGACCGAAGACCTCCACACAGGCCTTTAAACTAACACGATTTATATTTTGCCAGGTTTTTACAACTAACTGTGAAATCAAAACTTACAGTTTAACCGCATCACAGCTCATTTTAAGTTAACTTGAGGAGAAAATTAAATTGTATTGTAATTTGTATTTAAACAAGGAAAACAGTAGGCCGCCTGACCGCCCTTAACCACAGGTATAGTGGTTTTTTATATTCAACACCTAAAGAGAATAGTGGAACAGTGTAACAATCATGGTTTTAAAGTATTGATTTTGGTGAAGGGGATTTTAATATATTATGTAGCACTTGCACTTTAAATAATTAGGCCAGAGACTGGGAATAGACACAATCTGGGGGAGCACAAGACAAGATAAAAACACATCCTAAGGGATTCAGGACATTGCTGCACCAAGTAAACTCAGCATTTAAGCTTGTATTTTATGGAAAAAGAAACAGTTTTGAATTATGTCAGGCCCCTTTTTTTTACTACAAATTTTAAATGAATATTTATCTATGAATTTATTTAAAATTGAAGTCATGAAATGAATCTGTTTTTATGGTATTTTATATTTGATACTATTTATATATTTCATGTACATAAATAATTTATAAACTTTTATGATAAAGTTATATTTGTATTTAACAAAGTATTTTGCAACCTGAATAAGTAATTTTAAACAGTGGAGGTTTTTTCCTGCTTTTACTTGGTGTATTATTGAATGAAATGTATCCTATATAGTATGTTTTTTATGTCTATTCGAATTGTCCAATGGCTGGAGGCACAAGTCACTTTAAAAGGGTGGAAAAAAAGCATAAGCGTTGTCATGTGATCAAGGTCCGGCTGGACCGAAACGCGTTATGGCCGATGCTGATTAAATAATTTGAAGGACTCATCTTGTGGTCCGTGCCTGCTTTTTCCAACGAAGGAGTAAAAGGGAAACAAGGCAGTTTTTTGGGATATATATATATATATATATATATATATATATTTATATATTATCTACTGGCGGTCGCCAGTAGATAGTTATAGTTAGGACCTATTTTCCATAGGAAATTTGCAACATTCTATTTCCAATAACTTTGGCGCCGGTTGATGAATCTTCGCGAAAATTTCAAAACTCGTGGGGTGCTCCGGTCTGCTCCTATCCTGAAAGTTTTGGGGTGATTCGGCAAGAGGGGGCCGAGAAAAAGGGGGGTCCCAAAACGTGTTTTCTCCATGTTAATTCCCATAGGAAATTTTAGACACGGCTACAGCCCGAACTGCTGAACGGAATTACACCAAATTTGACAAAAAGGTAGCACTTGGTTCAGAAAGCGACCTTTTTTTAAATGGTGTAAATCCGTTCAGTAGTTGCGGAGAAATTCAAAAAATAAGAGTCAAAAAATCAATTTCCCATAGGAAACTTTATGCAAGGCTACAGCCCGAACTGCTGAACGGAATTACACCAATTTTTGCAAAGAGGTAGTTCTTGGTTCAGAAAGAACCCTTTTGTTAAATGATGTAAATCCGTTCAGTAGTTCCTGAGAAAATCAAAGTAAAAACACATATATATCTGGGCGGAGCCTAACCACACATGTCATCGTGAGATCTGATTGGCTGTCAGCACTTCATCCTGGAATTGCTGGCAGCCATCTTGGGACCAATATAAATGATAGTACCCCATTGAAATGCATTGTAGTGAATCGAAGATTTTGAGGGTTACCAAAAGGAGAACTATAAAAGGTGATAACAGACTTTAGTTACATTAGAATTCATTTGTTGATGGTACCATACTAATTTCAGGAATTGTGGTGTGTTCTAAGGTGATTTTACCCTGTGAAAAACCTTCTGCTGGGATATCATGAATCATGTTTGAGAGAAAACTATTTTCACATGCTTGTCCCATACAGTTTTGGAAGGTGCTCCAGAAGCTAAAATGAGAGCATATTTTCTGTAAATTCACATTATCTTTCTCAGTCATGTGAGAATGAAGTCTGACATTCTCAGTAAAACATGTACATCCAACAAGGGCAGAGACTGTCAGTTGATTCCTTTGTGTTCTACTGCAGCTTCCCTGAGTGTTCTAAAGAACAACTAGAGAGCTAACAGTCTTACTTATGACAAAAGTATGGCACACCTGAAGCCATCTTGATTGGAATAAACTGGTAACACTTAAAACATTTAATTTAAAAAGGAACAAAATGATGGGGTTCATTTTGTCATAGAAATTATGGTTAGTACTGTAGAAAGAAAAAATTAGGACATGTTTCAAGTGTGTACTCAAATATCTTCCTGTTATATTTCAACAGGAGCAGCCTGTCAGTTGATGCCTTTGTGTTCTACTGCAGCTTCCTGAGTGTTCTAAAGAACAACTAGAGAGCTAACAGTCTTACCTATGACAAAAGTATGGCACACCTGAAGCCATCTTGATTGGAATAAACTGGTAACACTTAAAACATTTAATTTAAAAAGGAACAAAATGATGGGGTTCATTTTGTCATAGAAATTATGGTTAGTGCTGTAGAAAGAAAAATTAGGACATGTTTCAAGTGTGATCTCAAATATCTTCCTGTTATATTTCAACAGGAGCAGCCTGTCAGTTGATGCCTTTGTGTTCTACTGCAGCTTCCCAGAGTGTTCTAAAGAACAACTAGAGCGCTAACAGTCTTACTTATGACAAAATTATGGCACACCTGAAGCCATCTTGATTGGAATAAACTGGTAACTCTTAAAACATTTAATTTAAAAAGGAACAAAATGAGGGGGTTCATTTTGTCATAGAAATTATGGTTAGTGCTGTAGAAAGAAAAATTAGGACATGTTTCAAGTGTGATCTCAAATATCTTCCTGTTATATTTCAACAGGAGCAGCCTGTCAGTTGATGCCTTTGTGTTCTACTGCAGCTTCCCAGAGTGTTCTAAAGAACAACTAGAGCGCTAACAGTCTTACTTATGACAAAATTATGGCACACCTGAAGCCATCTTGATTGGAATAAACTGGTAACTCTTAAAACATTTAATTTAAAAAGGAACAAAATGAGGGGGTTCATTTTGTCATAGAAATTATGGTTAGTGGTGTAGAAAGAAAAATTAGGACATGTTTTAAGTGAGATCTCAAATATCTTCCTGTTAAATTTCAACAGGAGCAGCCTGTCAGTTGATGCATTTGTGTTCTACTGCAGCTTCCCAGAGTGTTCTAAAGAACAACTAGAGCGCTAACAGTCTTACTTATGACAAAAGTATGGCACACCTGAAGCCATCTTGATTAGAATAAACTGGTAACACTTAAAACATTTAATTTAAAAAGGAACAACATGAGGGGGTTCATTTTGCCATAGAAATTATGGTTAGTGCTGTAGAAAGAAAAATTAGGACATGTTTTAAGTGAGATCTCAAATATCTTCCTGTTATATTTCAACAGGAGCAGCCTGTCAGTTGATGCCTTTGTGTTCTACTGCAGCTTCCCAGAGTGTTCTAAAGAACAACTAGAGTGCTAACAGCCTTACTTATGACAAAAGTATGGCACACCTGAAGCCATCTTGATTGGAATAAACTGGTAACACTTAAAACATTTAATTTAAAAAGGAACAAAATGAGGGGGTTCATTTTGCCATAGAAATTATGGTTAGTGCTGCAGAAAGAAAATTTAGGGCATGTTTTAAGTGAGATCTCAAATCCTCTTCTATTTCATTAGAAAATTCTGACATGCAGACTGAAACAATCACTTTCAATACCAGCAGTAGACTTCCAGTTAACTCCCTGGTGAGCAGTAGCTTTACTACAGTGATATAATGAACAACTAGAGTGCTAACATTCTGAAATTATGGCAAATGTGTGACACATCTGAATGCCTTCTTGATGGAATCAAAGTAAAAAACTGAAAGCATTTCCTACTGAGGAGACTGCAGTAAATGACGAAATTAGGAAACTTCATAACAAATAAGGGGCCGATTCCGATTCCGGCCGGAAATCTCTCCGACCGAGCCGGACCCGGAGAGAATTCCGACCGAATCGGACCCTAGCAGTCCGACCGGACGAGTACGATGCATTCGCATGCTATCGGACTCGAGTCGGTCGGACTCCCATTGAAGTCAATGGGAGCCGGTCGTACAACGTGTACGCGGGCTCCCATTGACTCAATGGGTGCGAGGCGGACAAGGGCGCCCCTACAGCGTGTACGCGTCCATGCGCATCGCGGCGTACTTGCACAGGTAGGGGGGACCCATGGGTCCCCCTGTGTGCGACGCGCGCGCCTACGCGTACAGGGGGGTCCGACGCGGACCCCCAAAGTCCGGCTCCGACAGCTTTTTCGAGCCGGACGGCACGAGTCGGTCGGACTGCTCGCGGCGCGCATCGTGCTTACCCGGCCGGGAAACGTCTCCATAGCGCGGTGCGAGTCGTGTCCATGCGAGTCGGTCGGAGCGTGTTGAAGCCGCGTTCGAGTCGGTCGGCGATTTCGCGGGTGCTTGCTTCGTACTCGCTCGGCCGGACCCGCGTACGATTCGGTCGGGAAACAGGGCTCCGAATCGGATCCGGTGAATCCGAATCCGATTCGGAGCACTACCGGCCGAGATCGGAATCGGCCCCAAAGTCTCCCAAGATGGCCACCAGAGAAAAAAGAGCCCAAATGTAGCACAAATATCACCCAGATGTAGCCCACATATAGCCCAATGACAGAAGTGTGCAAAACACTTTTTATTTTTAGTTTTTCTGCAGTTTTATATAGTGCAAACTGGTCAGGTATTGGAGCGTTACATCTTACTTGGACCCCTTATTGCGTATTTTGCACGAAGTACATGAGATTGATCTTGCGAAACATTGACCTTTACGATTCTGTTAACGTGAAGTTGCTCTGAACCGGGCTTTGTAACACCCGTTTTTACCTACTGGTTTTAATTAATTCTCACTGTATTGTATTAGGAAAGAGGATTTACTCTTTTTATGTACACTTTTATGATCTATGTTTCTAAATAAGATCAAATAAAGTTTAAAGAATTCTATGGCAGGACGGAGGCGAGGATTATACATATCTTTCCTCACTTTATTTGCATAGCAGTTCAAAGAAAACGTAACACAACAATCATTAAACAAAAGACTACACAACCCATGAACCATTAGGGGGGTAGTCTCCAAGGCAACTATAGTCCAATCATATCACAGTCCATCGTATATAATATTGTGACGTCCCTTCCGCTTCCTCTTTCTTCACTGCTCGTCAGTTAAGTGCATTCCTTACATTCTCGGCTTAATCTGACGTTGTTGCTGTTTGTATAGCGGTTTCTTGTGCACGTTATTAGCATTATTGCCTTGGTATTGTTTCATATTCCGTGCGCAGCAGGCTCTTGCCCGAGCGCGTTCTCCCCCTCGCAGTTTCTCCCGCTGTGTGCTCTGCGCGCAGTGAGATCCTGTCAGGCGCATCTGGTCCGAGCGAGGCAGCTCCGTCGAGCGCTCCCGCTGGTCTTTACGCGCGTTTGGGAATCCGGTCACTCCTTTAGTGTCCCCTTGATTCCTGACCAACCCTCGCCTAATTTTGACACCGCTACGCGGTGATTTCCCCACACGGCCACGTTAGTGACCAGCGCCACCTGGTGGTGGTAATTGGTATTGCGCCTCAGTCTATTCTTATAACAGCTTCGGGGAAAGCCCAGCTGTTGAAGCACCGGAGAGGGGGCTGCCTTAAGGATTTTAAGGGCATTTGTTCTGTGCTCACACCCTCTGCTATCATGTCTTCTCCAGAAGACCATTTTTACTCCTCCTACCAGGAAGTGGAGGAGGAATGGCCCCCCAACTTCTCCCTCCAGCAGTGGACCAAGCCCTCTCTCTGGCTATTTCTAGGGCGCTGGCTCCTCTTAGGGATCAGGTTGATAAGCTGGCGAAAAGCATCCCTGGGGTGTTCAGTGACCCAGATCTGGTGGTGGCGGGTCCCAGTAGCTCCCAGATGGGGAATAAAAGGGCCGTTAAGCATAACGCGGGGAACTTGGAAGGATTTGATAAACTTACGGAGACCTTCCTCAAGAGTGCGCGAACGCTAAAACATGCACCCTGCCGGTAGGAGGAGGGGCCCGGAGAAAATTGCGACACTGTCACCACTATTGTAGACCCCGACGGCGGGTTTCCCTTAGAGGGAGAGGGTGTATCGGAGGACGATTTCTCCTCTGATGAGGATAAGGACTCGGGGCGTCTCTGGCGTCCAGAGTCCCACTCCTCTCAGTCCCCGGTTGGGGACAGGGTCCACTCGGACATGTTCGAGCCTACCCAAATTTACCATCCTAGGTCGAGGTCGGCAGAGTGGACACCTGACGCCAAAGTGGCAGAGTATGTGGTGGGGAAAATCCATCAACCCCTTGAAAGGGAGGTCAGGAATAGGATGAGGGGAGAATGCCCCAGGCCCTCACTGAAGGGGAAGGTGGCACACACGCCTGAAATTGATGAGAAACTATGTACCTTTTTCTCCAAGTATATGAGGGATCCCAAGAAAGGAATTGATAGGTCTTGGACGTGGTAGGGCCCTTGACCCAAATTATTCAATTGACGGAGCGTTCCAAAGAGTCAGGATCCCCTTTGTCCACGGATATTGTGGCTGGTTGGGCGCACTACCCTAAACCCTAAAACACTACCCCCTCCACTACCCAAACACCACTGCACTACCCTAAACCCTAAAACACTACCCCCAGCACGACACCCTACACTACCCGAACATAACTGCACTACCCTAAACCCTAAAACACTACCACCAGCACGACTCCCTACACTACCCAAACACCACTGCACTACCCTAAACCCTAAAACACTACCCCCAGCACGACTCCCTACACTACCCAAACACCACTGCACTACACTAAACCCTAAATATACCCCCAGCATGACCTCCCACACTACACAAACACCACTGCACTACCCTAAACCCTAAAACACTACTCCCAGCATGACCTCCTACACTACCCAAACACCACTGCACTACCCTAAACCCTAAAACACTAACCCCAGCATGACCCCCTACACTACCCAAACACCACTGCACTACCCTATACCCTAAAACACGACCCCCTACACTACACAAACACGCCTGCACTACCCTAAACCCTAAAACACTACCCACAGCATGACCCCTTCACTACACAAACACCACTGCCCTAAACCCTAAAACACTACCCCAGCACTACCCCCTACACTACCCAAACACCACTGCACTAACATAAACCCTAAAACACTACCACCAGCACAACCCCCTATACTACACAAACACCACTGCACTACCCTAAACCCTAAAACACTACCCCCAGCACGACTCCCTACACTACCCAAACACCACTGCACTACCCTAAACCCTATATCTACCCCCAGCACGATCCCTACACTACCCAAACACCACTGCACTACCCTAAACCATAAAACACTACCCCCATCATGACCCCCTACACTACACAAACACCACTGCACTACCCTAAACCCTAAAACACTACCACCAGCATGACCCCCTACACTACTCAAACACCACTGCACTACCCTAAACCCTAAAACACTACCCCAGCACGACCCCCTACACTACCCATACACCACTGCACTACCCTAAAACCTAAAACACTACCCCCAGCACGACCCCCTACACTACTGCACTACCCTAAACCCTAAAACACTACCCCCAGCATGACCCCCTACACTACCCAAACACCACTGCACTACCCTAAACCCTAAAACACTACCCCCTACACCACCCAAACACCACTGCACTACCCTAAACCCTAGAAAAGAAACCCCACCCCATGCCCAATCCCCTTACCTCTCACTCCTCGTGGTTCCTCTCTCCTCGTGGTTCCTGCTTCACGTCGTCTCTGAGGGGCGGTGCACGTCGTTGTGAGGAAACGGAACAGCCTCTGTTTCCTTACAACGACATGGATCGTCTACATGTTTTTTAGAACGCATGGTCATTTACCATACATACCTTTACAACAAAATTCGTTGTAAAGGCATGCGTGGTAAATGACCATGCGTTCTAAAAAAATGCGTAGTAATGACTTTGTGATGTACAACGCATGCTTGGTAATGCATGTGTTGTAATGGTATCGCAAAGTAAAAAAGTCGTTGTAACGGCTGTTTACCGATCGAAGCTGGCCCCTGTTCTTCAGTGAGACGTTTATTTGATTAATTAGGAGGAAGGAATGTGGTTTTTTTACCGAAAAGTGCATTCCTGGCTGTTGTATTGTGAAAGTGTCCGCTTGGCCTGGTTTCACTTCCGGTGAGAGAGTGGAAGAGTCTGTTTAGATCTAAAGGAGTTCTGTTGTTGGACGGGGCCGGCGCGACATGTCATCAGAAAACATAGCTAATGGAAAGCGTCCTCCCTGAAGTGTGGAGCAGTGCCATGAGAGGTGAACGAGTGTGCGTCCCACCGCAGTATGACCGTACCGCGTGACCCATGTGCCGCCTCCAGGGTACGGGAGGCAGAAGCGGCATCGCAGGTCCTCTTGAAGACCGTTGTAGCACTAATTCTACATTTTGGTACTAGGGCATTTTAACTTCGTTGTTCCTGCCAGATACAAAGAGAAGATCCTGTGTTATTCAGTGCCCTCGTTACCTTTTTTGTGGGTTGTGGTGCTTGTCACTTCGCTGCCCCGCCGGTGCACACGACTGGGCACCCCACCTCGTGTGCCATCTGCAGGGCATCTGCCCTCGGATCACTGGTTTTGGTTTCTGGAGTGGCAACATAAACAGTTGCTCCCAAAGGACTAGCCTGAACACTTAGGTGAATATCCCCTGCACCAGCATTCCACGGAAATTCTTTCCTAGCTCTCCCACGTCAACGAGCACGGCTCCGCTCGCGACACCGTATGACGTCATCGGAGCCATAAGAGGACCTCGTCGGCGTGCTGACGTCAGTTCCACCCATTTTTTCCGTGCCACCGAGGCAAACAGGGGACCGAGACATTTTCACATGTATACATAGTATAATAAATATATATATTTTCACTGAAAAAACCATAGGTTTCAGGCACGTTATAGTTAGAAATTAACATTTAAAAAACCTTAGAAATTCACTGAAAAAACCATAGGCTTCAGGGGCGTTATAGTTAGTTGGACATTTCACTCCTACAAAACCATAGAAATTCCCCCATTATAGTTAGTTCAGCTAACTATAACTCACGCGCCCACAATGCACTGCTGATGACGTCACATATTACATCACTCATGACATGGTCAGTGACATCACTAATGACATCACTGATGACATCTCAAATGACATCACTGATGACATCACTGATGACATCATCCAGTGAATGTGTGTTTTTCTGGAAATTAAATATGTTTTATATATGTATATCTCAAGGTCGATGGAAGAATAAATGGGTATATAAGTGTCTAAATGGATGATTTTTTTTTGTAAAATTGATTGTATAACTGACTAAGTGTATCTTAGTGAATACATGGGTTAGTGAGTAATGTTTAAATATGAAAATATTTGTATCAGTCTCTCACTTTGTGTATAAGTGGCTGCATGGGTTGGTGAGTAGCTACATGAGTGTCTATATGGGTTATTAGTTGGTTTTTGAGTATCAGTATGAGTGTCTGAGTGTCTGTATGGTTCGGTAGGGGGTATTACTTAGTGCATAAATGCATGAATGAGTGACTCACTGTTTGTATGTGTTGAAGACAGCATGTGTGCAGGACTGTATAGGTGGATGAGTATGTGTATGGGTGTGTTAGTGAGTGAATGACTGTCTCAATAGTGTCTTTATGAGTAACTACATATGTTTTAAACTAGTATATGTGAGTATTGGTGTATATAAGTGAGTATATGTGAGAGTGAGAGATTGGAAGAGTTCCTGTACAAATAAGTAGGTGTTTCTATAAGTGATTGTTTAAGAGAGTAAGTATGTGTAAGTTTCTGTAGAAGTAAGTATGGTAGTGTGTGTATAACTGTATATGCAAGTAAATGGATGTTTGATACTTTGTTTGCATGTGTGACTATGTGTGTGAGTAACTCTATGGATGAGTGGAGGTGTGTAACAGGATGTATAGGTGTATGAGTACATATGATGAGTGAGTACATGTATGAGTGACTGTATAGGGACTGTTGGTGAATGAGGGGATGTGTGTGTAGATCTTGGAATTACTGAATAGGTGTGTTGTAACTGGTATTGGTAAGTCCATTGTTTTGAAAATGTTAGTTTTTATTTTTGAGTGTGTGTATCAAAGGTTATATTAGGGTGAGAGGAGTTCTGCCACTCTATCACAAGGATGATGTCATCAGTGATGTCATCAGTGATGTCATTTGAGATGTCATCAGTGATGTCACTGACCATGTCATGAGTGATGTAATATGTGACGTCATCAGCAGTGCATTGCGGGCGCGCGAGTTATAGTTAGCTGAACTAACTATAACGGGGAATTTCTATGGTTTTGTACGAGTGAAATGTCCAACTAACTATAACGCCCCTGAAACCTATGGTTTTTTCAGTGATATATGTATATTTTCACTGAAAAAACCATAGGTTTCAGGCACGTTATAGTTAGAAATTAGCATTTAAAAAACCTTTGAAATTCACTGAAAAACCATAGGTTTTAGGCAAAGTTATAGTTAGTTGGACATTTCACTCGTACAAAACCAGTGAAATTCCTCCGTTATAGTTAGTTCAGCTAACTATAACTCGCGCTCCCGCAATGCACTGCTGATGATGTCACATATTACATCACTTATGACATGGTCAGTGACATCACTGATGACATCACTGATGACATCATCCATGTGATAATTTCATGCATCTTCTCACACCCTAATATAACTTTTGATACACCCACTCTAAATTACAGACTGCCATTCTCAAAACCATAGACACTCCAACACCAATAACTACATACCCACTCACTGATTCTTAGGTCTACACACACATCCACTCACTCACCCGTACAGTCACTCATACTTACGATCACTCAGTAGAGGACTATCATATGCACTCATACACCTATAGACACTCACACACCGCCACTCATCCATAGAGGTACTCACACACCTAGTCAGTCATGGAAATAATTAATCACACTCCCATTTACTCACCTATACAGTTATACACACACCAGCTCACTTACTCATACAAATACTAGCACATTCTTACGCTCTTATACAATCACTGATACAAGCACACACTCATTCATACAGCCACTCTCACAATCACACACTCTCACTTATAGCCATTTAAATACTCTAACACACATATATACTGCCTTTCACATATGTAGTTACTCACACATGTACCACTGAGATATACATTCACTCACTAACACACCCATACACACACTCACCCACCCATACAGTCCATCACAGATGCACTCTTGAAACCATGCACCCAGTGAATCACCCACTCACATATCTATGCACAGAGTCACACACACCCCACCCACACAAACACTCAGGCACCCATACAGATACTCAGACAACCAATCAATAACTCATATAGACACTTATGTAGCTACTCACAAACCCATGCAGCCGCTTACACACCAACAGACAGACGGATACAGACATTCACACAGTTTAGTCACTAACCCATGCATTCACTAAGATACGTTTAATCACTCACTTATAGACTCAGTCACACACCTACTAAATCATCCATTCAGACACTTATACACCCACTCATTCTTCAATATGCCTTTCCCTATATATATTAAACATATTTAAACTTTACAGAAACACACAGTCACTGGATGATGTCATCAGTGATGTCATTTGAGATGTCATCAGTGATGTCACTGACCATGTCATGAGTGATGCAATATGTGACGTCATCAGCAGTGCATTGCAGGGGCGCGAGTTATAGCTAGCTGAACTAACTATAACGGGGGAATTTCACTGGTTTTGTACGAGTGAAATGTCCAACTAACTATAACTTTCCCTAAAACCTATGGTTTTTTCAGTGAATTTCAAAGGTTTTTTAAATGCTAATTTCTAACTATAACGTGCCTGAAACCTATGATTTTTTCTGTGAATTTCAAAGGTTTTTTAAATGCTAATTTCTAACTATAACGTGTCTGAAACCTATAGTTTTTTCAGTGAATTTCAAAGGTTTTTTAAATGCTAGTTTCTAACTATGCCTACAGAGGTAGGACATGTGAAGAAAGAAGAAAAAATGCACAGAAAGAAGCAAAAGAAATGCAGAAAGAAGCAACAGAAGTCCACAAAAACAAAGAAAAGTGCAGGAAGAAGCAAGACATGTGCAGAAAGAACCAACAGAGGAGCAGAAATAGGCCTTGTTGCAAAATCATCCTGTGCCCACAACTTTTTCAGACGGGTACTGGTGGTAACTGACTCTGAGTAACTAGGCCTAGAGCCAGTGCTATGCTAAAAGACACTTAGAATACAGTGGAAACACCTACATACACTAGGGAACACTATGCGTTGGGGTACCCCTGTGATTAGCATGACCTCCTCTGTAAGGCCCTAGTACATAATAGGGCAGGGGGATTAAAACTACCTCTTAAAACACGCCACGGGGCGCTTTTGCACAGTGGTGAAGGGAGGGGGGGCCTGAGGTGACATGTGTGCAAACACGCCCTGTGGCCGTTTTAAGTTGGGAGATTAAGTCCCCTTGAATCGTGAGGGTCCCTGGGGTCCAACTAGCCCACTAGGTACCTCCAGTAAGCGCCACAGAGCTGCGTTGCAGAGAGGTGTAAAAGGGGCATGGCCTGGACCACCTCTCAGGGTGTTTCTACCCTTGCTCACTTTGCCACTGGGTTCAAGATAGCCTGGCTGATGACGGCTGTAAGCCAGAAACCGGTCCCAGGATGCTTGTTTCCGGTCCAGGGAAGACATGGCTTGGCAGTTCGGGCTGGACTGTTCCCATGAGGCACAGGGTCAGACTGATTTGCATATGGCCATGTCTGAACTGGGGTGGCGGAGTGAGCTAAAGAATGATGATGGATTAAACCCAGATCAGTTGACTGGGGGTGAGTGCTTGCAATGTTCAACACTCCGTCCATCATCCCCTTTGGTTTTGCTATGTTTCTACCCTGCCCCCTTTTCTTTTTTTTCGCGTTTCTTTTTCTCTTTTCTTGTGCCTCGGTTCTACCGAGGCACAAGATGGCTTCCAACACTGCCTGGTTTGGAGTGTTGACAGCCAATTATAATGCAGCTCGTGATCGGGAAGGTCCGCGGATCCTCCGTGCCTCTAAATATCGAAAATTTTATTTTTGATTTTCTTAGCAACGACTGAACGGATTTACACCATTTTTAAAAAGGTCGCTTTCTGAGCCAAGCAGTACCTTTTTGCCAAATTTGGGGTAAATCCGTTCAGTAGTTTCGGCTGTAGCCTTGCATAAAGTTTCCTATGGGAAATTGATTTTTTGACTCTTATTTTTTTTGAATTTCTCTGGAATTACTCAACGGATTTACACCATTTAAAAAAAAGGGCGCTTTCTGAACCAAGCACTACCTTTTTGCCAAATTTGGTGTAATTCCGTTCAGCAGTTCGGGCTGTAGCCGTGGCTAACGTTTCCTAAGGGAATTAACATGGAGAAAACACGTTTTGGGACCCCCCTTTTTTCTCGGACCCCGCTTGCCGAATCACCCCGAAACTTTCACGATAGGAGCGGACCGGAGCGGGTCATAAGTTTTGAAAACTTCAGGAAGATTTGTCAACCGGCACCAAAGTTATTTGGAAAAGAATGTTACGAATTTTCTATGGATAATAGGTCCTAACTATAACTATCTACTGGCGACCGCCAGTAGATAATATATATATATATATATATATATATATATATATATATATATATATATATATATATATATATATATATATATATATATATATATATATATATATTATATATATATATATATTTTTTTTATTTTTTTGAGTGCATCCTTGCAGAGGGACACCTCGTTTGAAGATATATATATACTGCAGACTTTCTTAGGAAAATCAACACTGTGGAATGGAAAGAAGGTTATCTGCTAATGGCTATGGACATAATGTCATTATATACAAGTATTAAACACGATGATGGGATCCAAGCCATAAAGTATTATTTGACACAAAGACTGACATACCATACTGAACATAATAGTATGTTGGTGGAAATGTGAAAATTTTGTTTAACCAACAATAATTTTATGTTTAATAACCTTTTATTCCAGCAAGTCAGAGGAGTGGCCATGGGGGCCAGCTTTTCACCCAGTTATGCCTGTCTTCATATGGGCTACTGGGAGGAGCTGGTCCTCAGGGGCACACATTGTCATCTTGTTGAGAACCATGTCCAGACATGGCTTCGATATATAGATGACATATTTGTAATTTGGCGAGGAACACAAGATGAGGCCATAGCTTTTGTTGAAAAAATCAACTGTAACCAGATAAATCTACATTTTACATCTACCATCAGTGCCAGTAAGGTTAACTTTCTTGACACTGAGATTTATGTCAAACACAATAAACTTGAAAGTAGGCTCTTTCGCAAAGAAACGGCAGGTAACACCACGCTACACGCAACCAGTGCTCACCCAAGACATTTAATTAATAGTGTACCATATGGTGAGATGCTGAGGTTACGCCGTATTTGCAGCAATGACAATGACTTGGCAATAGCACAACAAGATAGTTACAGGAGATTTAAGGAAAGAGGATACAATGACCTGATTATATCTAAGGCAATATCTAAGTCCATGCTACTGAGTAGGGATTCCTTGCTTTTGGATAAGCAGACTGATGCACACGTAGTGAGCAAGATACTTGAACCAAATAAGAAACACAGAGATAACACATTCCGAATGATAACTAGATTCAGTAACCAACACAACAAAATACAAAAGATCATACAAAAGAACTGGCCGCTGGTATTGAATGATGCAATCATTGGACCCCTGCTACCGCAGAGGGTATCATTTACTTACAGTAAATCAGCTTCTATGAGAGATGCATTGGTCAATACCAGCCCTGAAGTTATTGAGAAAACTAATTGGTTACAGACTAACAAAGGCTTTTTCAAGTGCAGGACGTGTAAAGCCTGTGTCCATGGTATTAACAAAAAAACATACCTAACACCTTTCAGTAAGAAGGAGCATACAATACAGAAGTTCCTCACATGCAAAACTGAATATGCTGTCTATGTGCTGGAGTACCCATGTGGCCTCCAGTACATAGGCAGCACCAAGTTGCAGGTACACAAACGTATCCTGCAACACCTTCGTGCTATCTGTAATCAGGATAATACTTATCCAGTGGCAAGACATTTCAAAACAGCCCATAATTCTAAAAATACAGATTTGAAATATTTTGTAATTGACAGTGTTCCCCCTAGCAGACGAGGAGGAGATAGAGAATCCAAATTACGTAGACTTGAAACAAGATATATACTACAATTGGATTCTAAGGCACCAGGAGGCCTTAATGCTACGGATGATATGTACACATGTTTGGGTTAATAGTAGGCAGGAAAGATCAAGTTTAGACACATGGGTAATTAACCATGATGATCAATATATAGAATCTAATACAATAAATTTGACATCAGATTATTTGATTTAACATCGCAATATGAACATGGGATATTTGGCAATATTTTGCCACTTAGTGCTATACAGTACATAATATCCTTTAAACACTAAGCACAGATAAATATATATTTTTGGTTATTAAAAAATTGTTGACACATGTATACCGATTATCGGTTTAGAATTTATGTCAGCGTATTTATCAATATGTTTAGATATTTATAGAATTTATCTATTTATCCATTTAGATATTTATGTATTTATTGGGTTGCATTTTTCAAGTATATATGGATGACATTGTATTTATGATGATTTTAAGTTTTATAATGACATCTATTTATATATTTATATATTTATATATTTATCTATTGCCAAGTTTTGCACATTCTATGCGACACAGTCAGCTATCAATCAAATAATCATGTATCTATATTCTTAATAATTGGTCAAGTAATAACAGTCTATACCAGCAGTTGTACATATATTTCAAATCCCTCGGTTTGGATGGCAACATACATTTGATTTCAGTATAGTCTACGCACTCTGTTCGCAACAAATGTAATCTATGACAAGAGGATTAACATACACTCATCATTTGTAAGGAGTTTATTGATTTTAAACCACTGATTCACATTCTTTTTTACATATTGGTAGCACTTAATGACATGGACTATACGTAATGACAGAGAAACACTTCCCCAAGCCATTTATGGTTGTAGTGTTTAATACTTATGTACCAAACAATAACTTTGTATTTAACCATAGATTAAGGAACATAGGATTAATCATATAAATTTCATTCTAGTATTCCTTAAAACATGATATTATTTAACTTATTTGCAATGGGTATTTTACCATTATACTAAGCAAATCGAATCTTTAACGTACGTGTGTAACTGTTATAGTTCTGAACAAAACAAATGAGGTCATGTAATATATTTCTTCTATGTCTATGAGAGAGTTTCTCTTTTTTATATATAACTATTGTTTTTTTTAACCTGCACTTGTCACTTTAAATTCCCTCACAACCCCTCCATCTGTGTCATGTGATCAAGGCTCCTTGGAGCCGAAACGTTATGGCGGCACAGCAATAAACTATTGAAGATCGACTAAACCTGGGTCCTTGTCCGTAATTTCAGCGGATTACTTGGAGAACGCGGAGTTCGGAGCAAAGTTATATATATATATATATATATATATATATATATATATATATATATATATATATATATATGCATAGTCTTGTCCATTGTCCCAAAGGATAATACGACACACTCACGGGGTCAGTTCCGTATAATTTATTTTGCTTGTACCGCGTTTTGGTGTTTGCCTTCCTCAGACTTGCTCAATACAAAAAGCCACAGCCAGCATGATTTTAAACTTCCCAATTCATTCCCGTTGGATGAATTTCTGTTTTAAACAGTGAGAAGGGGACTGTTCCATATTGCCCAAGATTCTAATGCATTTACGCAGCGATGTTAATATACTTCAAAATTGACTCAGTCCAAATGGGCGGATGGACTCTGTGCTGTGATTACCCTACCAATGACTGGATAGATGTATTTTCCTAATGGTAGCACAGAGTCACTTAAATTATAGCCCAATAAACATAAATGCGATGGGAGTACCTGACACAGTCACTTCCACTTTATCATCCAGCCGAGGAAGTGACTGTGTCAGGTGCTACCATCACATCTATGTGTATTGGGCTATAAGTTATTTGACTGTGTGCTTCCAGTAGGAAAATACATCTATCTACTCTTGGCCACTTCTTTGGGGACCACGGAGGGAACCTCAAGGCCCTGCAGTCTCTGCCTGCTCCCCGCCTTCTGCAGGAGCCGGTAATGCTTTGAGACCCATGGTGTTGCTAACATGCAGCTCTCTGGATCCCAAAGCAATGTCTGTTTCCCTGCTCCCTTCAGAGCATTTTTTCTCTCACTTGCAGAAAGTTAGAGAGTTTGCTATGGCTTGTGAGGAGCGGTGCTCCCGCCAAACCATAGCAAACTGCAATGTCCCGGGGGTGGGCACCCTGGGATATTGCTGGTGCCGGCCCTGAGGGGTGGCGGTCCCCAGGGCCATGTAGGGCTCCATGAGGGGGCTGCACAGCCCCTCTCCAATGTAATTAAGCCATGAGGAAAGTGGTGGTCCCCAGGGCTGCGTGGGCAGAGCTCCCCACACAATAATATTTTGATATAGCCCTGGCGATGTGGTGGGACCACATTGCCCCCTGCATTGGTCACATTTAGCCCCAGGGAGGTGGTGGTCCTCAGGGCTGTGTGGACCGTGCCGGCCCCCGCATCACTTTTCGTATCTTTGCTCCGGGGAGGTGGCGATCCCTGGGGCATCAGGGGGGCTAAGCAGGCTCCACCAAATTTTGAGTAGTCATTGCCCTGGGCAGGTAGCGGTCCCGGGGGCTGTGGGGGGGCAGAGCAGGCCCACCGCATTTTTATTGTTCATAGCCCCGGGGAGGTGGCGGTTTCCAGGGCTTTGCATAAGCCCAAGAGGTGGGCACCATGAGCCTCCCTCCTTTATACCCCCAGGGCCACGGATTCACGGATCCACCAGTGAATCCGCAGCAAAATAAAAAATAGGAACTTTTAAAACGTGGTGGGGTCCCTGTGGGACCCCCCCAACAATATCTGTAGGGTCAGGGTATTTGTACTCTGCCACCCTTTTCTTCATTTTTTACTTTTTTTCTGGGACTCGACTTCAAGTCAAATCCCAATATGGCTGCCAACACTTCCTGGTTGAAGTGTTGGCAGCCAATCAAATTTTAGTGGGATCCACAAGTCCACTGCAAGGACGCCCAAGGACGCGTGTCCCCAGATATCTATATTTTTTTAACTTTACCTTCTCTGAAACTACTGAACGGATTTAAACAAAATCACAAAAAGCACGATTTCTGAACCAAAATCTAGCTTTCTGCCAAATTTGGAGTAATTCCGTTCAGCAGTTCGGGCTGTAGTCGTGTTTAAACAATGAAAAATCTCGCCCCTGCTTGACGGATCACCTAGAAACTTTCAACAAAGCAGCTGAACTAAATAGGGGAAGTATTGTGAAAACTTCATGGCGATTCATCATGCGGTGCGAAAGTTATTGGAAAAACAAAAAACACTTTTCCTATGGAAACTTTGGTCCTATCTATCACTACCTACTGGCGACTGCCAGTAGGTCATATATATATATATATTCACTGAAAAAACCATAGGTTTTAGGGACAGTTATAGTTAGTTGGACATTGCACTCGTACAAAACCCGTGAAATTCCCCTGTTATAGTTAGTTCAGCTAACTATAACTCGCGCCCCCGCAATGCACTGCTGATGACGTCACATATTGCATCACTCATGACATGGTCAGTGACATCACTGATGACATCACTGATGACATCATCCAGTGACTGTGTGTTTCTGTAAAGTTTAAATATGTTTAATATATATAGGGAAAGGTGTATTGAAGAATAAGTGGGTGTATAAGTGTCTGAATGGATGATTTAGTACGTGAGTGACTGACTCTACAAGTGAGTGATTAAACGTATCTTACTGAATGCATGGGTTAGTGACTAAACTGTGTGAATGTCTGTATCCGTCTGTTTGTTGGTGTGTAAGTGGATGCATGGATTTGCGAATAGCTACATGAGTGTCTATATGGGTTATTGATTGGTTCTCTGAGTATCTGTATGGCTGCCTGAGTGTTTGTGTGGGTGGGGTGTGTGTGACTCTATACATAGATGTGTGAGTGGGTGATTCACTGGGTGCATGATTTCAAGAGTGCATCTGTGCTGGACTGCTTGGGTGGGTGAGTGTGTGTATGGGTGTGTTAGTGAGTGAATGTATATCTCAGTGGTACATGTGCGAGTAACTACATATGTAAAAGGCAGTATACATGTGTGTTAGAGTATTTAAATGGCTATAAGTGAGAGTGTGTTATTGTGAGAGTGGCTGTATGGATGCGTGTGTGCTTGTATCAGTTATTGTATAAGAGCGTAAGAATGTGCTAGTATTTGTATGAGTAAGTGAGCTGGTGTGTGTATAACTGTATAGGTGAGTAAATGGGTGTGTGATTAATTTTTGCATGACTGACTAGGTGTGTGAGTACCTCTATGGATGAGTGGCGGTGTGTGAGTGTTTATATAGGTGTATGAGTGCATATGATAGTCCTGTACTGAGTGACTGTAAGTATGAGTGACTGTACAGGTGAGTGAGTGGATGTGTGTGTAGACCTAAGAATCAGTGAGTGGGTATGTAGTTTTTGGTGTTGGAGTGTCTATGGTTTTGAGAATGGCAGTCTGTAATTTAGAGTGGGTGTATCAAAAGTTATATTAGGGTGTGAGAAGATGCATGAAATTATCACATGGTTGATGTCATCAGTGATGTCATTTGAGATGTCATCAGTGATGTCATCAGTGATGTCACTGACCATGTCATGAGTGATGTAATATGTGACGTCATCAGCAGTCCATTGCGAGGCGCGAGTTATAGTTAGCTGAACTAACTATAACAGGGAATTTCACGGGTTTTGTATGAGTGCAATGTCCAACTAACTATAACTGTCCCTAAAACCTATGGTTTTTTCAGTGAATTTCAAAGGTTTTTTAAATGCTAATTTCTAACTATAACGTGTCTGAAACCTATGGTTTTTTCAGTGAATTTCAAAGGTTTTTTAAATGCTAATTTCTAACTATAACGTGCCTGAAACCTATGGTTTTTTCAGTGAATTTCAAAGGTTTTTAAATGCTAATTTCTAACTATAACGTGCCTGAAACCTATGGTTTTTTCAGTGAATTTCAAAGGTTTTTTAAATGCTAATTTCTAACTATAACGTGCCTGAAAACTATGATTTTTTAAGTGAATTTCAAAGGTTTTTAAATGCTAGTTTCTAACTATGCCAACAGAGGTAGGACATGTGAAGAAAGAAGAAAAAACGCACAGAAAGAAGCAAAAGATGTGCAGAAAGAACCAACAGAGGAGCAGAAAGAGGCCTTGTTGCAAAATCATCCTGTGCCCACAACTTTTTCAGACGGGTACTGGTGGTAACTGACTCTGACTAACCAGAGCCAGTGCGCGTTTGCACAGTGGTGAAGGGAGGGGGGCCTGAGGTGACATGTGTGCAAACGCGCCCCGTGGCGCGTTTTAAGTTGCGGGATTAAGTCCCCTTGAATCCTGAGGGTCCCTGGGGCCCAACTAGCCCCCCAGGTACCTACAGTTAGGACCACAGAGCTGAGTTGCAGAGAGGCGTTCCGAGGCCACGCACCTTTTTCACCTCTCTGCAACGCACCTCTGTTGTGCTTACTGAAGGTACCTGGTGGGCTAGTTGGCCCCCAGGATTCAAAGGAATTAACTCCCCAACTTAAAACGCACCACAGGGCGTGTTTGCGCACATGTCACCTGAGGCCCCGCCCCCTCCCTTCACCACTGTGCAAACGCGCCCCGTGGCGCGTTTTAAGTTGGGGGATTAGGTCACCTTGAATCCTGAGAGTCCCTGGGGCCCAACCAGCCCACCAGGTACTTCCAGTAAGCACCACAGGCCTGCGTTGCAATGCCTGTAACAAATTGTGCAGTTGTGTTTAGGTAGTGAAGAGGGTCGTGCTGGGGGTAGTGTTTTAGGGTTTAGGGTAGTGCAGTGGTGTTTGTGTAGTGTAGGTGGTCATGCTGGGGGTAGATTTAGGGTTTAGGGTAGTGCAGTGGTGTTTGGGTAGTGTAGGGAGTCGTGCTGGGGGAGTGTTTTAGGGTTTAGGGTAGTACAGTGGTGTTTGGGTAGTGTAGGGGTCGTGCTGGGGTTAGTGTTTTAGGGTTTTAGGGTTTAGGGTTGTGCAGTGGTGTTTGGGTAGTGTAGGGGATACTGCTGGGGGTAGTGTTTTAGGGTTTAGGGTAGTGCAATGGTGTTTGGGTAGTGTAGGGGTACTGCTGGGGGTAGTGTTTTAGGGTTTAGGGTAGTGCAGTGGTGTTTGGGTAGCGTAGGGGGTACTGCTGGGGGTAGTGTTTTATGGTTTAGGGTAGTGCAGTGGTGTTTGGGTAGTGTAGGGGTTCGTGCTGGGGGTAGTTTTTTTAGGGTTTAGGGTAGTGCAGTGGTGTTTGTGTAGTGTAGGAGGTCGTGTTTTAGGGTTTAGGGTAGTGCAGTGGTCTTTGGGTAGTGTAGGGAGTCGTGCGGGGGTATTGTTTTAGAGTTTAGGGTAGTGCAGTGGTCTTTGGGTAGTGTAGGGGGTTGTGCGGGGGTAGTGTTTTAGGGATTAGGGTAGTGCATTGGTATTTGGGTAGTGTAGGGGGTCATGCGGGGGTAGTGTTTTAGGCTTTAGGGCAGTGCAGTGGTGTTTAGGTAGTGTAGGGGGTCGTGCTGGGGGAGTGTTTTAGGGTTTAGGGCAGTGCAGTAGTGTTCGGGTAGTGTAGGGGGTCGTGCTGGGGGAGTGTTTTAGGGTTTAGGGCAGTGCAGTCGTGTTCGGGTAGTGTAGGGGGTCGTGCTGGGGGAGTATTTTAGGGTTTAGGGTAGTGCAGTGGTGTTCGGGTAGTGTAGGGGGTCATGCTGGGGGTGGTGTTTCAGGGTTTAGGGCAGTGCAGTGATGTTCGGGCAGTGTAGGGGGTCGTGCAGGGGGTGGTGTTTCAGGGTTTAGGGCAGTGCAGTGGTGTTCGGGCAATGTAGGGGGTCGTGCAGGGGTGGGGTTTCAGGGTTTAGGGCAGTGGTGTTGGGGTGGTGTTTCAGGGTTTGGGGCAATGCAGTGGTGTTCGAGCAGTAAAGGGGGTCATGCTGGGGGTGGTGTTTCAGGGTTTAGGGCAGTGCAGTGGTGTTCGGGCAGTGTAGGGGGCGGTGCAGGGGGTGGTGTTTCAGGGTTTAGGGCAGTGCAGTGGTGTTCGGGCAGTGTAGGGGGTGGTGCAGGGGGTGGTGTTTCAGGGTTTAGGGCAGTGCAGTGGTGTTCGGGCAGTGTAGGGGGTCGTGCAGGGGGTGGTGTTTCAGGGTTTAGGGCAGTGCAGTGGTGTTCGGGCAGTGTAGGGGCGGTGCAGGGGTGGTGTTTCAGGGTTTAGGGCAGTGCAGTGGTGTTCGGGCATTGTAGGGGGTGGTGCTGGGGGTGGTGTTTCAGGGTTTAGGGCAGTGCAGTGGTGTTCGGGCAGTGTAGGGGGTCGTGCTGGGGCTGGTGTTTCAGGGTTTAGGGCAGTGCAGTGGTGTTCGGGCAGTGTAGGGGGTCGTGCTGGGGCTGGTGTTTCAGGGTTTAGGGCAGTGCAGTGGTGTTCGGGCAGTGTAGGGGGTCATGCTGGGGCTGGTGTTTCAGGGTTTAGGGCAGTGCAGTGGTGTTCGGGCAGTGTAGGGGGTCTTGCTGGGGCTGGTGTTTCAGAGTCTAGGGCAATGCAGTGGTGTTCGGGCAGTGTAGGTGGTCTTGCTGGGGCTGGTGTTTCAGGGTTTAGGGCAGTGCAGTGGTGTTCGGGCAGTGTAGGGGGTCGTGCTGGGGGTAGTGTTTTAGGGTTTAGGATAGTGCAGTGGTGCTTGTGTAGTGTACGGGGTCATGCTGGGGCTGGTGTTTCAGGGTTTAGGGCAGTGCAGTAGTGTTCGGGCAGTGTAGGGGGTCATGCAGGAGGTGGTGTTTCAGGGTTTAGGGCAGTGCAGTGGTGTTCTGGCAGTGTAGGGGGTCATGCTGGGGGTGGGGTTTCAGGGTTTAGGGCAGTACAGTGGTGTTCGGGCAGTGTAGGGGGTCGTGCAGGGGGTGGTGTTTCAGGGTTTAGGGCAGTGCAGTGGTGTTCGGGCAGTGTAGGGGGTCGTGATGGGGCTGGTGTTTCAGGGTTTAGGGCAGTGCAGTGGTGTTCGGGCAGTGTAGGGGGTCTTGCTGGGGGTGGTGTTTCAGGGTTTAGGGCAGTGGTGTTCGGGCAGTGTAGGGGGTCTTGCTCGGGGTGATGTTTCAGGGTTTAGGGCAGTGCAGTGGTGTTCGGGCAGTGTAGGGGGTCTTGCTGGGGGTAGTGTTTCAGGGTTTAGGGCAGTGCAGTGGTGTTCGTGCAGTATAGGGGTCGTGCTGGGGATGGTGTTTCTGGGTTTAGGGCAGTGCAGTAGTGTTCGAGCAGTGTAGGGGGTTGTGCAGGGGTGGTGTTTCAGGGTTTAGTGCAGTGGTGTTCGGGCAGTGTAGGGAGTCGCGCTGGGGGTGCTGTTTCAGGGTTTAGGGCAGTGCAGTGGTGTTCGGGCAGTGTAGGGGGTCATGCACGGGGTGGTGTTTCAGGGTTTAGGGCAGTGCAGTGGTGTTCGGGCAGTGTAGGGTGTTGTGCTGGGGCTGGTGTTTCAGGGTTCAGGGCAGTGCAGTGGTGTTCAGGCAGTGTAGGGGGTCGTGCTGAGGCTAAATTTCATGTTTTAGGGCAGTGCAGTGGTGTTCGGGCAGTGTAGGGGGTCGTGCTGGGGCTGGTGTTTCAGGGTTTAGGGCAGTGCAGTGGTGTTCGGGCAGTGTAGGCGGTCGTGCTGGGGCTGGTGTTTCAAGGTTTAGGGCAGTGCAGTGGTGTTCGGGCAGTGTAGGGGGTCGTGCTGGGGCTGGTGTTTCAGGGTTTTGGGCAGAGCAGTGGTGTTCGGGCAGTGTAGGGGGTCATGCTGGGGGTAGTGTTTCAGGGTTTAGGGCAGTGCAGTGGTGTTCGGGCAGTGTAGGGGGTCGTGCTGGGGGTGGTGTTTCAGGTTTTAGGTCAGTGGTGTTCGGGCAGTGTAGGGGGTCTTGCTGGGGGTGATGTTTCAGGGTTTAGGGCAGTGCAGTGGTGTTCGGGCAGTGTAGGGGTCTTGCTGGGGGTAGTGTTTCAGGGTTTAGGGCAGTGCAGTGGTGTTCGGGCAGTGTAGGGGGTCATGCTGGGGGTGGTGTTTCAGGGTTTAGGGCAGTGCAGTGTTGTTCGGGCAGTGTAGGGGTCGTGAAGGAGGTGGTGTTTCAGGGTTTAGGGCAGTGCAGTGGTGTTCGGGCAGTGTAGGGGGTCGTGCTAGGGGTGGTGTTTCAGGGTTTAGGGCAGTGCAGTGGTGTTCGGGCAGTGTAGGGGGTCATGCAGGGGCTGGTGTTTCAGGGTTTAGGGCAGTGCAGTGGTGTTCGGGCAGTGTAGGGGGTCGTGCTGGGGGTAGTGTTTTAGGGTTTAGGGTAGTGCAGTGGTGCTTGTGTAGTGTAGGGGGTCGTGCTGGGTGTAGTGTTTTAGGGTTTAGGGTAGTGTAGTGGTGTTTGTGTAGTGTAGGGGGTCATGTTTTAGGGTAGTGCAGTGGTGTTTGGGTAGTGTAGGGGGTCGTGCTGGGGGTAGTGTTTTAGGATTTAGGTTAGTGCAGTGGTGTTTGGGTAGTGTAGGGGGTCGTGCTGGGGGTAGTGTTTTAGGGTTTAGGGTAGTGCAGTGGTGTTTGTGTAGTGTAGGGGGTCGTGCTGGGGGTAGTGTTTTAGGGTTTAGGGTAGTGCAGTGGTGCTTGTGTAGTCTAGGACGTCGTGCTGGGGGTAGTGTTTTAGGGTTTAGGGTAGTGCAGTGGTGTTTGTGTAGTGTAGGGGGTCATGTTTTAGGGTAGTGCAGTGGTGTTTGGGTAGTGTAGGGGTCGTGCTGGTGGTAGTGTTTTAGGATTTAGGTTAGTGCAGTGGTGTTTGGGTAGTGTAGGGGGTCGTGCTGGGGGTAGTGTTTTAGGGTTTAGGATAGTGCAGTGGTGCTTGTGTAGTGTAGGGGGTCGTGCTGGGGGTAGTGTTTTAGGGTTTAAGGTAGTGCAGTGGTGTTTTTGTAGTGTAGGGGGTCATGTTTTAAGATGCAATGCTCCAATACCTGACCAGTCTGCACTACATAAAACTGCAAAAAACTAAAAATAAAAAGTGTTTTGCACACTTTTGTCATTGGGCTATATGTGGGCTACATCTGGGTAATATTTGTGCTACATTTGGGCTCTTTTGTCACTGGTGGCCATCTTGGAAGACTTCTTTGTTATGAAGTTTCCTAATTTCTTCATTTACTGCAGTCTCCTCAGTAGGAAATGCTTTCAGTTTTTTACTTTGATTCCATCAAGAAGGCATTCAGATGTCTCACATCTGCCATAAATTCAGAATGTTAGCACTCTAGTTGCTCATTAGATCACTGGAGTAAAGCTACTGCTCACCAGGGAGTTAACTGGTAGTCTGCTGCTGGTATTGAAAGTGATTGTTTCAGTCTGCATGTCAGAATTTTCTAATGAAATAGAAGAGGATTTGAGATCTCACTTAAAACATGCCCTAATTTTTCTTTCTGCAGCACTAACCATAATTTCTATTTCAAAAAGAACCCCTCATTTTGTTCCTTTTTAAATTAAATGTTTTAAGTGTTACTGGTTTATTCCAATCAAGACGGCTTCAGGTGTGCCATACTTTTGTCATAAGTAAGGCTGTTAGCGCTCTAGTTGTTCTTTAGAACACTCTGGGAAGCTGCAGTAGAACACAAAGGCATCAACTGGCAGGCTGCTCCTGTTGAAATATAACAGGAAGATATTTGAGATCACACTTGAAATATGTCCTAATTTTTCTTTCTACAGCACTAACCATAATTTCTATGACAAAATGAACCCCATCATTTTGTTCCTTTTTAAATTAAATGTTTTAAGTGTTACCAGTTTATTCCAATCAAGATGGCTTCAGGTGTGCCATACTTTTGTCATAAGTAAGGCTGTTAGCGCTCTAGTTGTTCTTTAGAACACTCTGGGAAGCTGCAGTAGAACAAAAAGGCATCAACTGGCAGGCTGCTCCTGTTGAAATATAACAGGAAGATATTTGAGATCACACTTGAAACATGTCCTAATTTTCTTTCTACAGCACTAACCATAATTTCTATGACAAAATGAGCCCCATCATTTTGTTCCTTTTTAAATTAAATTGTTTAAGTGTTACCAGTTTATTCCAATCAAGATGGCTTCAGGTGTGCCATACGTTTGTCATAAGTAAGGCTGTTAGCACTCTAGTTGTTCTTTAGAACACTCTGGGAAGCTGCAGTAGAACACAAAGGAATCAACTGACAGTCTCTGCCCTTGTTGGATGTACATGTTTTACTGAGAATGTCAGACTTCATTCTCACATGAGTGAGAAAGATAATGTGAATTTACAGAAAAGATGCTCTCATTTTAGCTTCTGGAGCACCTTCCAAACCTCCATGGGACAAGCATGAGAAAATAGTGTTCTCTCAAACATGATTCATGATATCCCAGCAGAAGGTTTTTCACATGGTAAAATCACCTTAGAATACACCACAATTCCTAAAATTAGTATGGTACCATCAACAAATAAATTCTAATGTAACTAAAGCCTGTTATCACCCTTTATAGTTCTCCTTTTGGTGACCCTCAAAATCTTCTATTCACTACAATGCATTTCAATGAGGTACTATCATTTATATTGGTCCCAAGATGGCTGCCAGCAATTCCAGGATGAAGTGCTGACAGCCAATCAGATCTCACGATGACATGTGTGGTTAGGCTCCGCCCAGATAAATATGTGACTTTACTTTTGATTTTCTCAGGAACTACTGAACGGATTTACACCATTTAAGCAAAAGGCACGACACTGAACCAAGGGCTACCTCTTTGCCAAATTTGGTGTAATTCCGTTCAGCAGTTCGGGCTGTAGCTGCGACTAAAGGTTCCTATGGAAAAATGAATGGGGAAAATGCGTTTTGGGACCCCCCTTTTTCTCGGCCCCCGCTTGACGTATCACCCCGAGACTTTCAGGATAGGAGCGGACCGGAGCGCCCCAACAAGTTGGAAACTTTCGCGAAGATTCGTCAACCGGCGCCAACGTTATTTCAAATAGAATGTCGCGGATTTCCTATGGATAATAGGTTTTAACTATAACTATCTACTGGCGACCGCCAGTAGATAATATATATATATATATATATATATATATATATATATATATATATATATATATATATATATATATTTATATATATATATATATCCACGCATCACCGTTTTCAACTCTGGATACTTCCAAGAAACGGGTCCGGACCACGGTAATCAGTGCAGTTAAATTTTTATTTGTGAAGATCGACATAACGCGTTTCAGCTCTCGCAGGAGCCTTGATCACATGACAGTAGTTCAGCGTTAGCTTTGGTTATTTAAAGTGACTGTTGTGTGCGTGGTTGACACCACGGGTACGAACTACGCAATAGACATTGAAGAATTACTTTTGTAGTTTCTTTGGTGCAAATCATTATAAATATCTGATAAAATTCCATTTGTGTTTGCATTGTAATCCTTGATGAAATACATTTAACAGGCATGATTACAAACGTGCAACTTGATTTCTATCAGTTGACATTTTGTATACGTTTTGTCCACCAATCTCTTCAGTCCCGTTTTTACTCTTGCGTAAATATAGTTCAGTGCTAAAAAGTGCTCTTGTGCTAAAGTGCTAATGTGCATCACACCTAAAAAACAAAGCGCTTTACAAATATTAAGATTAACACAGATACCATCTTCTCGTATAGTGAGTTTAATCCTGCTCACGTAGTTCAATTTTAATTACCAATATAAGTGTATGGTAATGTAAATGCGGATTATCTCGCTGCATTTTCTGGTCCTGGAGCCACGGTGTCCAATGCCACAATAAAATACGATACCCTGGTGTGCGTTCATTGTATCAAATGTCATGTGGTGCATCTGATTTAATACAAATCTTGGTGATCTAATCTAGTTGACAACTTTAACTATCAAACTAGTATGTCAGATACTGGAGCCCCAGTTTCCTAAGCTGAAATCAAATATCCTTTTGAGTGCTCACTCTGACCTGGCTCACATTACTGGTTTGACTGTCACCCTTGCCACTCTGAAATGTAATGGTTTGACCTTTGTCTGGTTACTTATGTCGGTATGAATACCAGATGGAGGATTCAATTTCTAAATTGAGGTTTGAAATTTAACATTAGATATAAATAGTTAGGCGGGTTGTTAGATGCGCAATAAGTGCATTACATGTGCAATTAAATGCAAAATATTAACATGTGCAACCATCTGCATGTATATTGTGCAAAATAGCTTCAGTATCGTCAATAATTTACTGACAAATATCAATGCATACATATGTAAAATATTTATGATATAAATATCTAAAATCATAGTAAAATACTAGATTTAAAACATATTCGTATACAATAAAACATGTCAATAAATACTATATAAAACCCCTGCTAAATGCCTTAACTAAGAATTGATCCATCGATATAAAATCCCAGTATAAAATAATTGTATTAAAAGATCACAGACATGTAAAAAGGTCCTCTGTTACGTTCAGCCCTGCTGGTTGTTTGGAATTCAGTTCTAAAATATATCTTGTTTCCAATTGGCGCAATCTTTGTTCTCTATTGCCTCCTCTTCTACTGTGTGGTACAGAGTCTATCACAAAATATCTGAGGTCTTGACTATTTGATTCATGACTACTTTTAAAATGGCTTCCCACAGGATAGGTATTGTCTTGATTGTTAATTGCCCGGATATGTTGCAAAATCCTTTTGTGCACCTGTAATTTGGTGCTACCTACATATTGTAGGTTGCAAGGGCATATTAAAACATAAACAGCGTATTCTGTTTTGCATGTCAGAAGTTTATTTATTTTTATGTTTCTGGCACTAAATGGTGTTGTATATGTTATCCTGTTTTCACCTTGTTGGCACGCCTTACAGGTTTTACACTTAAAGAAACCTTTATGTGTCTTTAACCAATTCGTAGTCTCAATGACCTCGGGGCTTGTTTTAACCAACTCATCTCTCATGGATAAGCCTCTGCTGTATGTAATAGATGGGCGAGTCGGTAGACTCTGTCCAATAATGGGATCACTTAGTACCATTGGCCAATTGCGTGTGATAATAGCGGTAGCTGTCGGTGGTGGGAGTGCCGCCGGGCGCTGACGTGGGGTGGGGGAGGGGCAGGGTGGGGGGTAGTAAACTACAGATTACGGGCGATTACAGGTAAGTACACATATAAATAAATAAAACAAATTTCGTTTCTTGCGCTGCATCACATTTGGCGATGCAGCGCGAGAAACGAAATTCGTTTTATTTATTTATATTCAAATTGCCGTCCCATACCACAAACAGGTCATCAATAAATCGTAACCATATTTTGACATTGTTTGTCATAGCCTGTCTGTGTTGGGTTCTGATGACCAGCCCCTCCCACCAGCCCATATGCAAACATGCTGGCCCCCATAGCCACACCTCTGATTTGTTTATACAATAAGGGCCCGATTCACAGAACTAACTTAAGACAAAATCCTAAACTTACTACCATTTTGGTATTCACAGAAGGCACTTACTCATTTTGGTATTCACAGAAGGCACTTACTCATCAATGAGTAAGTGCCTTCTGTGAATACCAAAATGAGTAAGTGCCTTCTGTGAATACCAAAATGAGTAAGTGCCTTCTGTGAATACCAAAATGGTAGTAAGTTTAGGATTTTGTCTTAAGTTAGTTCTGTGAATCGGGCCCTATGCTGTTAAACATAAATATATTGTTCATCAAGCAAAATTCCACCATCTCCATTAGCATCTTGTTCTGATTTGTTGTGGTTTCAACTTTTTTCTCCAGATAAAATCTAAGTGCTCTCAAGCCAACTGGATGTCTGATGCTGGTGTAAAGTGAACTCACATCCAGTGCTATAAATAGATATTCCTGTTGCCAGTTGAAATCCTTGAGTTTTCTTAAAAAGTCACCGGTGTCACACACATATGATGGCAAAGCTTTGACCAAATCTTGGAGAACAAAATCCACGTACTGAGATGTGTGCTCGAGTAAGCTGTTCCTGGCTGAAATTATTGGTCTGCCGGGCGGTTTTTGCGGATCTTTATGGATTTTTGGGATAAAATAAATTGTGGGTACCACTGGGTGATCATTCTTTAGAAATTTGTACTCCTGAGCGGTTATTAACTTGTTGTTTTTCCATGTCGTTAGTTTGGTATAGTAAATTGTATACATTGATTTTAGTTCAGCAATATTACTTTTTGTATAGCACGTATTGTCCTTTAGTTGTTTGAACGCCTCATTTGTGTAATTCTCTTTTGACATGAGGACAATATTCCCGCCCTTATCCGAGTTCCGGATGACAATGTTGTTATTTTCTTTCAATCTTTTCATTAGTTGCTCATATTCCTGATTTTGTTTGTTGTATTTCCATCTGGTATTTTTGGTTGCTGTGTTTAGTTGTTTCACCTGTTCCACCACTCGTTCGTGGAAAACATCGATGGAGTCTTGAGTCATTATAGGGTTAAATGTCGATTTAGCTTTGAAAAGTGTTTCTAGGCGCCTATTCTTATTGCCTCTTTTCTTATAATTTGTGGGTTGACTGGTTTCAATCATGTTGGATTCCATATTTGTATCTTTAGGAACTATTTCGTTACTTTCCCATAGTTCCTGCATTTCTTCACAAAAGGACGCATCTGACTGAGCGACGTTAATTGACATGTCTGTTTTTGTCTTTTTAGTTTCATTGTCATTAGCATAATTCTCATCTTTCTTGTTTAGAGCATGGAACTTTTTAAGTTTTAGTTTCCTTACACTTTTGAAAATGTCCACCCTTGTTTTAGAATAGTTGAAATTTCTCGCGGGGCAATATGATAGGCCCAAACTCAAAATTCTTTTGTCCGTGTCACTGAGTGTTATGTTTGATAGGTTCATGATTGTTCTATTGTCATTTCTACCTTCATTTATTTGCCTCTCCTCCAGCCTCCACGTTTCCTTTGATTTGAACCTGTGTCTGTTGGCCTTCCTTCCAGCAGCTGAACTAAATAGGGGAAGTATTGTGAAAACTTCATGGCGATTCATCATGCGGTGCGAAAGTTATTGCAAAAACAAAAAACACTTTTCCTATGGAAACTTTGGCCCTATCTATCACTACCTACTGGCGACTGCCAGTAGGTCATGATATATATATATATATATATATATATATATATATATATATATATATATATATATATATATATATATTACCTACTGGCAGTCGCTGTCTGTTTTTTCTTTCCATAGTAGAGTTTCTTACTACAGATATGGGCACCCCATGTACTGCTTGTAGGAGGAGTACATGGTAGGACTTTGGACTGACTCCAATCTTTTTTTTATCAAATTGCAGCAGAACATTCAGGTGGGGCATTCCTCCTCTAAAAATATGTCTTCTGATTTGTGGTGTTCCATATTACTGCTCCAACTTACTGTGCAGATGTTCCATTTGATGGGAAAAGGGGCTGCTCATGGTCTATGGATCCATCTATTTTCTGTTGACACTCGGATCCTGTTAGATCTTCATTCGGATTAAGCAGACTGGGATATCATTTATATAGGCTTAACTGAAATTAGAAGCTGGGTGTTGGTGAATTATCTCTTCCTCAATATAGAAGTCTTCATGGGCCTATTTACAAACGTAAATGCAGAGGTGTAGATTTACTCATGTGTAGACTTACTACTGAACCTAGTAGTAACTTTATATGTTTTGTTTATTCACCATTTCTGAGTGCACACTTACTACTGGGTGCAGATTTACATGTCTCCACCACCTCAAAACAGAGACTGAAGCCTACTAGAACAGGATTTATGAGTGTAAGGTTACTATGAACAAATGTTCTCATGAAGGTCTAGGTCTCACCACAGGGGTGAAGCTCTCCCTATTGTACAGTATAGAAAAAAAATAAAGCATAATAATCACAAAAAATATTTTACAATATTTTCATGTAAAATAACTTAAAATAAGTACTATCAACCTACAACTATTTTTTCTTTAATTATTTAGTCAATTTTATGGTAACATATTTGTTTATTTATTTGTAATTAATTTACTTTTTTTATTAACAGTTTAAATGTTCCATTTATTTATTTTTATATCAAAATCCAAAGATTTATTTATACATTTTAGTCATTTTTAGTCATTTCGTGCTTTCATTCAAATAAATTCAGCAAATTGCCCACTCTGGAGTGGATTTCTTTACTTGTCTGATGCACAATGGAGTTATTCACATAACTGGGGCCCGGAAAACCCATGACTGAGCTCTGTTCTGTAAAGCGCTTAGGAGCACTTCATCCAAAATTTTCCTTTATGTATTACACAGTGGCAGCCTCTACTGTGTAATTATATTTAAGTCAGAGTTTCCATTGGAAAAGTGTTTTTTTGTTTTGCTAATAATTTTCGTCCAGTTTGAAAAACCTGCACAAAACTTTCCCCCAAAAGTTCATCCACCTTAATGTTAATGTTAGTGGTACCAATAAAGCGCACGTTCACATGAGGGTCGCTTGGCACTGTAGTATGCTTGAGTATCAGCCTAAAAAAGAGTTGATCTTAGAAGTGGACATCCGATTCCTTCATTAAAAAAAACTGGTTTTTAAGGTTTTCCTAAAAGAGAATAACTCAGTAGTTGTCTGAATCTTGGATGCTAGAGCATTCCATTCAATCAATGCCAAAATTAAAAACGTTCGGCCCTAGATTTCGACTTACAATATCTCTGCACCACCAGCAGAGCGGATGTCTCTTTGATGATGTATCTTGACACTCAATAGGTAATACATTCTGGATTTATACTGTGTAAGGCTTTGAAGAGTAAACAACACGTTTTGGATTGAATATGCTGTTTGATGGGTTAACTCCTTTCTGTAAAATTTCATGTAGATCCATCAAGAGGGGATGGGGGGATAATCGGGAGATCCTAAAACTTTAATTTCACATGTTAATGTCCATATGAAATTTTGCTCGCCAATATAGAGAAGCAAAATGCGATGCAGCGCACGCAACGAAATTCGTTTTATTTATTTAATTGTTTACTTGCCTCCGTTCATCCATATTCCGGTGTTTACTACCCCCACCCTGCCCCTCCCCGCCTCACCGCCCCACGGAACTCCCTCCACGCTACTGGACCTGAATATGAAACCAAGAATGAATTTGAGGGATGTCACACCCCAAACACCCCCACTGAAACTATGACCCTGCTTATGCCCTCTGGGCCTGGTAGTTCTCCCGATGGACTCTGAGCCCCCTGAACAAACTACCAAACCAAGAATACATTTGAGAGATTTCACACCCCAAACACACCTACTAAAGCTACACCCATGCTCATCCCATCTGGGCCTGGTAGGTATATCTGGGAGCTCATGACCACGGTCAAGTACAACTTAATGGCCTAGAGTCCCTGCCCTGGAATCACTTATTTTAAATGTATTTTCATTGCATGCACTCCTGTTCATCTCTGCTACAAAAAGACTTGATGGCAGGGTTGTCAAGTTGGTGCCTGTGGCCAGGGCTCCATGTTTCTAGTCCTCACCTTTTACAAATCATTTTATGAAGTGATTGATAGCCCCATGTACTAAGTCTGAACTGCAAATAGAAGAAGGCAAGCAGGCAAATTAAGAGCAAACTGAGCCAGAGCAGAACCATCGGTCTGGCTCGGCTCTAAGAGTCTGTGCAAGAGCCGAGCCATGAAGACATTTGGCATGTATCTTGTGCAAAAATATAATGTAAAAATATGATACAATCTCTTCAAAATTTGAAAATAGTGTATTTCTTTAACATGCTGAAGTGTTTCACCTTAGTACATACAACTTTTTCACAGCATAGACAGATATTTATTAAAAAGTGATTGCTATATAGAAATATAACTTTTTTGTCCCCAAACGACAAAGCAAAATAATAAACTAAAAGGCAAGTCAGTAGCCATGTAAACCCTAAACGTGGCCTAGATTCTTATCCCAACCTCAAGTATTTAGAAGTGCACTCAAATGTGATAAAAAAGAAGAGGGATGCTCTGTGAAATCAAATATTTGACTGGGATCACACAATTTGGACAAGCAGTGAAGTCGGTATTAATTCCAGATAATCTGGTTTCACATTTTGAAATTAAGCCACCAGATGGGTATCTCTGTCTCTCCATTACTCTCTCCTGTTTACATCAAAGGTCACTGTTCTGTCTTTCATTCTTGGCTCACAAAGAGACAAGTTGACAACGGGATAGCAAAACCAACTCAGGACCCTCACACCCAACGACCATGTCAAGAATGCATTTATTTGGGGGAGGGGTCACACCCCAAACACCCTCCATAAAGCTTCGCCCCTGACGAGTAGTCCTATTTTAATACTCCTAAAGGTACTCCAAAGTGCAGTTTGTAAAACGAACCTACATTAGAGTCCTCCACTGATATAACACCATGGTTCAGTTGGCTTGAAGATTTGGGTCATCCCCCTAAGCCTTTGTCCATTGTATACAATTTGGGAGTTCTTTTGAAAGTAGATTTGCCATTGGTCCACAACATTTGCATCTTGCAGTATATCCAAGAGCAACACACTTTTGGAACAAATGTTTTTTACCTCTTGGCTATTTTGCATCATGCTTTTTTAATACATACCACTCATACCACGTAATACATATCTGAGAGCAATGTGCATTAAATTCAGATCAGCAGCCTAACAGGAGAGCCAGTACATTACTAGTGCCATGATGTCAAGGAAGTTTGGGTAGAGCATATCTACCTCTAAATTCTCTTCTCCTTTTTATGCCACTAGCTACCTCAGGATTTGCCTTGGATAGTTTCCCACAGTAATGCAAAGGTGAGCTATGTGCTTCTTTGTGCTACTTTGCATTAGAGGAGGTGTTCCATGGGTGGTAGATGGGTGTTCCAATGCAACCATCCATGGCTTTTAATGCACGTCCCTATATCCAGACATTTGTAGGCAGAAGAAATAGAAGAGAATTGTTTTCATTTCTACTTGTTTTTCTTACTTTGCATCTGGGTTGCACTGTATAGCACACTTACAAAGCAGGAAAAGTGTTAAAGGATACTTTTTTGCACTGAAAGGGACTCCTTCCTAAACAAAAACTATTTCTTACAAAACACACCCATCCTTGCAATATGGAACAAGGATATGTGCATTGACGCATGGCAGCCTAAAGTTCACCAGCGCAGGGAGACAGGAAAACAACATTACATCTAAGCAGACATTGCGCTGTTCTGATCTATTTCAGGAAACACAGCACAGCAGCTTTTGTTGCTGTGCTGCGTTGCATGAATATTTCATAAATCCGGGCCTAGGAGAGAACTCTAGTTACATTCAGGAACAAGTGTCGAACAGCTGTAAGGCGAGCTAGACTGGGTTATAGGAGAAGTATTCCCTGTAGAGCAGGTAATTCTGCTCCATGAAAAAGAAAAGTTGCATTTTTTAATGTGAAGAGATAATGCAATATAAAGGCTCCAGAAATGTAAACTCTTCCATAATCCAGAAGAGATCAATTATGTTTTATGTTCTGGGAGTAGCCATTGGGGGGCCCACGGGGCAAGCAAGGGCTACTGAGCTTCAACCATGGGAGGTGGGGTCATTTGCCACTGATATCATGGCCCGTCCTACCATGGCTCTGTGAATAGTGTTTACACTTTACAGGTGTCAAATATCACCAGCCCTACTTGTTAAATAACACATAATCTAAACTTACACAATAGACTTGTATCTTTTAATTTCCGATGCAATTCATGACCTTTTTGTCTACACCAACTATTTCAAATGACCTTACGTGTACCTGGGCATCTGTATTTTTTATCTTTTTTTCTGTCACAAATCTGATATAGGAAATGCCTCTGAGACAGCATTCAAGTTCGACGTCCCATTGCTAAGCTGGATGGTAAAGTGATGTGTCCTATAGCAATGATGCACCTTGAAAAGAATTTATGTTGTTCATAAACATTTAAAATGCACATTTAAATATATTCAATCCATTGAATTACTGTAAACAAAAAGATTTATTCATCAGTAGTTCCGTTTTATTGCCTCTCTGTTGTATCAAAATTCTAATGGTTATTCGTAGCCTTAAATTCAATTGCACATGCCATTTACTATCACTTTTTATCACATTTCCCATGACAATCCTGTGCGTGTGCATGATAAGAACAAATAAATATTCAATTTTCAGCCAGGCACTGTCATTTTCGAAAATGAAAATTCCAGATGATTAATATAGAAGGCCAAGCATTAAAAATATCATTTACAATACCATTAATACTGGGCCTTATTTACTATTGATTTAGCAAGCGATTCAAAGTGGAATATTTTACTGCTAAAGGTAATAAAGTGGTTTCTGAATAAATATCTCCATTTATGCCACGCCCTAACGATCTATCAAGGCAATCTTACAGCCCTGCCGGATTATAACCCCCTGGAACCGACAGGTATTTTCAGTCCCCTCACTCTTGTATCAGTCCCTACTAACCAACACCCCACTTCACAATTTTAAGAGAGATTCCCTTTAGAGGACGGAGATTGGTGGGATGTGAAGATGGCCCCAAAAGAACTGGCAATTTCTTCCTCCCTTCTTCCCCTCCTACTGAAATACCTTCACCTGGCTTACCTCACCCAAGGATGCCTTGGAGAAATTGGTATACTCTCTGAACCGACCTGCCCCAGATGTGCTTGTGACAACTGTGGCTTTTTCGACATGGTCTGGGATTAGTCCATCATTGTTGGATTCTGGGCCAAAATGTTCTCTACGCTCTACAGGGTTTCTAGAATACCTGATCGATTAATCCCCCTGCATTGCACTATTGGGTATCCTGGATGATGTAAGTGACGCACGGGGCTGCCCCAGAAAACGTGCAAATTTGGGGGAAGTGGGGGTCCGTCTATAACATACTGGTGACTTAAATATTGTGATATGGCCTTGTTTCTGCTACCTTGCTGACACACTCTGTGGCGACCACTTTGTTTGTTTCAGTGCCCTGTTTACATTTTTGCTGTGCTTTTCTTTGTATTAATACAATAAAATCTAGTTATAAAAACAGTTATTTCTTATGCACAAATAGGTAAAGTGACAGCAATATTGACACTATAACAAACGGAGATCCATGGGATTGCACAAACCAAGTCAAGCATCTAGCATTGACCACGTTGGGTTGTGGAAGCTGCAAGAATTTCTGCTCACCCGAGTAAATTATCTGAGTTCTCTTTGCCACTTTATTCACCTGTATGGTAGGATCTTAGGGGCAGATTTGCAACTTCTGGCGCATCCCTGCAAATCAGCAGGGATGCGCCAGAATAGTTGCGACACGCAATTCTCTCCTTGCGCCACCACGGAAGCGCCGCATTTACAATGCGGCGCACCGTGGCGCAAGGAAAAGCCGATGCGTGTCGCATCCTGTGGCGCAAGGGCGGCGCATTGCTGGAGTCGTGTCGCAAGCGCGACGCAACTCCAGCAATGCTCGTGGGCCGCCCATACCTAACGTGGTGCGCCACTCCTTACGCCTGCTTGAAGCAGGCGTAAGGATCAGTCGCAGCGGCGTCGGAAAAGTGACTCAGTGAAATCTTGTAGATTTCACTGCGTCACTCTACGAGGTATTCCTTCGACGGAACGCCCACCCTGCGGAGGAACGCCCACATGAAACCTGACGCAGGTTTCATGTGGCGCAGGGCTTTACAACGTGACGCATCTCCCTAGATGCGTCACGTTGTAAATAATGCGCAACGTGGCGCATGGTTTACGTCGCCGCTGCGTCACAAAAGTGACGCAACGCCGGCGCTAAAGTGGCGCAAGGGGCTTGTAAATCTGCCCCTTAGAGTTCAATAGATAATTTCCCTTAGAACGATTAAAAGCTGGATTAAACATTAATTAGGACAGCCATCCTAAGAAAGAGTCCAAAATCATACATTCTCTCAAGCAACTGCTTCTGAGAAACACAGAATTGCTGGAATGAAAGGCAGCCGTGGATGTAACGTTAATACAAGTGATCATAGTGAGCAAAGTCAACCCCTTCAAGAGAGCATAGTAGAAGCCCCTGCCACGAGAACGTTTCTAAACAAATATGACAAAATGGTGCATTTCAGAGCCTCTTTTATATTGGCTGACACATCATAGGTTTTACAGAGTATGTCACCAGAATATTGACCACTACAATATGGTGAAGTAAAATATATATATAGGGAGGTAAAGAGTTACCAAAATCAACTTCACATATATGTACCATGACAATATAGATCTTCAAGGTACATAGATGTGGTGTTAAGAATAGTAAATCTATAGCTATATATCTTTATCTATCTATAGAAAGATAGATATATAGATAGATAGATAGATAGATAGATAGATAGATAGATAGATAGATAGATAATTGCATTCACAATATTTTGGTAGTTGATATTTTGGCTGCATGCATTTGTTTGCTGAAATTCTGATATAATGTTTTATAGGCAATTCTATTGGGGAGCTTCAAATACTTGAGGGCCAGCTACAACACCTATAACACACAGGAACAATATTTTTCCCTTTTGCAGCAGATCATGTATAAGTCTATAAAATATTGTGTGTCTTATACCAAAAGCTGAATTTTCATAGGTTCTGTGAGAGTAGTCCTATTCATGTACATTATGAGTTACTGGCGGAAATGCTCATACACAATCATGTGATAATTAAAATAACATTACTTTTTCTATGCCAGAAATACCATATAATTATTTTAATTATCTGCCAGTGTGCTGCCATCATTTGCCAGGGTAATTCAAAGAATTGCAGGGAGCAACAGTTGTACTACTGTATATCAACACAAACATTATCGAAATAGAATATAAAGGACATCATAATGAGGGACAAACTATTGAGAGGTAAGTGCATATGTGGAAGTGTAGACTTACTATTCCTAACTTTACATTTATGTTCCTTGAATATATATGTACCACGTGGGTACATATATGTGGTGTTAGGTTCAGAAAAGCAAGACTTACCTGCCAATATTTTGTCCTCAATATTCTGTCCTACCCGTATTGTGGGTTTGATATTCAGGGTGCACATCAGGAGCAACCAATTTTGTTTGGTTGTCAAATAAGTAATACTGGATATTACTAATGATATAATGTGTATTGTAATAGCCTTTTAGGGGCAAGGCCACATACCAATGTGGCCTAGTTTTATGTGGCAGCCTATAAAGGAAAACAATAGACAATTAGATGAGCCACGACCTCTCATTGTGTGACGGAGGGTTTCTCATTGTGCCAGTGGGCTTTTTCGATTAACAGTCTGTTCGTTAGGAAGCTAAGTCTGGTTCAGATCAGTCAATCAATCAGGTTTGGTAGAGCACAGCAACTCACCCGCAAGGGTCTCAAGGCGCTGGGGGGTGGGGTTGGGGTGGCTCCATAGAGTGCTGGACTCTGAAGTTTCAGTCTTTAGAGACCCAGGCCTCAGACAGCAAATCGATCCATCAGGTGAAACATACAGCCAGTGTTCTCATTTCTACAGCACATAAAGTAGGTCATACCTTTTTCCATAATTCCCCATTATGGAAAGTACAATGGTTATTGTAGATTCAACATTACCTACGTAAAGCAACATTTCCATGCCTAATGCCACATTACACTGAAAAATGTTGTATTACCAGCATGTGAAACATGTCTTAGAAAGTCCAGCTTCCACATTACCCTGGTATACACCACTGATATGCCAGTTTCCAAAGACCTAGGCCCAAGACAATCTCCATGATTAAAATGCAAGGAATTTCATCGTTCTTCAATATTTACCAATTTCTTTGTTGTGAACACCTGGGACCATGTAACACAAAGTGCTCTAGGGACACAGCTGCCGTGTGTGCCTTCTTTCTATGATCCCAGATCCCTTTACTATAACAGAAGGGGCCTCAAATGCCTTTACCACCACTACTATATCACGGACAGTTCAAGGACACATTTGGCACCAGCGCTATCTTAAGTGGGCCTTTGCTCACTTGCAAGAGCACATGACCCCATGCAAATGAGGGAAACACTTTGCCTCCGTGCCATTGGACCTGGCCCTCTCTGCAGGGTCAACCCCACACTTTTTCCTTCACCCCTCCTGTTTTCTGAGCCCATTTTTGTTTCCTTTTAAGACTCTGTGCACTTCACCACTTCAAACCAGTGCTAAGGTGCTCGTGCTTTATTCTTCAAAAATAGTCTTACACCCAATTGACACCTTTAATTTGCTTATAAGTCCCTAGCAAGGGGGTACTATAGGTATCCAGGGCTTGTAAACTATATGCTACTAGTGGGCCTGGAGCACTTATCATGCCACCCACTTAAGTAACCTTTTTAAAAATGTCTCAAGTCTGCCATTGCAGGCAATATGTGAATTATCAAACTGCCATTTCAACCTTGAAAAATAAACCTTTTGCCAGGCCTAAATCTTCTTTATTTAATGTCACCCCTAGAGTAGGGTCTGAACAGCCCACAGGGAAGAGTGCGTTGTATTTAAAAAATTGGAAAGGTACTTTTAAGTATTACATGTCCTGGTAGTCAAAAGCTCTCAAATTCGTTTTTCACTATTGCAAGGCCTACCTCTCCGAAAGGATAACATTGGGTTACTGTATATATTTAATAAGTGATAACTTTTGTCTGGGATCATTTGGAATGTCATGTTTGGTGTCTGAGGAATTGTAATTTAAAAACCCCTTTAATGGTAAAGTTGGATTTTAAGTCACAATTCTGAAAATACCACTTTTAGGTAGTTGGCATTACTTGTCCTAACCATTCAGTTCTTACAGCCTGTATCCTGCATCACATGACTAATTGTAGTTGGCCTTTGTGTATTCCTCCCAGACAGTCACACAATAGAGGGTCTGGTTGTTGGCAGGATGGGCCATCCAGATTTGATCAGGGGGAGGGGAGCTGTCACCTGTCACATTTTTACTTCAAAAAAACTGCCTCCGTTAACACACAAAGTACTTAATACTAGCCTATTGTGCCTGTGGACAGACTGGGACAAGTCAGGACATTTCAAACACCTCTGTGGGTGAAAAATCTCCAGAAGCTTCTCTCACTTCAAATTGAGCAACAGATGTAAAAAGTGGACCCTTAGACCCACTCTTCAGTACACTCCTGGACCTGTGGATACTACAGAAGAAGGACTGCCCAGCTGACCTGCTACACAGGACCTGCCTTGGCCTGCAACTGGACCAGCCTTAGGCCTGCCCTGCTGCCTGAGAAGGAAGACTGGACCTGCACCCTTCGTCCCAGGTTGAAGTGACAACAAGTGTCAGCTGACTAACCTCCTCTTCTGAGCGTCAGGGACATACCAATCTCTAGCAGTCTCCTTGCCACTGTCTAGCTGACCTGCTGCACTGGACCTGCCTGTAACTGCACCTGGACCTGCCTGAGCCTCGCGGGTCCTGATGGAGTGAGTTCCTGATCCCCAAGAGGTGCCTCCCAGCTCCTGGTGTGTCGTCAGTTGAGCTCCTCCTTGAGGAAAGGGGAAAATACTGAGATTTTGAGCTCTTTGCAAGCGCAAATGGGCCAGATCTTGCTGCCTGCAATGACTGCCAACGCAAAGCTCCAGTGAACCCAACTCTTTGGGCTACAGTGACCTCCAGCGATGACTGCGAACATGAGATCTGCACTTCACACTGCAGCATCGATAGACCGAGGTTACCACCAACACTCAGCTCAAACAACTACCGTCTGCAACACCCAAAAGGATCTTCAAGCTAAACTGACAACTGTCCGCGGTGCCCAGCCTGCACTTCATTCTACAGCGGCTGACCAGCTGCAACACTCTCCCTGTTGCTCTTTTTTATTTTTAAGCCATCTCTGTAAGAAGTTTTGTTTACCTCCTGCGTACCATGCCTTGAGTTAACACAATATCCAGTTACCCTCAAGTTGTTGACTTTTAGCCATTCCTCTTGCATTATCAAAAAGGTATGCAACACTTTTTGTGCTGACTATCCTCACATTGGCCATCCCCTATGTTAGGATGGGAGATCACTAGTAACAGGACCATTGTGCTTCAGTGTTTGTTGTTTTATGGCTTGTGAGATTTCTGTGGCGTTCTACATTCTAGATAGAGAAGTATATGTTCATGTATGAGGTATTATAGAAGTAGGTTATTGAGCTACCACTTGTCACCATCTGGAATGTCTCGATCAGCTTGTCTATGATTGTGCTTTGGATCACGGCCACACTAAGATCCTGTACAGTTTTCTGTGCCAGTGACCATTCTTTACCTTATGCTTTTTGATATTTATGTTGGTGATGGTATTTAAGGTTGATATTTCACATGACTGATTTGATTGTTGGTTTTATGGTCACCTGTATTATATCAAACTTCTGTGCTGGTTCGTGTGAAACTTCCTTTTTCCAATTGTTTCTCTGTATGGTGAAGATACTGACAACCATCTATTTATTAACCTCTTATTTTTTAAGAATTATTTGGATGTATGCCACAGGTCTAAGCATAACATGTAATATATTTACAGGTACCTTCACACAATTGTCGTGGCTTTCCTGATGAAGGCATGTTGTTTGCCGAAATGGCCATAGAATGTATCCCTGGATGTGCAAATCAACACTATAAGCCACTATTTTCTTCCACAAACAAATTAATTTGCTCCACTTATCATTTGTCTAGAGATTATTAATGTGTGTTCATGGTTGAACAAACAATTGTGTCTACTTATGTAGTGATGTACAGGTTGACTGATTGTGTGTGTGAAGGTATGACTGCTGTTCTGTATGAAGATTTAAAGACACTTTGGAGGTCTGTTTGTCATTAAACCCTAGAAACATGTAATTTAGGGTATGTAGTTACAATCATTATATCAATTGTTATAAAAATAAATGAGTCTCTATTTTTCATATATTCATATTTGCTTGCCCTTAATTGTTTATTGTGAGTCTTTATTTGTATAGTTTATAGGGGATTTTTGCAGTGCAATACTATTTTCCCTGCCCTTGGAGTTGCTACTAATAGCAGAAGGTCCTTATTTATACATTTACTACCACCGCCTCACTTACACCTCTATTGGCTGTATCCTGTCCCAACACAAAGGGCTGCATACTCCCCTGTAGTGAGTCTGGAGCCAGGGCAGGAAGGGAGGACCTCTGTGCACTTCAAAGGCCTGAGTTGTACTGGGTATAAGTATTGGACCTCAGACATCACCACTTCAGTACAGTTCTGGAGCTGTGGATACTCTGCCAGGAAGAAGGACTTCTGTGCTGCTGAAGGACTGCCACTCTGCTGCTCTGTTGCTTTGTTGGACTCCTGCTTTGCTGTGCTGACCTACGGGCCTACTGCCCTTCTGCCTGGGTGAGAAGGACTGGACCTGCATCACTTTTCACCAGAACCCAAAGTGACTCCAATGGCTAGCTGGCTGGCCTCCTATCCTGATCTGAAGTCTCATGGACATAAACGTCTTCCAACCAACCTGCTTCTACACCTAGGCTCTGCCATATGTGAGGCTGCTCTGCTGAGTGGTGCCGCCACAGTCCTGATCCATTAGAAGTGAGCCTAAGGTGTTTCTCCAAAAGAACTACGCATCTCCTCGGCTGAGCGGAACATCTTTGAGCAGAACCGACGCATCGCAGCTGTTGCTTGTATTAGACCCCTCACAAAAGACTCCCCTCTGGAACCGCTGCTGCACGACGCTCTAGCCGGCGCAAGCTCCTCACATCCCTTGATGGCAGCCTCAATGACCATGACGGATCTCCGCATTGCAGCTTCACCACTCCACAGAACCGACGCACCTCGCATCCTTGACACTGGACTTCACATCACATGCCCTGTCGATATCATCTTCAGCATCGATGCATCAGCACCTTGCACTGCAGCCTCGTCGCATCTCCGTACTGACGCATCGCCTCAGCTGTACGACGTATCTTCAACACAGATCCATCGCAGTTGGCATGAAATTTTGACTTTGTCCCTGGTCGGCGTGCCAGATATCCCAAATAGTGCTTTTTGGTGCTATTTTACCTAAAGAAAAATTGACATTCAATATTTCAAGTTCTACTTATTTGATTCGATTTTTGTCATTTTGGTCTTGTTGTAGATATTAAATTAAGCTCTATTTTTCTAATCTGGTGAGGAATCCATTTGTGTGGTGTTTTCACTTTTTCATTGCTTGAAGTGTTGCATAAATACTTTACACATCTCCTCTAAAAAGCCTGACTGCTCTTTGCCAAGGTACCAGAGGGTGATCACAGGTAAATTTAGGGTTTACCTGCTTCTTACCCTGACCAGGATTTTGGTTGCTGCCTGACTAGGGCTCATAGGTTGTGTGATGGAACAACACATGCCTGAACCATACAGTCTTAACCGCGACCACGTTTTACCACGCATGCCTTTACCATGCAATTTCGTGGTTGGCAAAGGGACATGTGTGGTAAAGATCACACTCCTGCCCCTCTGCCCTGAGCTCTAAAATTCGTCCCTCCTGCAGTCTATTCTACTCTCCCCAGCCCTACAAACTACCCAATCCCCTATCCTGACCCCCTAGCCCCAAAAAACTACTTCGACCCCAGCCCCCCTCCCTGAGCCCTAAAACCAGCCCCCACCCCCTAACACCTACCCCCACCTCCCCCCTGCCCCTGTCCAACTGCCCCCTTAGCCTGAAAACTAAACTGACCCTTTCCTTTTCCCTCCCCATAGCCCTAAAACTCCTGAACCCCAGCTCTGAAAACTACCCCGACCCCCAGCCCTGAAAACTACCCCTCCAACCCATACAAACTGTATGCGTGGTTAAGGCATATGTGTGGTTAAGGCAAGCGTGGTTATGCTTGCGATGACGGAACACGTGTGGTTGAGGCCACGGTGTTCCAACTTTTCCCGGGCTCATACCCTAGTCAACCAACCACCCAATTTCTAACAAGGACGCAGAGGCAAATAGGCTGTCAGGAGGCATATGCAAATTTTGCACCCACCTGATTTAAAGAGAAAGGGGTGCTGCCTCCCTACTCATGAACACTTAGCACAAGTGATATTTCTAGCTCTATATATGCAAGAAGTATGTGATATTGTCCTTCATAAACGTTACATATCCACAGCAAGGTTCATGGTGGAGCTATTTTTATGTAAGGCTAGTTGGCATACAAATCAGGCCATGGCAGCAGAGGTGCAGTGAGAGCCTCAGTCTGAGTAAAACCAGTTTTATCATACTAATACTGCACCTCATCCATCATTTAGGGTGGGATGTGGGCATTCCAAAGCATGGAAATTTGGGAATGTCCACAAACGTACATTTGCAGAAGTTCCCAAAATCATCCCCATCCCCTTTCAAACCTAGAAATGATAAGAGATTTATTCCAGCCAAGGACTAACATAACATAGCATGTGTACTTGTATAGCGCACGTTCACCTTTAGGTATCTTGGCGCTGAATAACAGATGTTACCCAACTCAATGGTACTCATTTTATCGACCTCAGATGGATGAAAGGCTGAGTGGACCCGTCAGGATTTGAACCTGTGATCATGAGGTCGAACACAGGCCCCTGCAGTGGACGCATTAGTTCACTGAGCCACCAGACCCGGCTACTACATTACCTCACCTTCTAGGATGAGAAGGGTATGGAACACCACCAGATTTGGTGGTTGTTGGAAATGGCCCTTTCTGTAGGGCCACCAAACATGTTGCCTTCCTCCTCCCCTTTTTGCTGAATTCATTTTTGTTGACTTTAGGACTCTGGGCACTTTACCGCTGCTAACCTGTGCCAGAGTGCATATGCTCTCTGCTTTCAACATGGTACCATTGGCTTATCCATAACTGGCCTATTTAATTGACTAAAAAGTCCCTAGTAAATTGTACTACATGTGCCCAGTGCCTGTAAGTTAAATGCTACTAGTGAGCCTCCAACACTGATTGTGACACCCACTTCAGTAGCCCTTTAAACATGTCTCAGGCCTGCCATTACAGAGCCTGTGTGTGCAGTTTTAAACTGCCATGCTGACCTGGCAAGTTAATCCTCTTGCCAGACACAAACCTTCATTTTTAATACATATAGGTCACCCCTAAGGTAGGCACTGGACAGCCCAAGGGCAGGGTGCAGTGTATTGTATTTAAAAAGTAGGACATGTACTTTTATGTTTTAAATGTTCTAGTAGTGAAAACCTATTAAAATCGTTTTTACTAGTGCAAGGCCTGTCTCTGCCATAGGATAACATTGGGATTACTTTATTACATTTTATAAGTGTAATTCCCAATTTGAAAGAGTTGGGTTCCCCAAGTTTGGTGTCTCTGGAATTACAATTTAAAAATACAACTCCTGGTGAAGTCGGATTTTAAATTATAAGTCTGAAAATGGCACTTTTAGAAAGTTGGCATGTTCTTACTTTAGCCATTTGGTGCCTTCTGCCTGTCCATGTATACATGTCTGGGGTGGGTGACAGCTGGACTTTATGCATTACCTCTAGATAGCCACACACAAAGAGATTCATATCCTAATGGGCCATCCTGGGCAGGATGGGAGGGAGGAGCTGACACTTACATCTGCCCACACAAAAGGCTGCATCTGCTCTGTAGTGAGTGTGGAGCCAGGGCAGAAAGGGAAGGGACTTTGTGCACTTCAAAGGCATCTCATCTCCTTAAAGTCTCCCCTACTTCAAAGGCAAAACAGGTTATAAGTACTGGACCTCCGACACCACCAATTCTGTACAGTTCTCGACCTGTGGTTACTCTGCCAGGAAGAAAGACTACAGTGCTGCTGAAAAGACTGTCACTCTGATGGAGTCTTGAGGACTTCTGCTCTGCTGACCTTCTGCCTGTTGCCCTCTTGCTTTGGAGTGAGAAGGACTGGACCTGCATCTCTCCAGCCCAGAACCAGGGTGACTTCAAGGGCTTGCTGGATTGCCTCCCTTTCTAAGTCTCATGGACATCAAAGACTTAAAATCATCCCACAACAATGCCTGGACTTTGCTTGCTGCACCTTTTGTCCTGTCAAGTGGTACAAATCCAGTCCTGGGCCCTTGGAAGTGGGTATAAAGTGCTGCAACTACCAAAATCCACAATCGCCATCGTTGCGCAGCTTGAAACCGGTGCATCTCCCTCAATGCATCACCACTGCTGCAAGGACCGAAGACATTGCATCACCAACTGCGCTGCGCATCGCCTCCAGTTCCCCACTCATTCCCGACTTGTGCGGCTCGACAATGATGCATCACCTACATCTTGTGGTTCGATGACAACGTATCACCAACATCCGTGGTTCAGAACCAAAGCATTGCCTACATCTGAAGAGATTGACGTCGACACATCGCCTCCCCTGCTCCACGCATTGGGTCTTCATCGACAAGGCTACAAGGTACTTTTCAGCGGGACAAGATTGTCCCTGTATCTGACCCGCGCTCCATCGTGGTCGACCCGAATTTTTGGATTTGACCCAGTCTAGCATGACTAAATAGCCCCGGTTGGCATTTATGCTTTTAAGCACTGCATTTCTGTTTAATCTTTAAAAATTCATAACTCCAGTTATACTTATTGGAGTTTTGTCATTTTGATCTTGTTTTGTTCATTAAATTAAGCTCTTATTTGTCTAACGAGTTATGGTATGTTTTTTTGTAGTGTTGTCACTCTTTTGCTGATTGAAGTGTTGCACAAATACTTTACACATTGTCTCTTAAGTGTAGCCTGACTGCTCTGTCCCTAGCTACAAGGGGTGAGCACAGGTTAATTTAGGGTGTGTCTGACTTACCCTGACTAGGATTGTGGTTCCTGCTTGTACAGTGTGCATACCTTTGCCAACCAGAAACCCAATTTCTAACAGTGGGAGTTCAAGAAACACTTTGGTGAAGAAAAAAAAGTTAATTTCCCCTTGAAGAAAAAAAAGTTCATTTGAACAGGAGACTTAATTTTCTCTGTTTGGAGTTCTACACTATGGCAAAGACTGCACAGGGGAAATCAGATCCTTTTTACTAAGTTATGTGACATTGTGAAAAGTCCCTTTATAAACTTGTACTTGGCTCACCTTTCTGGGTCTATTTCTGGAATGTTGAAAGTAGATTTACATCTCTTCCTGGATCTTTTGATGTCCTATTTCTTGGATACAGCCATAGTTTTGCAATGTTTTCGCCTGCATTCTTAACTTAGAAACAATATTAAAATGACCCAAAGCATTTCGAGATTTCATATGATATCCTTCATGAAAGTGCTGTTTTAAGCAAAATTAACATAAACATAACACAATTCTAACAATAAAATGTATATTTTCATATTTATTTTAGAAATGTCTCTCATGGTATTTTTCCAGAATGTTATTTACACCTTTGTTTATCTAGCCATTTGATTCCATGGTTCACAGGTACTCCACACTCAAAATATCTGCAAAATATCCAACACTATTATCTTCATGTTCACAGTGGCTTCTATTTCTACTTCTGTCATAACCGTTCCTCTTGTATTACCTTGTGTCCCATCCTCATTTCATTTCCTTCGCAATGTTTGTGTTGTATAACTAAGTATGTTCATAATAGTCATCTTCACTTCACTAAATTATGTCACAAAAAAACAAATAATGTTCCCTTTACACCATTCAGCTTTATTGTTTTCAACGATTTCCAAATGTAATCGACTCGTGGTCATATTTACTCTATATGAGAAATTGTATATCTCTTTAGTGCAACCTTGATATGTTGTGCCCATTTTTCCAAAATATTTTGTTAATAAATAGCTAAATTCTAAATGTTGCCTAATATAATTATGTCCATGAATGCAAGTCTTGACCTTTCTGGATGTCTTTCCGACATCCAGAAAGGTTAAGTTGCATGGGCACTTAACCATGTGCATTGCATTCATAGTATCACAAGTAAATTGCCTGAAAACTACCTTGATTCCAGTTTAGGATGTTTCAGTATTGGATCATGTGCTACTCTTGTTTGTATTTGTGTTGATTTAGCTACGCCTACAGTATTGTTTTTTGTTGTTGCAGTTTTAGTATATATAATTTTTATCTGTTTGAGGCATTATGCGAGAACCACTTCTTTCACCGAAAAAATTAAACATTTAAGGACTATTTTCCTTAACTTTATTTGTCTGCTATATGGTAACATGTGTTTAACATGATTGTTAGCTGTTTTATCAGCAGATTTTCTTATTTGTTCTTTCGCTCTGTTTTCGTGGAGTCATTTTCCAGTATTCCCATTGTCAGAATTTGTTTAGCAGCTGTTTTTGTCTTTTCTTGTGCACTTAGAGGCTCATAGGCCCAGCGTTAGATCCAGTGTGGCACCTATTCTGTAACTCACATACCTACACTACAATATACACGTACCTGCCAGACAACTCTGCTCCACCCATTGCGCACCAGCCTCCATTCCCAGGATCCACAAGACCAGAACCGAAGGAAGTTACTTCTTCTATCTTGCCGCCAAGACCTGGAACACCCTGCCCTCCACCTCAGGCAATCCGCGTCGCTCACCCAATTCAAGAAGGACCTCAAGACCTGGCTCTTCGAATAATCATCCATACCCAGATGGACCAGCAGCAGCCCCCCCCTCCCAGCACCTTGAGACCCGCACAGGTGAGTAGTCGTGCATTACAAACCCCTGATTGATTGATTGATAGATTGACAGCTCATATAAAACTAGGTGTAATGGAGGCACTTGCACACAGACTCACAAACTCCAATGCTCTATATACACTCAGCAAGCAATCAAAGCAGCTGTCTTCACACATTACACACCGATAAACCCAGTAAGAGAGGCACTCATATACCAACATTCTTCCTTAAAACTGCAAATACAAACCCAAGTAGGAACTGACACATTCATTCAGATATATACTGAGTAACCTTCTACATGATTAATGACCTCATACTCGCACTCAGAGTACAATTCACACACTGATGCCCCCATTCACAGACCCACTTACAGACTCATGCACTCACTCACAAGCCACTCAAAGAGACATGCACCCACTCATATATCCATTCAAAGTGTCATGCACCCATTCATATATCCATTCAAACAGTCATGCACCTGCTCAAAAATCAACTTAGACACTCATGCATACCCTAACAGAACCTCTCATTTAGTCTCACTGCCACTCAGAGACCCATTGACACACTCATACAGTCACTCAGACACCCAGTGAGACTCTCATGCAGAGATTCACAAATCCACTCAGAAATGTTATATAAATGTTATAGTTAGAAAATATATTTTGAAAAACCTTCGAAGTTCACTGACAAGACCAAAGGTTACAGGGACGTTATAGTTAGGAAATAGAATTAAAAGACCTTAGAAAATCACTGAAAAAAACAAAGGTTACAGGGACGTTATAGTTAGGCTCAGGTTCTCTCATACAAAACCATTGAAATTCAGCAGTTATATTTACCTGAGCTAACTATAACTTACGCCCCCGGAATGTCCTGCTATGATCTCACATATTCCATCACTCATGACATGGTTAGTGACATCAATGATGACAACAAGGCAAGGGAGTGAAAAAGGATTCTGGCCCTTTCACGAAGGACTTCTATGTATGTTGGTGTTTCAAGAGATACTCACTAGAGTGACAGCATGGCAATTGTATGAGCTAATTAATCAGCATATTGAAAGTATATTTTAAAGAAATTCAAAGACTGCATGTCCAAGTAAAATAGGAAATGCTAATAAGAAAGTGAATTGCAAAACGAAATTGAAATACAGAGACAAGACTTTCAATAGTGCTTTCTGGGGATTGTAGTACTGTGAGACTACATTGAAACCTAGTAGTCTCGAATGGGCTTATAAAGTCACGTTGTTAACGTCACAATCAGTTGAATGGCTCACCTGTGAACAAGGTTCTAACATGAGCTGAAACGCATCAGGACAATAAGCAAGCTTCCATTTTGGTGTGTATTAAATAGAGCACATGTCTTCATGGAGGTCTGGTGTGCGGTGGTCTTCTTTGTGCAGGGATAAAGAAGATATTGTTGGATATGTACATATGGGTGTTCCATCCCCTAGTGCCAATGCTGCCCTGTTGAGGTTAAGGCACCCATGCGGAGAACACTGCGTTGGATATAAATAATACAAAGTGAGATGTAATCACCAGACCTAACTAAACAACCACACTTTGACCTTTGTTTTATTCACTGAATAAAACAAGGGTCAAAGTGGTTGTTTAGTTTGGTCTGGTGATAACATCTCACTTTATGTTAAAAAAAACGTAGAAGTTCACTGACTAAAACAAAGGGTAAAGTGACTTTATAGATAGGTGAAAATGTCTGTTAAAAAAATACCATTTGAAACTACTGAAATTCAATTTTAATTCACCAATGACATCTCAAATAACATAATTTATCACATCATTAATAACATCACTGATGATGTCATTCAGTGAGTGTGCCAGTTTGCAATACGTTTCTAATGTAGGCTCTCCATCAAAGTTGTTCACAGGACAAAGGCTGTGCGTAGCAGGGCCTTCATCACCTATCACGGTTTATAAATCTGTAGGTAGCATGCTGTGAAAAGTTGTGCAAAGGGCAATAGCTTTGCATTGTAGGGGCTTGTGACCTAATGGGGCTTGAGTATTTGGAGGAAGTGGCCTCTCTGTGAAGAGCTGTGCATAATGTGAAGACTGAGCATAGCAGCGGCTTGTCCACCTAATATGTCTTGGGTATCTAGAGGGACTGGCCTCTCTGTGAAGACCTGCATGCATGAAGAAAGCTGTGCAAAATAGGGGCCTAGTCACTTAGGCCCTAATTACGAATCTGGTGGTTCGAGGACCACCAGATTTGCGGGGTGCGGCAGTGGCAGTCCAGTCTCTGCCGCACCGGCGGTCCGTCCACCCCATTACGAGTTCAGCCGTTGGACTGCCTGGGACCACCGCCAAGGAGCCGCCATTCCCTGGTGGTGTTGTGGTGGTCAGATGCCGCAATATGCTAGGTCGGACCGCCGCTGTCCCGCCAATCTTCTTACCAGTTTCCTGTCCACCGGCAGTGCATTGGAGGTTCCTACTCCATGTACACCATGGTGGAGAGGAAACAAAGGAAACTCTACATGTGGATTCACACAGGTGGGCATAACATGTGCCCCCCTGTGTGCATACACACCAGTTCCGGCATGGCATTGACTTTAGAGTGTGGTCCCATTGCAGTGCCTTTTCCAAAGTCACTGCCACCCTTGAAAGAGGCACTGCCACGAGACCGCCACGCCATCTGCCCACTGGACCACTTTTAAGTTGTAATTTGGCGGGCCGGCAGCGGCGACTCTTGGCGGTGCGGGGGCACGGCTGTGGCATGCCGCCCGCCCCCGCACTGCCATAAGTTACAAATCAGGCTCTTAATAGGGATTCCGTGTCCGGAGGGAGTGTGCTCTCCATGAAGAGCTCTACACATGGTGAAGGATGTATGGAGAGCTTTGGCACCTAATGGAGCTAGAGTGTCTGGAGGTAGGGTACTCTCCGTGAAAACCTTTGCACATGGTGAAGGATGTGAATAGTAGAAGCTTGGCCACCCAATGGGGCTAGTGTGTCTTCAGGGAGTGGTCTACAGTCTACTTCTTTTACATAAGTGCATATGTTTATGTAACTTATGCTTTACATGATTCTGCAGCTTGACACATTTCAAAGGTTGAACTGGTTTGTAGAGTAAATTAAACAGAATATTAGTGGATGGTGTCACCAGAGATGTAATCAGTGATGTCATCAAATATGTCATTTGAGATGTCATTAGTATTGTCATCAATAATGTGATTGAACATGTCATGAGACACAGGGAGCCTAATTTTCCGTAGATATGTGTAATTTTGCATTTTAGGGAAATGTCGTGTAATTATGCTTGCCACAATTACACACAATTCACACTTTCCTGATCATTATAAAGATATCTGGACTGCTAATCCACGGCTTGCAGTCAACCATGTTTCATGGACCTCTGATCACTCAAAATTAAAAAAAATTGAAATCTAATTCAATGATTGAGCTTTTTCTCTTGTCATCCATTTAGGTTCTTCAAACACAAAGTTGGATGCTCTTCGATTGGCTGGCCGTTACTTCAGGAAATATATTGCAGCTACCATTACAGAACAAGGAAACATGGATCCTGTATCCTGGAAGAAAACTGAAATGGCACCTAATGAGACATGGTGAACACACCCAGAACCCCAAGCCCTGATGGGTAGGAGCCACAAATCCAGCAGAAGCATCGCCCTTGATGTATTACATGATATCAGTAGGGAGGGGCGTAATTGCTTCTTGGAAAGCAAAACATGGGTATTTCACCCTTTTTATCACCAGTGCAATGGAACTGCTTTGTGACAGAAAAAATGTAAAAGAACAGTTGCTTTTTAAAGTACGGTGATGGGCTGAGCAATGCATTTTAATCAATGCTAACTGCATTGAGGCAAATACATTGGTCAATCACTCACAGTGCAATTCAAAGTAACTTCCCCAGTAGGGATGCCTCTGTGCTGTGCCCTGTCTGCAGCATCCTCCTAGCAGGCACTACTCTCCTCTGAAGAGCACTGCCAGGGGCCAGCTACTGTATATACCTTAATGTGATTACCATTAAGATAATCAGAAAGGCCTCCCGCTGACTGAGCCAGCCAACACAAGAATTCCTTTTTACCTCCATACCTCAATGCCCGCAATGAACAACCCATGTTTTTTAGTGATATTTCTCAGGTATTTATCTAATCTTCTTCATAAAGTTTCTTATATAACACTTGCACGATTAGTATTTTAGCGCCAGAAGTCTACAAATATCTGAGGTTGTGCTGCTTTCTACGAGTAAATTAAACTAACATTTCCCCGAAATGTTTCAGCAAACCTCACAAGCGTTAACATGCGTTAGTTCCATATTAATATTACATACAGTTAATGAAAAGTAAAGCAAGCCCACATTCAAAATGCTACTTTATTATTTGTATTATTTATTATTATAAATATTGTAAATATCCTATAAAGTATTTTTTTAAAACATGCATTTAGCCTATGGATGGTAAACGATTTCAATTCTACAGGAAGGATGGATTGTCTCTGTAACGTCAGAGCACAATGTCTTGCAAACCAAACGTCTGTAACTATAGCATCACTTAGTGAATGCTTCACCTTTTTAGCTATCAACAAAATTGCATCAGCTCGACTCTCTTTTGTGCCATCTCTGTAAGAATGACACTAGGCCTGGTAATCATTATGTTCATGTTTTTAATGAATCTAGATAGAGAAGAGATGTGACATGGTTGTAAGTGGATTCATACTATTCTACGTTGATTGGCAATTAGCTTTTTTTCTAATCCTTCAACTTGTTCTCACTGGAATCCATTTGGGGAAGTCTATTCAATCTTTAAGTAGTTAGACAGTTTACAAAGGAGACAAGCAAACTTTTCAATTTAAAGCTGACAAAGTGCCTTCTTGGAAGTTGCAACAATCTCTGTTCCAAAGACTGAGCCCTGCAGCTGATAATCGCAATGAACTGATTTCCCTATGATTACAACATTCATACTGCCAGAAGCACGGTTGCAAATCCCAGAACTGATAAACTAGGGGGCACATTTATGAGCCCCTTGCACCGCTGTAGCATCACTCATTGGGATGCTCCAGTGGTGCAAGCTACTAATTCATATTTATGAGGTCATGCAAAGCCACAGTGCATGGCTTTTATTGGTTTCACAAATATATAGTAAGGCAAGGCAGTGCAAATCGCTGCATTGCCATACTCTGCACTAGTGAGGCGTTCCATGGGTGTTGCAGCGGGTGCTCCCACACAACACCCATGGATTTTGATGCTTTCCCAGTTTTACAAAACCATGTAAACCTCGGGATGTGCCAAAATCTTATGCCTGCCAGGGGAGGTACAACAGGAAGAAGTAACTTTATTTCTTCTCATGTTTTCCGTTTTCCATGCTTGCTGCATTCTGCAGCTCACTTAGAAAGAGGACAAGGGCCCCCCAGGATTGTTTTTGTGCAGGAAGGTGCTCCTTCCTGCACAAAAACAATCCTGTTGATAACACAGGCACCCTGCACCATGGTGAAAGGGTGCCTGCGTCGGCTCTAGGCTGCCGAACAGAACCAGCACCAGTTCAGGGGGGAAAGGACAGGAATGCACCGTATTTGATAAATAAAATGGATTCCTGCCCTTTCACTTTACCATAAGGCTGCGTAGCAAGGTGACTTGCTGCGCTGCCCTACACCAAATCTCCATAAGTGAGGCCATGAAACTTTAAAGAATGGGGCAGCAGGGAGATAGCTTCAGGGGGGTGTTTGGGGTGTGACTACCCCCCAAATAAATGCATTCTTGTCTTGGTAGTTGGGTCTGGGGACCCTGAGTTGGGTGAAATATATCTGTGTCGGTTTTTCTCCTGTCCTGAGCCAAGAATGAAAGACAAAGCAGTAACCTTTGATGTAAACAGCGGGTGAGGAGGGCTGAGGGAGGAGGGGGGAGGGAGAGAGAATGAGAGTGAGAGTTATATAAGTTAGCGACATAGAGAAAGACAGAAAGAGAGACAGAGATACCAACCTGGTGGCTGAATTTCAAAACCAGTAACCTGGAATCAATCTTTGCTTCTCCAAATTGTGTGATCCTAGGCAAATTTTTTATTTTACAGAGCATCCGTTGTCTTTATTATCACATATGTGCGCATTTTTAAATACTTGAGTGCAGGATGTGCACACTTTTAAATAATTGAGTTCAGGATGTGTGCTATACAAGCACCTAATATGTTTGATTTAATAGACTATGTTGCTCCATCTAAAATAAATATCTAGGCCACATTTATGGCCAGATTTACTTTTGTTTTACACAACGTAATGCAGCAAGCAAACTTGCTGTGCTGTGTTGCATGGAAGAGAGAGGCCAGAAATGTAACACTTCTACTAAGATATGATGCACTTCAGCTCTCTCCCAACGCTAGCACACTGTGCACTGCCTAGCGCCAATGTGTGCACTCTTTCCCCATGGTGCCTGTGCTACAGGCAAGATTGTTTTGTGTAGGAAGGTATACCTTCTGCACCAAAACAATTCTTAGAGGCATATTCCTTGTTCTATGTTTGCTGCAGAACACATGGAAAGAGTAAGAAATGATAGATAGATATTTCTCCTTGTTAAGCCTCTGTTGGGTAGGTACACCATTTTAGTGCAAACTCAGGTTTACAAGCCTTTGTAAATATGGGTTTGCATCAAAATACATGAGTGAATGCATAGGAATGCCCATGACCCACCCATGTAATGCTTACCTTAAACAATGTTACTTTGTATTTACTAATCCACAGATAGCCACGCAAATCAAAGTTTTGTGGCTCAGTAATTGCCACAAAGGATTTTGTGTTAGGGCCATTGCCATAAAGTGATGCAACCCTGATGCAAATTCTTACTAAATCTGGGCCTCTGGATCTACATGGCTCCTGACATGCCTCTTAGTTCATTACTGGCATTGTTGTTAGGGTGTGGGGGCGAGCCATGAATGTTTCTAAATACTATCACTTTTTATAAATGTCTGTCTAAGCACTGAAATAATCTAATGTACTAAGGTGTTAAAGAAATACAGTTTTTTTAAAATTTTGAAGCGATTGTATCTTATTTTTACATTATGTTTGTTGCACAATATACATGCCAAATCATTTTCATGTTTGAGTTCGTGAAAGGACTGTTAGAGCCAAGCCAGACCCATGGATTGGCTCTTTCTCTCCACGCCCTTTTAATTTGGCTCCACATCCTCCTCTGCTTATGACTTGGGCTTAGCACATGTAAAAGGTGAGGACTATAAACATGGAGCCCTTCCCACATGCACCTATTTGACAACTCTAGCATCAAGGCTTCTTGTAGCACAGAGCAAGGTGAGTGTGTGCAGTGAAAATATATTAAAAATAAGTGACACCAGGGCAGGTGCTCCAGGCTGTTGTGTTGCACCATAGTCATGAGTTCCCAGAGAGAACTACCAGCCCAGATGGGACAGACAGGGGTATAGCTTCAGCAGGCGAGTTTGGGGTGTAACATCATCAAATGCATTCTCAAGAACAAGTTTGTATAATTAGAACGACTGAAAAAAATAAGGATTATCAAGATCGTGGGATTGTACCATTTTACAGAAATTCATTGAGAATAAGCAAATCCCAAGGGGTCTCTTTTTAAAAAAAATGTTTTCAAAGACCTTTATTGAAATTTGCACATCAGATTACAAAGTATGCAAGCATAGTTTCGGCAAATGACGAGGAAAGGCAGAAAAATCACATCTGTTACATACATCGTAAAGGCACTTGTACATTAGTGGCATACAGCTGATTCTAGGTGGGGGTGATAGGAGATGGAGCAGGAAAGGGCATGGAGGAGCGCTTGGTGCAGGCAGGGTACCGGCGGGGGAGGCTGCAGAGAATCAACAGTGTGCAGAGGGGAGGGTAGCACTCCTCTACGGACCAGCACCAGTGGCCGCCGCGGGCGGGGAGCCAGCAGGGGGCGCGGGAGAGGTCGCAGAGGGAGATGCACTCTGGCGGAGGAGGTATGAGATGAGAGGACCCCAGATATCAAGAGGCCGGCCAGTTGCCGGCGTCAACTCTCTAAATTCGGACAGGAGCGTCTGACAACGCGCAGCATCTTCAAGCCAAGCGCTAACCCTGGGTGCGGGCCTCCGACCCCAATGCATGGCGACTCTGCGACGCGCGAGAACAAGCAGCATAGCGGTGAGCCGACGGGAAGCGTCAGGACAATGTTTCACAAAGCCTAAAAGGCAGATCAATGGGTCAGGTGAGGCAGGCGAGGCAGACGAGGAGGTAATCTCAGTAATGGTGGTGCACACATCGCGCCAATATGCAGAGACCTTGGGGCACAACCAGGCAAGATGGGAAAAGTCCAACGCGGGAGCCGAGCACCGGAGGCATCTATCACTGGGAGCGATGCCCATTCTATACAGCTGAGCGGGGGAGCGGTACAGCCTGTGCAAATATTTAAAATGTATGAGGCGCAGGCGGTAGTTAGGAGACAGACGTTTGGTCTGCTTACAACAGTACAGCCAGTCCTCCTGAGAAAGATCAGTATCTAGATCCTCGCTCCAGGCAACGTGGGTGCGATCAGCAGATATTGGTGACGCCGCCAATGTGGTGGCATAAAGTCTGGAGACCAGTTTGCAGGGGGAGGCGGAAGTGTAAGCCAGGTCGAGGGCAGCCATCGAAGGAGGGGGCTGAGGGAAAGTGGAGTGCAGCTCCCGGCAGGACGCCCTGAGTTGATAATAGAGCAGCGTGTCCATTGGGCCGGACTCCGCTGGAAAGAAAAAAAAAGTTGTCATCAGGGTAGAGGTCCGACAATGTGGCCAGCCCCAGGCCCGTCGTGCGTTTAACCATCCCGGCTGTATGCAGTGAGGGAAATACCGGGTTGTATGCGACGGGCATGGTATTAGCGGAGAGCAGGCTGGAGCCAGAGTATTTCCGGAGACCGTCCCAGGCCCAGCGCAGGGTCTCCACAGTGTCGACCTCTCCGCACTGTGGTTTAGCGGGGACAAAAATGGCAGTCCGGAGGGGCGAGGGGGCCGCTAGGTCGGCCTCCACTGCCACGTGGGGCTGAAATGGCGTCGGATGCAGCCAGAAGTGCAGGAAACTAGCCTGGGCACTGAGGGCGTATAATTTGAAGTCCGGGGCGCCCATCCCGCCGCACATAAGGGGGAGCGCGAGAATATCATATGCAATTCTAGGTTGACGTCCAGCCCAGACAAGAGAGATGATGAGGGAGCGGAGTGTGTGGAAGAAATGAGCCGTAAGAGGAATGGGAACATTCAGGAACAAGTATAAAAACTTCGGGAGCATAACCATCTTGGCGATGGCAATGCGCCCCCCAAGGATAGTGGTAAACGTCGCCAGAGGGGAATCTTGGTCTCCAGCCAGTCAACCGCGCGGCCAAAATTCGCCTTCCAAAGTTCATCCATGCTCCTGCTGAGCCAGACACCCAGATATCTGGTGGGCCCAGAGGGCCACATAAACGGGTAGTCCGGAGTGAAGGGGACAGTGGCGTCCGTCAGAGGGAAGAGAATAGATTTACTCCAATTGACCTGGATGCCGGATAGACCCCCAAAGCGCATCACCTCACGGACCATTGGGCCAAGATTCTCTTGGGGTGGCGGACATAAAGTGTAACATCGTCCGCGTACATGGATACGACCAGGGCTTGGGCCGCAAAGCCAAGACCCCTCTGGGTGTGATGCTGCCGGAGCCTGGTGGCGAGGGGCTCCATAGCCACAGCGAAAAGCATGGGCGAGAGCAGACACCCCTGCCTCGTGCCCCTTGAGACAGGGATGGGCTCAGAGATCTGACCATTGATCCGGAGGCGAGCAGTGGGGAGGGAGTAGAGGAGATGGACCTTGCGCAGAAAAACCGGGCTAAAGCCAAGGCGTGGGAGAAGATAAAAAAGGAAGGGCCACTCGAGAGTGTCAAAGGCCTTAGTGGCGTCCAAGAGAGCAGCCATGGCCGGAAGAGCGGGGTTGATCTGGTGAAGTACAGCAAATATAGTTCGGAGGTTATGTGACGTGGCGCGCCCGGGAATGAAACCAGACTGGTCTGGACGAGCTATCATGGGCATGAGGGGCAGAAGGCGGGAAGCCAAAAGCTTGGCGAAGATCTTATTATCGGTGTTGATGAGAGATAGGGGGCGATAAGAATCAAGAAGCTCGGGGGACTTGTCCGGTTTCAGAAGTAGCGTTAGCAGGGCCTTGTGGAGCGATGGAGGGAAGTGACCAGATTCGAAGGAGTCATTATACATAGCGGCGAGGTGCGGGATGAGGAGGGGTGCGAAGGCCTTATAGAAGGACGCTGGCAGACCGTCGGAACCCTGTGCTTTATCCCCAGGTAAACTGTTGATGGCTGCCAGAATCTCTTCTTTAGAGAAGGGCTCGTGAAGGTACTCGCGATGGCCGTTACCCAGCCAGAGGAGCTCCAGGGTGTCAAAATATTGGTCAAGTAGGTCGCGTGGGGGAGCGACCCCCGCGGTGTACTGTTGAGTGTAGAAGGCGGTGACCCTAGACACCACCTCAGAAGGCGAGGTAGTGCGCTCTGGGCCCCCGTCCTGGAGTGCTGTGATGTAGGAGGCGGCGTGAGGCTGTCGCAGGAGATTGGCTAAAGTCTTACCCGGGCGATCGCCTTCGCCGAAGTGGCGTGCCTTCGCCTCCCTACCCAAGAAGGAGAGTTCTCTGTCAGCTTCTTTTTCAAATTCGGAGAGCTTGCCCCAGAGCTGCGCGAGGATGTCGGGATTGGGGCTGAGAGAGTGTGAGGAATCGAGGGCCTTGATTTCCCTCTCCAAGCGCTCGAGGACACCGCGAATGGAGTGCAGAACACCGGACTGCTTGGAGATACATTCGCCCCGAATCACCACCTTAAAACCCTCCCAGAGTGTGGAAGGATAGTCCATGGAGCCGGCATTGAGTTCAAAATAGTTCTCTATTGCAGTTTGGATCTCGCCACAGAACACCTAGTCACGGAGCATATTGGGTGGCAGCCGCCAGGCAAACATGCGCTTCGGTGTGTGCGGGGGGAGCAGGCTGAGGCAGACAGGAGCATGATCGGAGAGCGTGCAAACCATGTGCTCGACAGAGGAGACCCATGCGAAGGCATCTTGAGTGGTGATCCAGAGGTCCAAGCGGGACCAACAGCCTAGAGAGCCTGTAACGCATGTGCCCTCGCGCGCTTCTGGGTGAGTGTGTCGCCACGCGTCAAGCAGGGAATTGTCGGCCAATATGGAAAGCAAGAGGGATGTGGAGCGCGGGTGTAGAGTGCGGGGCCCAGAGCGGTCTAGGGTGGCTGAAGGTGTAATGTTGAAGTCGCCCCCCACAACAGGGCAGCAGGACCCAGGGAGGAGATATGTCGCCATACCTGCGCAAAGAAGTCAGGGTCGTCAGAGTTAGGGCCATAGATCGCTGCAAGGATCAGGGGTTGGGCCAGGAGTGTCCCATGGATGATGACGAAGCGCCCCTCGGGATCCGCAATAGCCTTAGTAGTATGCCAAGGAATCCCTCGACGTATGAGGATGGACACCCCGCAGGAGTAGCAGGAGTAGAAGGAGGAGTGAATCTCTCCCCAGTGCCTGAAGTGAAGCCTAGGGGCAGTGGCGGGAAGTAAGTGGGTTTCTTGAAGGAAACAGATGTCAACCTTGTGGCGAATGAGGTGTGCATGTACAAGGCGGGCCTTCTGATGGTCGTTGAGAGCGCGGACGTTCCAAGTCCAGAACGTGGTGGCCATCATAGTGCTATGCCAGAGAGGTGAATGTCAGATTGTAACAGATGCAGAGTAGGAGTCAGATGTGCTTGAGAAGGGATGTGCAATGCAAAAGACAGTGTAGCAATCAATACGGTACAGATTAGGTCATAAAACGAAACCAACAACAGGCCTCGGAGACGAGGCAACATACCCCGTGAATCACCCCCCGCCACCCACACCAACCCCCCAATCAGGTTGAGAGACCATCCCCACCCACCCAGGGAACCCACAACAGGGAAGGAGATAATCCAGGTATGAGATGAGGGGAATTATCCCGTAGAGACGTGACTCAGCCCAGCGAACACCCCTGCCACTTGGACAGGGTGGCCAAGCCGCGGATGAGAGCGGACAGTGAGCAAAGAAGTAGAAGGCCATGAGGCCGCCTCATATACCAGGGCGCAACAGGGATGCAAACAGAAGAACAGGTGATACAAAGCAGGAGGTAATCGTTACTTTGTATGAGAAAAAGGAGTGTGGGGCCAATGAGTTAGAAGCAGTAGAAGTCTCTGCAACAAAGGAAGTCTACCGGGCCCACAAGCCGGAGAACAGGAGAGCATCAAGAGCGGGCCGGGCGGGAGTGACTGGATCAACAGAGGGCGCCATGGCCGGGGTAAGCAAGATCGCGCCATTAGGCGCACGCTACAGGCGTCGAAGAGTGAGGGCTGCTGTCAGTCATTGTCGCTTAAGTCACCGTCGGCAGCCGTTTGGGAACTGGAAGGGGTGGAACGCTGTGGCCTGTCCAGTTTCTTGGCATAGGCCAGTGCCGCCTTCGGCTCCATGAAGGTGTGGATTTGTGAGCCATGCCTGACGCGTAGTTTGGCCGGGTATGCCAGGGAGTAGGAGATATCATGCTTCTGCAACAGTCGTTTGGCCGGGAGAAATTCGCGGCGGGCAGCCTGAACCGCCATCGTATAATCGGGGTAGAAGGATAGTGAGTTCTCCTGATGGCGAATTTCACCCCTCTCCCTGGCAGCTCGCAGGATCACATCTCGGTCACGAAAATTAAGTAGTTTAGCGGTGATAGGACGAGCAGGCAGGCCAGGAGTGGGCCGGGGCCCCAAAGAGCGATGAGCATGCTCGACGATGAATACAGGGGAGAGAACCTCACTGAATAAGTCCCGGATCAGCTGCTCAACAAAGTCCTCCATTTTGGCGATGTTGGAGGATTCTGGCACACCCGTGATACGGAGGTTGCTTCTGCGGGAGCGTGCCTCCAAATCCTCATTCTTGGTCTTGATGAGTTCTAGCACCTTGTCCATTTGGAGGAGTTTATGGTGTTCCTGGGCCGCGGTATCTTCAACATCAGACTCCCTCGTCTCAACATGCGTCAGTCGCGCCTCATGTGTATCCACCCAGGCCTTGACCGTGTCCAGGCGGGCAGAAAGCTGATCCAGCTGGGCTGCGATGCCAGTGACCGAGGTCTTCACGTCCAGCATGATTGCTTGAGGTCGTCCTCTCGAGTCAAACCGGCTTCGGGCTGAGCAGCGGGCTCACCAGTGTCCAGGGCCGCCCCCTCCTGTCGCGTCTGCCTGCGTTGGTCAAAGGCCAGCTTCGGCTGCTTGGGATCCGCCTTCCCCATGGTCGGGTCCCTGTGTACCACACGGGCTCGCAGGCCGTGTCGCCAGGAAGCCAGGGGCGGAGGAGTTTATGGTGTTCCCGGGCCGCGGTATCTTCAACATCGGACACCCTCGTCTCAACATGCCTCAGTCGCGCCTCATGTGTATCCACCGTGTCCGTGTCCAGGCGGGCAGAAAGCTGATCCAGCTGGGCTGCGATGCCGGTGACCGCGGTCTTCACGTCCAGCATGATTGCTTTGAGGTCGTCCTCTCGAGTCAAACCAGCTTCGGGCTGAGCAGCGTTGGTCAAAGGCCAGCTTCGGCTGCTTGGGGTCCTCCTTCCCCATGGTTGGGCCCCTGTGTACCACATGGGCTCGCAGGCCGTGTCGCCAGGAAGCCAGGGGCGGAGGAGCGGCGTGCGAAGAGGCAGGGGCCAGCAAGAGGGGCTGTGGCCGAGTATGAGCTCCAAGGAGGACTGCAGGCATTAGGCCCAAAGGGAGCGCAGGAGCAGGAAAGGTGTCGGGCGACTAGCTGGGCCTACAAGAGGGGGCAGCATCTGATCCAAGGCCAGGACGAGCAGGGGAGCCCGTTGAGAAGGAAGCAAATTGTCAGGTTTCGCGGGCTGGATTGGAGCCGTTGTGGTAGCATCAGGCACCAGCAGAGCATCCAGGGAGGAAGCAGGGCCGAGCCTGAGACAGGAGGCCCGGGGGAGGGAGATGTGACCTCAGAATGCCTGCCGATGTGCACAGGGCACCAGGAGACAGGCGCCGCGACGGGTCCCAGAGTCACAGGCGTGCTCCCTGAAGAGTAAAGGTGCGAGGAGATGAGGCGGGCCCCGCAGCGCGTAGTAGTAGGCAGGCCGGGCGTCAGGGTAGGTCAGCCGGCCCGGCCGGTTGAGGTGTGCCTGGACTAAAAGTGCGGCCTGTAGGAAGACAGAGGTGGGCCCCACGGCGCGCCGGAGCAAGGAAGGCCACAGCAGCACCCCCACCGGCACCGCTGTCAGCAGGGAATGCTCTGGCAGGCCTGCGCATGCTGGAGCAGCCAGCAGCGGAGAAGCACGAGGAGCGCGCCGCCCTCGTCGCGGGGCCTAAAATGAGCCACTAGGAGGCTGCAAGCGCTTCAGACGTCAACGGGCGTCGGGAAGCAGGATGGAAGGCCCAGGCCCCGCGGTGCGACGTGCGCGCACCCAACCCCACCGCAGGGCGCCCCCAGGAGCAACGGGACCCGCCTGCGGGCTGGGGTGGAAGACAGCCGTCAGGGAGAGGCTCCGGTCCAGGCAAGTTGGCAGCAGCCGCTGGTCGTGCAGGGATCTGTGTCCGGACGGCGGGCGGTGAGGACGGCTGGAGCGCCCACGAGGTCGGCCCACCACCGGGCCAAGATCCGGTGGAGAGGCCGCCCACCAGGGAGGAGGCTGGTGGAGAGCAGTTCTGCTAGTGCCGGCTAGAAGGAGAACGTGTGGCAGCAAGTATAGGTCCCCAGGCCGGGTGTGAGATGCTTTGGCAGCGTAAGGGGTCGGATATGCCGGGCCGCAGCGGCATGCAAGCAGGAGATGGCAGTGTAGTCCCCGGTACCAGCGGATAGAGAACCAGGTCAGCTGGGAGTCCGCGCCTGCAGGGGCAAAAAGCAGCGGGGAATCGCGGGGAGCGCGCCGCCCGTGTCGCGGGGCGAGGGCAGTGGCAGTGGGTGCCAGGGATGGGAAAATGGCACCCACGCTGAGCGAGGGCCCGGGCCCAGTGGTACGGCACGCGCGCTCCCTACCCCGCCGCGATCCGCCCCAACAACGTCGCCACTCACCGGTTCCAGAGGAGCAGGGCAGCAGGCTGATGTCGAAGCGGCGATCCGGCCCCAGGGACGCCGCTCGGGCGAGGCGGCAAGTCGACGGCGCCGTCACGGCCCGGACCAGGTGCCAGCCGCACGCCAGCAGGAGGGCCCGGACACCGAGTCCGGCCCCGACAGCGGATCTCGGTGTGGTGGCGTCGGAGGGGGCCCGGAGTAGGATCAGTCAGCGCTCCGGAGTGAAGTGAATTGAAGTAGCACGGTGCTGAAGGGCAGCAACGCAGATGTCCGCAGGATTCCTGACGGATTATCGGCTTGGCCGGCAGAGCCCACTTAGAGTGCGGCCATCTTGCAGCCGGCTATGCCACGCCCCCAATCCCAAGGGGTCTCTGAGTGGTTATTTTCCATTCCTTTGATGATCTACATCCAGATCTTCTTAAGAAATGGGAACAACTTATAGTGGGCTCATCCTACAGGATGATGGAGATTCTGATTAGAGATGCCATATCCTAGAGAGACAAAATACTTCAGGAGAATAATGGGTCGGAAAAGGAAATCACGGAGGTCAATCTACTGGAGGTTGCTGATAAAAACTATAAAATACTCAAAGATGTTCTACACAAACATTAATTGTACATCAAAGAAAAAAAGATGCAGAAAATATGCAGTGACGACAATGATTACTATGGTAGGGTCTTTACGTATGCCGAAAATTTGACAACATCAGACCTAATACTTCTGAAATCAACAAAGAAAACTGTGCCAACAATCTGGGATTAATTGTTGACTCCAGTGAGTCTGACATATCTAGTATTTCCAGTACTTCTAGCCATGAATACTCAAACACCAAAGGGTCACACACATCCACCTCTCTAAAAAAGTCACCTTTTTTATTAGAACTAGAAAGGTACCGCAGAGGAAATCAACAGACTTACAAGAGTGGATACACACACAAAAAATGAGAAGGGATCAAAATTGATGCAGGGAGCCCATCTTTGCATGCAAGCACTTTTGTTTGGGGACTCCATTCCCCAGGAGGGCATCGCGGCAGGAGTCGCCTACGCGCTTGTCATCGCGCCAGGAGGGGCATAAAGCTGCTCCGGGCTACCGCGGTGCGGGAGCCCATCTTTGCACACCAGCACTTTTGTTTGGGGACTCCATTCCCCAGGGGGCATCGCGGCAGGAGCCGCCTACTCGCTTGTCTTTGCGCCAGGAGGCTTATAAAGCTGCTCCGGGCTCCCGCGGCATGGGAACCCATCTTTGCACGCCAGCACTTTTGTTTGGGGACTCCATTCCCCAGGGGGCATCGCAGCAGGAGCCGCCTACGTGCTTGTCTTCACGCCAGGAGGCGCATAAAGCTTCTCCCCATCTTTGCACGCCAGCACTTTTGTTTGGGGACTCCATTCCCCAGGGGGCATCGTGGCAGGAGCCACCTACGCGCTGGTCTTCGCGCCAGGAGGCGCATAAAGCTGCTCCGGGCTCCCGCAGCGCCCGTCTGCACCCGTCAGAGCCCAGAGGAGGCCGGGCTGGGCCTCCCCTCCCTGGCCCCCCTCTAACGTGTACGGCATAGCGGTCTAAGAGGTCCGATTCAGATCCTCAAGATGGGGAAACGGAAATCAACAATTACAAATAATGGAGGTGAGCCTACGAACACTTTAGACTCCTTTCTTCTAAGAGCTGCTGATGCACTGGATAAGGAGATTTTATGTGTCGAACGCAGGCTGTCTGTGGGGGAAAAGGGTGTGCCTGTTGTTCGGTCTGAGTTTTTAAATAAGGAGGACCATACCACGTCAGGAATAGATCCCCTACCTACAAATTCAGAATCTACTATTACTCGGTCCAAACGCCTGATTTCTCACATACCCAATGCCTTACCCTCCCACGGACCCATCAGAACCTCCCAAAGAAGAAAAAACGTGGGGGGAGATCAACAAAGGAAAAAACTGTTGCGCCCCAAGATTTGAATGCTCTTCACTCATCTTTTACGGACTCCTTGATTTTAAAGATAGAACAGTCATTTACCATTTTACTTCAACCACTGATAGATAGACTCTCCAGAATCGAGGCAAAAATAGAAACTTTAGGATCTGTAGGGGGAGACCAAAACCACCATAACGTCGACTGTCATACCAACTGTTCAGTAAATAAGGACCTAACGAGACTGGGTAGAAATACGATCCTGGGGGGAACTCCATCAGACCCCCCAGCAATCAGCCGCAACTTGTCACCCAAAATCTCAATCCCACAGTTTCGAAACCAACTAGTGACAATAATAGTGGCACCCTACTTCAAGGAACATCTAAGGATACTACCCTGCCCCTTCAAGACTCGACATAAGACCAGACTATAGGATTGCACTGGCCAAAAGGGGCCCAAATGATAATCATACTAAGTTGGCACTTCCCCCGGCAGCCTGCCCTTATGTCGTAATATTAACAAATGTTCCGAGATTACATAACACACAAATGGAGACCACAGATCAACTGATGTCCAAAACAAGTCACTGGTTTAATCAATTTGTGGGGGGTAGGGAGACGGTTTTGCCATACATCTTAATGGCCAGAAGAGTTGGTTGGGTAAGGGACTCTGAAAAATGTATTGAAGGCGATTGTGTGGTGGTTAACTTCAATTCTTCTTAAACGGTCCGGCACTTACTACAACTACTCCCTACTGGCCCAACACTGCTCACACAAATATTTGCCTTACCGTTGGGATATTTTTATAAACCCAGCACATTGAGATTGCGAGATCGACAATCCCCTGCATTAGTTCCCGCTCCCTTTCCCTTGTTTAATCCTCCCCAACACACTCTGGGTCCGCTTTCTGCCCCCCTTCCCACACAAAATAGATACAAAGTATTAACAGACTTGGAGGGTTGCGACTGACATAAACCGAACAGGAGCGTTTCCACTCCTGTTCAAAATTCCCCTATACGGGTTCCCGAAACTCATATGCCTGCCACTGAAACATATGATCAGCCCAAACCAATCACATTCATGTCATGGAATATTGCCGGTCTGAGTAGTAAAATTTTGGACCCAGATTGGATAAACATTGTAACCATGTATGACCTGATCTGTTTCCAGGAAACAGGGGAGATTGAGCCGACTAATTTGGATGGTTATCGTTCCTTTCATACCGCTGCCCTTCCATCAAGATCAGGTAGAGCTAGGGGAGGGATTTTAACTTTACTAAAAAATACCCTGCGGGTGGAAGTCATTTTATACTATAATGTTTCTCCCTTTTATCACTTATTATTTCTAAAAGGTCCAGATGAAGACATTATTGTTTTAGTTAATTTTTATAACAATAATTTCACAGGAGACATGAAAAAGGTTGTAGATCAGCTGGAGATAGATATTAACAATTGTTCTAGCACCTTAAAAGACACTTCAAAAATATTGTGCCTGGGTGATTTTAATGCACATTGCTGTCAGTTATCAAATTTAGCAGCATGTGGTTTTAATGATGAAGAAGGGGATCCCCTATATCATTTTAATCATAACCAGTACGGGGAAGCTCTGAACAGACTTCTAGTGATCAATAGCTTAGAGATTTGTAACCCTGTTTATATCTCCTCTGGTATGTTGCAAAAAACGTTTGGCATACCTGCTCAGGGCACTACAATTGATTATATAATCATAGCAGACCCTCTCAAAAAACTTATCTCCAGTTGTGAGATTAATTATCTACATTTTAGCAATCACACTGCGATCACAGGTAAACTAAACTGGGCAGGAACTCATTCGGAACAGATAAGGCACATCAAACCCACGATAACAAAAACTAATGGGATAACCCTAAAATGGGCCTTAGTAGACAAATCATCCCATGTTCCAAAAATAATCACAAAGAGCCAGAGTGACATTCTAACGTGCCTAGAATCACCATCCAATCCAACTCAAGTAATCGTGGCATTTGAGTCTATATTAACTGAGGTAAGGCACCATTTATCCAGGAAAAAAATGATTACCAAAACATCAGGGCTCAGATGGTTTGATCAATCATGTACTAAGTCCCTAACAGCTCTGCATCAGGCCCTGGGGTCAATCCCTAGAGATACAACCTTAGTGAAGCATCTCCGCTTCCAATATAATGAGGCCAGGAAGAATAGAATTAAAACCCTAAAGGAAGAAGCATGGGAACAACTCCACCTAGCGGCGATCTCAAAAAACTTTTGGAGTACTATTAACGCCCCTTTCCTCAAACCACGATCAGCACCTACATTGGATTGCCACGTGGCTGAGGAATCATGGGTCGTATATTTTTCCTGCATATTTGATCCTAATGTGGAGGGGGTAACATCACAGAACGTACCCATGATCTCTTCTATTGAACCCCCATTGTTTTTTTATTATTACGTGATCAGAGAAGCTCTTACCCAGTGCTCCATTAACAAAGCGCCAGGACCGGATTGTACCCCTATAGATTTCTTCATTGATCAGCCAGATTTGTGGGGTCCTGTACTGACAAATGTTTTTAATGCAATTGCAAAAGTGGGCCCACCTGATTCATGGAAGAAATCAATTTTAATACCAAGCTACAAGGAGGGAGACAAATCCGAAGCCAAAAATGATAGGCCAATCTCATTGTTGGATAGCACAGCTAAACTAATGGGTAGGGTCCTACTGAATCGTTTAGAGGATTGGGCAGCCATAAATGAGGTTTTAATCCCAGTTCAGTATGGTTTTAAAAAGGGAATGGGTACCCAAGATCAGTGCCTCAACCTAAGTCTATTAATCGCCAAGTATACCCAAGCAAAATCTGGTAGGTTATACTTGGCGTTTATGGACCTGTCCGCAGCGTTTGACTGCGTTGCACATAAACACCTATGGAGGATAATGGAGGAAATGGGTATAGATGGGGCTATCATACTTTTTATTAGGCAGCTCTATTCATCAGCCACGGCCTGCGTCAGATACGGGAGAGAAGGGGAGTGCACCAGGGCGTTTCCAATCAATAGAGGAATCCGGCAGGGTTGCGTACTCGTCCCATTTCTTTTTTCTATCTACACTAATGGGGTAGAGGCGCCCCTGTCGGACTCAACATCAGATGTTCCAAAAATTAACGTTTGCACCCCAATTCTCCTGTATGCTGACGATGCAGTGCTAATTGCCCGCACAGGCCTGGTCCTGCAAAAGTTACTAAACATCTATGTAACCTATATGCAAAAATTAGGGCTTAAAACTAACGAGGCAAAATCTTTCATCTTAATCACTGGCCGGAAGGACAGGAAGGTCCCAAGTTTCCACATATCCGGGAAAAAAATAGCCCACACAATACCTTTTCTTATTTAGGCGTAACATTTGACAGGCAACTATCATGGTCCCATATGCTCGCTACTAGGGGGTTATCACTCGAGAGAAGTATCATTGCTCTTCATTCATTTATTAAAAAATTAGGGGCGAAACCTATCGACATGGTAAAAAAGGTTTATGCAGCTAAATCAGTGTCGGTAGCAACCTACGGGGCAGGCATATGGGGTTATACCAACCCGTCTGCCGTCCAAGTGATAGAGGACACCTTTTGGAAAAAACTAGTGGGTCTTCCCGTAAGCTGCTCCAACCTCATTACCCACACAGAATTGGAGGTCCCATATTTGACTGATACAATTTCTTTTGCTCCAACTTTCTTGTGGCATTCCATTTGGAGAAGGGAGTCTATTCATATTACTCAAAAATAAATTGAATACTGTCTATCCATGTAAAATGTCCATAGGATTCCATGGATTTCGTATATCAAATTTACTCTCTCCTCCCTAGGCTTAGAGCGTTTATTTGTTGCCCCCAGGGACTGTTTGGGCATTTCAAAATGGGAGATAAAATCCTGTTTTCTTAAACAAAGGGCAGACGCCAGATTGCAAACAAATTGTACAAAGGTATCGGTAAAATTATACCTTGAAGGTCCGAAGGCCCAGGAAGGGACAATGTCATATCTATTTACTGTGACAAACTTACGCCATAGATTCTTTTTAATCAGATCCCGATTGAATTTTATCCCTTGTATGTTGGCACATCCTGCAGGAATCTATTCTATAAATGAATTACCTTTTTGTCCCTGTGATGGTATCTCTGAACAATCAATTTTACATATTTTTTTCTTTTGCAAATGTTACATGGAACCTCGCAAAAGATTTATTCTGCCCCTGGTGCACAAATTTCACTTCAAACAATGTCGTTTAGCAATGTTTTTTTACAATCCTTGCCCAATCCAATGGTTTGCTTCTCAGTGGCATCCTTTTTAATTCAATCATGAAAGATCAGGCGGCTGTATAATACTAGTGAATCAATTTTAAACTGTTCTTATAAATTGTTTTTTAATTGTGAATGTCATAATTTTGATTTTATCTCTTTTATACTGATATGTATATAATTTTCGTTTCTGCATTGATCGATGTCTTAAATTGTATTCATCTGTACTTTTATGATCTTATATTATAAGTATCGAATAAAGTAAATTGACTGACGGAGATGCAGGAGAAAAACAAAAAGAGAGAGAGAGAGAGTGACCATGAGATCAAACTCAAGGAATCAGAAGAAATAATTCATGATACAGATACGGGTGACACACATATTGTTTGTGATGATGTAACAGTGGTAAATCTATCTGATTACTGTCTTAATGAACACCAAATAAATCTAATAAGCCCTTAATAGAGAACGCCGCTCTCTGCTGAATTCCCCTTATCCGGCACAGACTTCGGGAGGCTGCGTCAGTTTGCAAGGTGAGCAAACGGGCATTTTACCTACTAGGAACCGCGTTCTGTATACATATAGGAATGCTTAGCTCTTAGAGACGCTTACATTTACTCATGCGTATTTTTCTTTCTTACTTTTCCCTGTTTTTAGACTTATCAGAGTCCCGCGCTACTACATTACTCTCCCGCAGGAATTCTCTCTTCACCTTATTTCCAGGACACCATGACCGAGGTATCAAATACATAGTTAATATCTACATTTCACAATGAAGCGTACGGGCATTTATTCATGCCCCAATGATAAATTTTAGCTACTGGGGTTGCAATGTTACCATTAACAAGTATACATGCACCCTTGTATTAGTGTGTACTTTGTATTTGAATTGCCCTACAACTTCCCGCGGATGCAACCATGGGAGATTTTCCTCCACATCTGCATCTGAAATCACACGAAGTTTGGATGAACTTTATGATTTAAAATCTCCTTTTAGACTGACTTTAAATATGCTCTGCATATTTTCGTCATTTGGGCACTTTACTCCCATATTTCGGGAGTACTCTATGACCGTAACCATCATTCTTCCAGTAAATCTCAAAATGTGCTTTGCACCTCCTCGATATATGGGCCACACTGCCTATACCTTCCCAATTTTGCTTGTTTAATCACGTAGACATGTATTTCAATATGTGAGCTTAAGACCCCAAATAATATGCTTCCCCATCTGATTTTCGACAGTGATATTTTCACAGAGTTGGCGTAACTTCACAAACAAATTATTTTGGCTCAGGGAACATCTTAATCTATACAGGTACTACCCGAACTAGGGTTGGGAAACAGCGCACGCATGTGAGCGAACTGTGTCCCCTCTCACATAATTATACACACTGGACATATATATTTTTCATACTCTTATATAAGAGTTTTCTTTAAGTTTTCTTTATTCTAGCATGCATGCTTTGGATGCTTCACTGCATGCTAAATGTGGCACAATATTCCTACTTAACCCATCTTTAAATAGGGATTTTCTCTATTTCACCACTCACCAAACCCCCTTTCCTTTTCTTCATCAACAATTCTCTTTTGACCTTTGAGCTGCTTGAACTATTTTTACACACCATGGTGAGACATTCTTTTGGAGACGGACGCCATTTAAACCGTATAACTGTGTCCCTTACCTTGTGTACTTTTATACATGAGTGTTATTATATCATTTTGCAGCCTTGAGGAAGGCTTCGGACGAAACACGTCATCTGCCTTTGTCTAATGAAGAATGCATAATCATTGAATACTCATATGTCTGTGCGGAGAATAAAGCGCCTATAACTATACTCTACAACTCTGAAATAAGAAGATTATTATATCTATATATATTATATTATATTATATTTAAATACAGACTGTCTGTGTGTGCTTTGTTTCTTGTCAATATATTGCCAACTAGAATTCCTGTGTTCCTGCTACAACTCTCCAGGTGGTGAGGTCGATAACCAAATGACACCACACAACAGAATAATCCTGTGTTCTCAGTTACTTAAAGACTTTGCCGAAGTTTCTCTGTGCTACCATATATACGCGGGTTGTAAGGCATAGCCACCAGTCCTTTCATTTGGCATTCTTGATTTAGTAGGTGGGTCCGGGGCCCTGATTCAGGTGTCCTATGTCTATATCATTATTTTTGTTTTGTCATTCGCATTAACCAAGAAGCTTTAACTTGTTAATTTTTTTGATCGACTTTTATATATATCCAGTGATCGGTTAATCAAAAAATTTGTAAATAGGCACCCATAAAAGTTATCCTCAAATGGGTGCAAATGTACTAATTTTGGAATTAACAAACATTGGCAGTTGTAGGCTTGGAAAGCTGCACCAGTTTCCAGGCATACTATTGACATTGTAACAACAAAAAGATGATTGGATGAATGCTTGCAAAAAGTCTAACCAGTGGCAATTGCTCGTATTGCATTCCAACTTATTATTTTCCCCCACTGTGCCTCTCTAATCAGAGGACAACCTTATGCAAATCAGTGCTGACCTGCTCCTCATGGGAACAGTCCATCTCGATCCTTCACCTTCACCTGACTGCTTTTTAGTTGGGAAAATTGAGAGTCAGAATCCCCCCTCCCTGCAACCGTCCCCCAAATCTCACTGAATAAGCTATGCCCCTGGAGAGCAGTGAAGGAATATGGACAAATTCAAGTCATTCTTTGAGAAAAACATGGATCAATGGCATTTAAGTAGGTATTCGTTTAATGGTACATTTATCTGGGTACAAAACAAGTCTGAGGAAGGTCAGATTCTTTCAATATGGGGCACAAGGTTGTGCTTGTGAACTTCTGTGCTTTCTTCTGTGTTTTCCAATTTACAAAGCGAGACCTGTGCATACAGAATGGGACAGGTCCACCATACGGAAAGGGACAGGTCCACAGTGCACAGTCAATAGCCCCCCTATGAATATGAAAGAGGTGGGTATGCATTCATTGGCTCTTTCTGTTCAGAGTGTGGTCTCTGTTCCTCCTTTGTTGAGGCCAAACTCTACATAGTACATTAAACGCCTGTTGTGAATGTAGTGGCTTATAGAAGGGGTGCCATGGATCTCACTGCAAGAAAGGAAAATGGGGCCCCCTCACTACTTATGAGGTAGTAAGCTACAGAAATAGTCATCATCAGAAAGCTGTATTCAGCCAAAGGCCATGAAAAGCAAATACAAACCGAAATACATTAATCAACTAAATAAAAGCAATTATAGAATGAGACATGATCAGAGATAAAAGAAAACAGCTAAAAATGACAGCGTCAAGTGACAAGTGCATAGTGCAACAATGCCATCAAGCAATTTGAGAATAAAAAGTACTGTGTATAACATCATAAATAACTGAGGCCCTCATTAAAAGAATCTGATGCATCAGTTTCCTTGCACCTGCCCCACCTGCCCTTGTGACACCATGTATGCGCTGTATTTACAATACAGGGCTCCATGGCACAAGGATTTAACAGATGCATCAGAAATTCTGATGCATCTGTTGGTGCAAAAGTGACGCATTGCTGCAGTTGGTCGTAAAACTGACACAACTCCATCAATGCATCGGGACACATAGGCGAGTGCCATGTAAAAAGTCCTGCATCAATCCTTACACCTGGTCTGAGCAGGCGTAAGGATTTTGATGCAGTCAAGTCGTAGAGTGATGCTGTGAAATTCTGTAAATTTCAATGCACCACTTCTACATGGCTTTTTTTGCATGGAAATGCCTGCCTCGCATGCATTATAGCTGGCACAGGTATAATGTGACGCAGGGCTCCACAAAGTGACACATTGTACCCAATGCTTCAGTTTGTAGATATGGAGCAGTGTGACACACTAATTGTGCTGCTGCTGTGTTAAAAAAGTGATGCAGCGCAAGGGGCTTGTAAATAAGTCCTTGAGTGTATAGTGCAACAGAGCCAACAACATGTCATATTCTATACAGGCCATTTTAACCGCACTAACTACACAGTGTGCATAAATCTCTGTAATAAAACATGTGCAACATAAAACCAGATTAAGTATAAGAAGTATAAAATATCGGGGTACATCTAGTCTCAAACATACACAGTACTCTAAAAAATATATTTCTAATGTTTAATTACATATTGTATATAGCACACTACAGTCAAGCGTACGCTTGGAGATGGAAGGGATTATAAATAGAACACAGCTGCCTTATAATGTCTGAAATTAATATCCTTTAAGAGTGGCAATAAAATGGATTTCCTAAAACTAGAATACACTTTATAGATTAATATTAAGTGCAGAGTGGATTGTACAGAATGATTGTCACACGGACACACGTCAAGGGTCATCGGATGCCTGACTGGGTCTGCGAATGCCACCATAAAGTGCAAGGTGCATAATCTCAACCTGGTCAACAAAACCCGCTGATAATGTTTGCTTACCCATATGAGATATGATTCAATGACAAGTCCAGAATTTAAAGGACTGTAACATGCTGAACGTTTAACCTTCTCAGTACAGTCTCTACTATTCCTAGTCTAGCTCCCAAAAATATTTTTGGGGCGTTGTCTAAAGGCCGACCAAAGGGCCTCTGGACTAGTATAACATTCAGGAAAACCCAAACTAATACTAATGTTGTTTATGTACATTAACCAGGAAATACTGGCAGCCTCATCCAGCTTCATACAGTCCCTGAACACATTGCAACTAAAAACAATCTCTGGTTTTGTTCAAATACGTAGTCACAGAAGAAGTGGTCTAATTCTTTTAAGGTCATTAACATAATCAAGGCCAAGTTCTGTGGTACCCCCAACAACCTTTTAACATTTTCTGAATAACCATAAACTCTTTAATTCCCCAGATATCAGAGCCATAAATTGTGACTGATAGGCATTTTGCTTTATATGCAGTCACAAAATCCTTAGTAGGCTTTCAACCTACGTTTTTCATAAACCTAAAGTGACCCTCCACAGTGCGGGCAAATGTGGCTGCAGTGGCTACACCCAGTTGATTCCATATGTTGTGATAATCAAAAAGTATGCCCAAATAGTTAGAAAAAGTCAGGATTCTGCAGGCCCTTCAGGCCTCTAGCCATTGATAATTATGGCCCTGTGTACACAGACATCTTTATAGGGCCTCCAGTGGTAAGAGTTCTATCCTTGTTTGTGATTCCTGCAATAACATTCTCATGGTAGTAGTGTGCCCCCTTGGGGCTCTTTGACCTGCCAGGTGCTTTTTTAAGTTTTTGCTAATCAGCTGACGCTTAAAAGTAAGCATTATTTGTTTTTTAAATTGGCAAGTAAGTTGAAAAGGTGTCTCTTCTCTGGCCACCTCGATGGTCTGTAAGTGGATTTCAGCTACTTAAATGGCTGGTTCTGAACAAGCAAGAAGCTGCCCGTGAACAGAGATGAGGACCAAGGATGACTTTAGACACCTGTAGGTAAGGCTAGTACTGCCGAAGCATGCAAGCCATAATTTACTCCTATTTCAAGATTTGTCAGATCTCTCAATATTCCAAAGCCTATGTATAAATCGCTTCCCTCTTAGGTTTTTTATTTGGATTCGATACTTGTAGTTCTATTTATCGCACTATTTTGTCAGGACTATAAGTACCAGAATCCAATTAAAATGTATACAATGTAATGAGTCTGTGCCATGCATGGTGGGGGCAAATGTCCTCACAGTCCTGTGGGGTAAAGATTGTGAAATTATTTAAACAAGCATTGGCAAAGCCAAGAGATCTGGGATATTATAAATGTAAGTGTTCATTGCTGCAATGGCTGCACATCGGATGGAAAAATGTATAGTGCACTGGAGATCACACAAAGCTCCGTAACCCTCTGTGGTAAATGTGGTGAGCAGCAGAGAAATATAATTCACAAATGTTCACTAGTTACAGCAAGCAGAAAAATGAGACAGAACATGGCACACTCTGTAGGAAGGTGGAATCTGACTATATGGTTGCCCCCACTTTTTTTATGGTGTTTTGCTGGTTTATGACTTAGTTGGACTGGGATCCTGCTATTCAGGGCCCCAGTCTATCTGCTTTCTCTGTAAAATGGTTTCCATGTGCCTTAGGCACATCTCTGATTGGAATCTGGAGTGCCCTTATAAGTCCCTAGTATATGGTATACTATGTACCAAGGGCATAGGTACCTCAGAGGCCTACCAGGGGCTGCAGCACGTATTGTGCCACCCCTGGAAGGCCATCCAAACTGACACCACAGGTCTGCTACTGCAGCCTGGGTAAGGTGGTGCATGCACCCCTTACTGTGATATAGGTTACCTATATCACTAAATACATACACACATATAAACCTATAAGTCACTCCTAAGGCAGGCCTTATCAATCCTAAAGGCAGAGTGCATGGTTCCTATGTGAGAGGGTGCCCCTGCGTGAGCAGGGCCCCTCTGCAGCGTTCGGAGACCATCTCTGATGCTGTTTGTAGTGCAGCCTGACCATATACTCTTAAGCGCATTATATCCTCGCGGTAAAATGCTAACTTTGGAATGGCTGCACCTAAACATGTCGTGTTTGGTGTCAAACATCTTGGAATACTACCCCCCGCCAATCCTGGCGGCGGGGGTAGCATTCCACCCTTCTAGAGGGAAAGACATGTTAACTCTGGCTTACCCGGTAACTTCTTTCTGAAGCCCTGGCATCACAAAATGGATGCTGCTGCCACAGACACAAGTCTGGCCTCCTGCTGCTGGACGAAACTCCGGCAGGGGAGGCCTGGACAATAGGTTTCCTGTTGCAGGGAGGTGTGACCACCTCCCCAGACAGGATAATGTGTATTGGGGCTGGGTGGGTGCACTCTTAGAGTGCTTTGAAGTCCTGCACTGGGGAGCAAAAGGCTCCTCTGTGCATATGCCAGTTCAAACCAGCTCAGGGGCTACCTGCCCCTGCTCTGGCGCGAAACTGGACAAAGGGAAGTGGGTGTAGCCACCCCTCCCTTGACCCTCCCATAGGTGGGGTCATAGAGTTAGTCCCTCCCTGTTTTACTAGTTAAAATGGGGAACCCTTCCCACAGCAAGATTAGATTATACCTGGACGAAACTCTGACACGGAATCCTGGACCTTCGACGCTCTACGACAAGATTAGAGGACTGAAGAATCTCCCTTGGGGTCAAGGAGTGACTCCCCTGCTTGGCAGGCACCAAAGAAGCATCTGTCCGGTTCGCATTACTGAAGCTCCCGTCGGACGCTGAAGTCATCGCATCACCAGAGGTGGATTCTCAGACTTCCCCGAGGCTACCCTGAGACCCAAGCAAAGCTAAGGCCCGTGGCTATCGTGGGTGACTTGAGACCGTGACCCCTGGACACCGAGCACACTTGCAAGTGCACCATCTTCTGGGTCTCCCAAGAAGTCGTGCTTTGGGCTTCGAGTAGCCCTAGCCTCCAGCACCACCTGCACCAAAGATCACTGGCCCCCACTCCACGAGTGTCCTGTAAGCCAGCTCCACGTGCAGCGTCACGAGGCTCCTTCGCGGTCGCTAGCCCGTTGGCTAGTAGCCCTTAACGAAGGCCAATCTTTTCCTTACCTGGCATCCTGGTTGCTCCAGGCCTGCCCTCACTTACCCTTGCTGGGTGAGTTCCACAGACCTTGCTGGTCTGCACCATCGACGATCTACATCTTACTCGAGACTTGCCGTTGCCAAGGCTTGTTGGGTCCAATCCGGTCGCCGACACCTCAGCACTTGACAGACATCGAGCACCAGCCCGAATCCTGCTCCTGGTCGCCGACAACACCTCCCGGACCTCGTGGCTGAAGAGTCAAGATGACCGTCAACGAACCTGAAGCACTCGACATCGGTGGGCATCTGTCCATCGCCTTCCTGGTCACTGGCTAGTGACCCAGACTCTGTCCCCTCTGCTTTCAGGTTCACCAGAACTCCGATCCACTCTTGGATCCACCCGGACACTTTTCTCTTGGCCGCCAGCAGCACTTTGCAGCAGATCGCCATTCGAATCGATGACGAAACCCGACCCCGAAAGGCACCTATGCACCCGGCTTCCCTGGGTGAGGTAACACGAGTACTCCAGTGCTCCCGTGGGAAGAGACTCTTCAAAGTCCTAGATCTCAAAGGGTTTTGTCCTAGTCCTCTTTAAAGTGTCCCTTTCCTCTATTTTCCCGATCCCGACTTTCTCCATAGAAGTTAACGGCGTATCGCGGTTGTGTATTTACACTGCACGCGTCTCCCGTGGGTCCCCTGTGTCACTACCTTGGGTGGTTCCTTGTGGTCCAAGCACTTCTAGAGGCCCTAGGCCTAGTGTCTAGTTCAGTCGTGGTTCGCATACCACTTTATTGGTATATGGTTTGGTACGCCCCTAGGGCCCAAACGTGTATACGTGCTATTACTGTGATTTAAGATCTTATAACTTATGTACTTCGAACTCTAGCCTCATAAAGAGACTAGAGGGGTGTGTTTAGCAATAAATACATATATTTTGAATATATACCTAGTGTGGTGCTCTTTCATTTGGTCACTCAAGAGATTATAGACTGGTAAAACAAGCTGCTTTACATTCCTTCAAGACTTAGCCTGAAGGCTGCTCTCCATAGCTACCACTAGGATAGCTTTCAATAAGGTTGTCTTTAACCTATCTACCATAAGAGTCGATTTGGACTGGTGCAAGGTGCCCACTATAATTAGTGGACAGCATATGCCAGGCCAACTTCTCACATTGGTGTGCAGCGTGTGGGATTCCAGCTTGCTATTGTTTTACCAGATAATCTCAATTGAATTGATCAACTGAAAACCACTAAAGGTACCTAAGGTACATATAATTTAAGCTTAGAATAACAGTAAGTTCTACTGAACTTAGAGTTGTGTGTTAAGGGATAGCACAACCCTTTCTACAACTCAAGAGAGTTTAGTAGGCCACACTAGAGTAGGTAGTGCATACACCACACCACACTAGTAATGTCTTTAAGGGCAGGATCCAAAGAATCCTTGCAGGAAGCCATTGAGCTTCCACCCTCCAAGTATGATACACTCCCATTCTTGGAATTGAGAGCTTTATGTAACTTGAGAAAAATAAGGACAGGCCAAAGCCCCACCACCCAACACCTCAAGGAGTTGTTGGTGGCTTATGACCTTAGTAAGCCTGTAGGGACTGAAGGGGTAGGAGCTGAGGGTGGGGCAGGAGAAGAGGAGGACGCTAGGGGTACCAGTACCCCCAGCCCCCCTCTGAAACTGGCCAGGAGGGTGACAATGACCCTGACCTGGAAAACCAAATCCCTCCTGTGGATGATGATGAGGATGATCAAGATGATGCCCTCTTTGTCCCCCAGGAAGGATTAAGAGTGTGCCCAGAAGGTCTAGGTCTCCTTCTCAGGAGTCTAACCACTCTGGCACCTCCATAGGGAGCTCTGTCTCATCTCATAGGAGGGAATCCTCTCATGAGAGAAGAAAGAGGCTGGTCCAGTATGAGGAAACTCAGCTGGAACTCAGAAAAAAGCAATTAGCTTTAGATAGAGAATCCCTAGATCTCCTTAGAGAGAGAAGAAAGTTGGGACTAGAGTCCCATGGTGGCAACAATATCCCTAGAGATAGGGACAGGTCTTATGACCATAGAAACCTAAACAAGATTGCCCCTCCCTACCAGAGTGGGGATGACATCCACAAATGGATAACTGCACTGGAGAGGGCCTGTAAAGTTCAGAAGGTCCCCCAGAGGCAGTGGGCAGCAATCTTGTGGCTCTCCTTTGCAGACAAAGGTAGAGACAAGCTCCTCACTGTAAGAGAAGAGGATGCTGACAATTACACAGTCTTGAAGAGTGCTCTGATAGATGGGTTTGGCCTAACCACTGAACAGTATAGGTTGAAGTTCAGAGACACCCAAAAAGCTCAGACTCAAGACTGGGTTGATTTTGTAGATTGTGCTACAAAGGCTCTGGAAGGTTGGATACATGGCAACAAAGTGCATGACTTTTTAGGATTGTACAATTTGATTATGAGGGAGCAGATCCTTAATAATTGTCAAAACCAGCTTTTTCACCAGTATCTGGTGGACTCTGATCTGACCTCTCCCCAAGAATTGGGAAAGAAGACAGACAAATGGGTCAGAACCAGAGTAAAAACTAGAAATCAGGGTGGTGACCAGAAGAAAGATTCTACTAAGTCCCAAGAGAAAGGTGGGGATAAATCTAAGGCTAAGTCCCCTACAGGGCCCCAAAATTCCTCTTCTGGGGGTGGGTCCCAAACTCCTTCCTCTCCTGAAAAGAAACCATATTGCCATGTCTGTAAAAAGCCTGGGCACTGGAAAACTGATCCCAGTTGCCCCAGGATTGGCAATAAAGAAAATGTTCCTCCCACAACTACTACCACCCCTCCTGGTACTACCAGTAGTAATCCTCCAGTTGGGAGTAGTGCACCCAAAAGTTAGGTGCTTTTGCAAGAGGAACAGAGGGAGCCCTAGTTTAGACAGGGACCCCTCAACAGACTCCTCTGACTCTGATGGTGGTATAGGATTTGCCACCTTTACCATGGGTCCCATAGCATTGGGCAGGTACAGATTGGAGCCAATAATTAATGGTCAGAAAGCTGTGGCATTTAGGGACACAGGGGCTAGTGTCACCATGGTGGCCGGGAAACTAGTCCCCCTCACCAGCTTTTACCTGAGTTTAAATACCAGGTGACCAACATTGATGGTGTCAGAACAGATCACCCCATGGCCATAGTCAATCTCAGCTGGGAGGGGGTCACAGGCCCAAAGAGAGTGGCAGTGTCCCCAACCCTACCTGTAGATTGCCTGATGGGCAATGATCTGGAAATTTCAGCCTGGGCTGAAGTTGAACACCAAACCCATCTTAGGATGCTGGGCGTCCCTGTAAAGGTTAGTGGGGCTGTAATGGCCACAGCCCCAGCCCAAGAATTTGGAGAGATGGAGCCTGAAAGAATGGCCCACTCTCCCCCAAAAGAGAGCACAAGGGTTGAAGAAAAGTCTTCTTCCCTCCAGACAGTAGGTAAGGGTCAGCCTCCTCAGGGAACTGACCCTACCCCTAGTGAAGGAACTGCCCCAGAGGTAGTCAGGCCTGGCCTGGCCACACCCCTGATGGCAGAGGACCCTTCCAAGGTGGTACCCAGTCTGGAGCAGGTAACCTGCCCCTCTCTACCCTGCCTCAGTCAGCCCAGGGCTGCAGAGGTCAGGGAGGTCAGTGGACCCCCAGGGCCCCCTGTCCAGAGGAAGCCCCCCATCAGCAGATTAGGGGCACCCAGTCTAGTAGCCCTAGCCAGGTGAAAATTCCTCTACACACTGAGGGATCCCCCATACCTTTATGTAGGGACCTCCCCAGAAGGACTCTGGTAGGCAAGGGCAAACCTGGGACCAGAAGGTTCCAAACCTGCCATGTCCCTCCAGTAGTCCATCCAAAGGGACCCAACCCCCAGCTGTAGGCAGCCAAAGGTTGACCCTTAGAGCAAAGTGCAACTCAGTCATGGAAAGACAGGCATACATGGTGACCAGTGATCTGAGGAAGCTGAGGCCAACATTCTTAGGGCCTCACTTCTCTACTCAGACACCTCACCAGCCTTGTACTTTACCTAAGCACACCACAGGTAGTGATTCCCCATGGTGGAGACCCTCTCATATCCTTAGGGTGAGGGATTGCTTAGTGGACCATAAGACAGGGGGCAACCATGCTAGTGCAGGTGCTTCCTTATATGACCACTTAGTCAATGAAGGCTCAACTGGCCAAGGTTATCCTTATCTCCTTTCGTTTGGGGGGGGGTTATGTAGGAAGGTGGAATCTGACTATATAATACATGGTCACACTGTCACTTTTCCCACATACCACCTAAAACCTTGTTGCATACTTCTTTCAAATGAAAGAGCGAGTGCGTTTGCAAACATGAAGAATAAAAATAAAATCACTAAAATTAAACACATCAAAAGCCTGTTAGTTATTTGCTGCAAACAGATATTAGAAACAGTTTAATACAAGTCAGTTTTTGTTTTTAAAAAGCTGCAGCTTGGAATGCATAGAAACATGCAGAAAGATTCTAGCATTTCTCTATCTTAGGAGAGCAAAAATAAACATATTCTCACTGCTTGTCATAGTGAGCTATTTAAAAATAGCAGAAGAAAAGTTTGTTTGTTGCTTTAAACAGCTGCTTTAATTATGCTACGTAGCAAACGTAATGGGGCAACCCAGTGTCCCTCAGAACCTGGGTATACGTATAAAAATAGAAAAATGGTTCTGTCAGGGTTTTCAATTGCTTAGGATAAGTAGCGACAGCTTACTTCCAACACATATTAATGATTTGAAAAAGAATAATAAATATGTAGCACACACCAAAATTAGAGTTCAATTTTGTATTCCGAAAAAAAAAAAATCAGACAAACATGGCTGTCGCAATTTACAATTTCAATTGCAATGTGAAATACGTGACTGTGGTGAAAAAGTGACATGTGGTGATTAGTGATAAAGACAGTACACTATATACAGAAATGATTGAACGTGCATATACAGTACGCCGACGTTTCGACCCTAAAAGTTGCGCAAAAGTGGGATGCGTCAAGGTGGGTCTTCTTCAAGGCAGGAGGGGGGGATGGGCAGCCAAAAGGCAGATTATCAATTGCCTCCACCTCCCCGTTGGCTGGAGGCCAGCGAGGAGTGATCCGCCGGTGTTTGATGCCCAGAGAGGCTAGATAGGCCGCAAACTCTTGTCCTGGAAAAGGCGGTCCAATATCGGTCTTGAGTTCTTAAAAGATGCCATGGGTTGCTATCACCTTTTCCAATTTCGGGATTATCTCGGCGGCACTCAGGGTGTTGACAATCTCAATCTGGAGTAGTCATCAATGGCCACAAAGGTATGTCTCCCATCCGGCAGGCTTCCGAAATCGAGGCTGACACTCGCCCATGGACGTGGGGGCCTCGGCATAGTGATCACAGGAGCAGGCTTGGGGATTCCTCCAGTCGCCTGGCACCACTGGCACTCACGGACAGCAGCCTCCACAAGCTCATCCATTAAGGGAAACCAAATTTTGGTCCGCAGCCGGGATTTGGTTTTGACCATCCCTTGATGCCCACTGTGGGCCAGTTGAATGACTCTGGCAGTCAAGGAGGAGGGAGCCACCAGCCGGTGTCCTCGCAGGAGACATCCTGTGGTGTCTTCCGTCAGTTCTTCACGGATGTGATACAGACTCTCCAATATTCGGCGTGCTTCCACGGTGAGTATTTTCCATTCTTCCCTGGCTTTGTGCCAGTTTCCATGCTTCACAGCTTGCTTGGCTCTTTGGAGGCATTCATCCTTGTCAATTTCATTCTTCAAACTCTCCATTGAGAGGGGAATGGGACATGCTAGCAAAGGCCACCGGGGCCCAGTCCTCCTCTGCATTTCGGCGTCGCATTAGCACTGGGCCAAGTCCTTTTGGCCCTGCATCCACCGCAACCAGCGTGAGTTTCTGTGGGTCGAAGAACGCCAGAGTGGTGGCGTCTGACAGGGCATCTTTAATGTCCTGGAAAGCCTTGGTCTGTGTTTCACCCCACACCCATGGAACTGAGTCCTTGGTGAGATCTCTTAGGGGTTGAGTGAGGGTCGTGAGGTCTCTGATGAAACGCCCGCAATAATTCACCATGCCTAGAAAGCTGCGGTCTTCTGTGACGTTGACTGGGGCTGGTGCATTCTTGATATCTCAGACCTTGTTGGGGTCCGGATTCACCCCCTCAGCCGAGAATGTATATCTGAAGAACTGCAACTTGTTTTTCAGGAACTCGCATTTTTCTCGTTGCAACGTCAATCCAGCGTCTCTGATTCTCTGGAGAACTTGCACTAGTCGGGAGTGGTGCTCAGGGATGGACTTGGCATGTACCATGATGTCATCACTCACGTTGATGACCCCCGGAATGTCCATGATCAGCTCGTGGATTATATTCTGGAATACTTCTGCGGCAATAGATACTCCGAAACTCAGGCGAGTGTATCGGCGGAGTCCGACATGAGTGGAGAATGTCGTGATATTCCTGGAGGCCTGATCTAGGACTAGCTGGTGATACCCCGACCGCAGATCGAGCTTCGAAAACCAGCACTCCCCCGCCATCTCTCCGATCATGTCGTCAATGGTCGGGGTGATGTGTCGCTCTCTTTTGATGGCTGCATTCGGCAATCTCATGTCGACACATATTCTGACGGCCCCAGGTTGCTTCGGTTTTTGGGTGACGACTATTGGGGAGACCCATGGCGTGGGGCCTGTCACCTTTTCGATTATGCCAGCCTGTTCCAGCTTGAGCAGCTCCTGTTCTACTAGTGGGCATAGATGAAAAGCCACTCGTCGATGTCGCAGGGCCACGGGTTGCACTGTGGGGTCAATGTGGAGGTGTATTTCCTTCCCGCTGTATTTTCCGATTCCCTAAATGACCGACGCGAACTCGGTGAGTATGTGCTGGACCGATTCTTGATGGATTCCGAATGCAAAGGTCACTATTCCGAGGTCTTCCGCTGCTCTACATCCCAGAAGCATGTCTTGTCCGTCCTCGGTGACGTATACCATGGTGGTGATCGACCTCTTCTCATGTGTCACCGTTGTCTTGAATTTTCCTCTCATCAGCAATGGCTTGTCCTGCCCATAGGTGAAAACAGTGATCTTTGTGGGCTGTAGAGCGGGTGCCGGGTGCATGGATTTGTAGAGAGCGGCAGCCATTATGTATATGGTGGATCCTCTGTCCACGACAGCTGTGACGTCGTGCGATCCCACTTGAATGCGGCACTGAGGCAGCCGCCTGCGTCGACTCAAAGCGGCTCTGATCATGTGCACCTTGTGTACTGCTCTCTCCTCCTCTTCGTCGTCGCCGATGTCACTCGATTCACCGCCACCCTCGGGTACCAAGTTGACTGTTGGCTTGGGTTTTCTGTACTGCTTCGAGCGGCACACTTTTTCAAAGTGGTTAAACCTGCCGCAGCCGGTGTATTTCTTGCCCTTCGCTGGGCTATCCGCTGCTTTGTGAGGTGGGCCTCCGCAGTATCCACAGTACTGCTGGGTCCCCTGCGGGCTGTTTGTGGGCTGCTTCCTGTTATGACGGTCTGCGGGTCTCGCCGTGACTGCGTTCACCGGTTCCACCTTGACGGGCGATTGCAGTGCCGCCTCCATGTGCGCTGCTCTGGTTTTGGACAACTCTTTCGTGCGACCAAGGGTTAGAATTTCCGTTAGTGGCTTGCCTGACTCCTCCAGGATCCGTTCGTGAAGCTTCGCAGAGGCACACCCTTGGATTATTTGCCCCCTAATCTCTTCCGTCTCATCCCTAAAACCGCACGTGGATGCCAAGTTCTTGAGTCGGGCATGGAATATGTCGAGCGATTTGTCGGGCAGTTGTCTGGCCTGGCGGAAGATGAACCGTTCGTAATCCTGGTTAGCCATAGGTTCGAAGTAACCAGTGAGTGCGTTAATGAGGGTGCGGTGAGTTTTGGGCGTTGCTTCCGCAAGCGTTTTTGTGATGCGATGAATGTCTTTGCCCCCTAGGTGAAGTAGCATAGCTCTTTTCTGGTCTTTGTGGACCTTCGTGGCCTCGAAGCATATGATGAGGCACTCCACCCACTCCTTCCATTTGGGAGCCTGGGCGGATGGGCCGCCCCAGCTCAGGAACACGGCGGGAACACGCCCGCCCTCGTTGCCAGTGTTGTGTTGTTCACAGCAGACCCGGTACGTGTGGGGAACGTACGCCGGGCATCTAGGGCCAGGGCCTATGAAGGAACACACAGAGCCAAGGGTGGTGCTTCTGATGGCTACCGCGTACGAGCGTCTCCTGACATCACGTGCGTGGTAGTCACTTTATTAAACTACCATCACGTGACTGGGACCATACTATCTGGCCCGGTCGTCGCAGGGGTGAGGCCCCAGGCCCCCCTCCTGTGGATCACACATTAGGGCACCCTGCCAGTCGCAGCAGTTACCTCACAGTTGTGACATAACAGTGAGCAGAATCAAGTAGCGCTGCAGACAGCACCTCTCACGTCAGGTGTGGTTGGGACAAGTAACGTATACAGCAGTAACACAGGTGGGACACATGTGCAGTGGTGTTGGAGTGGCACTGTGGTGTTGGCTGTGCCTTCAACTCCATTTGGTGAATTATTATGTTGTGCGTATTTTTTTTTTAGTTTATTCCTAGCCCGCATAGCCCATTACATATTCGCATCGGGCATGCACGGCTCTCCCAGTGCCCCCTGTTCCTGCTGTGACCTTGTTCTGAATGCGGCTGTGACTGGCTTTATCTGCACGCCCTGAACCTGTGCCTTTGTTTTTCATGCGCTCAATAGTGCCGCAGCTCACATGAGCTCTCTGACGCAAGCCAACCCACATGCTTAAGGCCTCCTCATCCTACAAATAATTTATTTGGCCAGCACTGCTTAATACATACTTCAGGCCTTGCATTCAGGGTAATTACTATGGATGGCATGCAAACGCACAGGATCAATTCCCTGAAAAATTGTTAAAACTTTGAAAGACATCTGAATTTAATTCTTACCGGCATTATCTGTTTATATCACCTTGCTTTGCCTTCAGCTGCTTCCCCATGAGATCGACAGCTCTAGTCAAGGTCTCTATAAACTTAGCTATCGTATGATTGGCTCACTTACTTAAGCCTCTTCATTGGTCAATCTTTGAGAGTTTCGGATTGGTCTGTTGCCAACACAGTTTAACCCTTGGTGTACTCACATTTCTGCTACCTGCAACAAGCTACTTAGCACTAATTTCTACAGATATTCTTATTGTTAATACTAAGCATATACTTAGGAATCATTCAAAATTCAAAATTCAAATATTCCCACATTCTTTTTGGCAGAACCAGAGATACACAAGTTTAAATGGAAACATTTTTGTTAAAAACTTTGACAGCTATTTACTTGCTAGCGATGGATCAAAATGTGTTCCTACAGCTGCCTGAGGTGGAAAGGGATGTTTATATAGAAGCCACTAATAGATTCCACATCATTTCAAAGATGACATCAGCATAATAGTGGAGTGCCATACATTTTTCACATGTCGGCAACTCCAACATGAATCAATTTACAGCTTTTTGGCTGAATTACGTTTGTTAGCTTCCACTTGCGATTTTGATGGAAATCTTAACAATTACTTTAGGGATCAAATTGTGGTTAGTTGTCATGATGAATGTGGCCAAGAAAAATTGTTGTGTTGCCATAATCCCAATCTACAAGGGACTCTGGAAATTGCGAGGGTGATTGAAAGATTGGTTATAGCCTCAACGGGAATTAAACAAAAGTACAAACCTGACAGAAGTAGAACAGGCTAGCGCTGTATTCTCTAAAACCAGTCTCAATGCTGGAGTTTCAAAAGACAACAAAAGATTTGGAAAGACACCTGCAAACCCTAATTCTTCTTGTTTCCGATGTGGTTCAAACTCACATTTGGCAAAAGCTAAGCATTGCCCAGCCTTTGGGAAAACATGTTTAAAGTGCAGGAAAGTAGGGAATTTTGCCAGAGTGTGTAAGAACTCTCAAAAGGTGACATTCATTAGTAAGGAAAGTTCTCCCAAAGGAAACTGAACAGTTTGAAAGTAGGATACATATGTCTATTAAAATGCTGCAAAACCAACATAGCGATTCAGGTTGGTGATCCTGTTTGTAATGTTGGAGTAGGTAATGTTGAAGTTGAAATCACTGTGGAAATTATTCTGGAAAGATTGGGGTACGGTTCAATGATTTCTTCCAGATAAATGCACAGCTGCGTTTGGTGAGCATGTCATTGACATTATGGGTTATTTTCCTCAAACAATCACAATCAAGCACAGGTCAATCATCACCAAGGTATATGTGGCTAAGAAAGTGTACAATATCCTTAGTTGGAAGGACCAGGGGTTGTTTGGTATGATTTTGAGACCTGGTACGGAGTGCCCCATCTCATTAATTGCCATGCTTGACCTTTCCAGTATCCCCCAGCCATTGGATGATCTGTTGGGTAGGCATACTCCGCTGTTTGCAGACCATCGAGGGTTTGTCAAAGGGTTCATACACAAAATAGTATTGAAGGATGCAGCTGTACTAATAGATCACAAAGTCAGGAATGTTCCATTGAGTGTTTGAAATCAGTTGAAAGAGCATAATTATAATTCATGTGCAGAAGGAGTCATAGAGTCAGTGGATTCTTCTCAATGGATATCAACAATTGTTGTAGCCAAGAAGAAGAGTATGGAAATAATATAGCCTTATAACCCGCCGTAGCGGGCTATACCGTCTATTAAAGGCCCGCTCCAGCGTTAAAGGCCCAAGCCGAAGGCGAGGGCCTTTAACAAGGGAGCGGGACTTTAATAGCCGGCATAGCCCAGCTACGAAGGGCTATAAGGCTATTAGAATATTCTGCCACTAGAGGGCAGAATGTTCTAACAAATAAAACAAAGGCTTCAGGGAGCACGAGGGGATTGAAATACCCTCAGGCTCCCTGAAGCCTTTGTTCACAGCCACAGCTGTGAACAAAGAAACATTGGAATGTTGAAGCTCCGGGCTTATACCAGCCATTATAAGCCCGGAGCTACTCCATTGTTTTGTAATGGAGCTCCCAACATTCCAATGTTCTAATACTATGTGTTGACCTCAGGTCTCTGAATCAAAACATTTCGATGGATTGTTTTCCCCTTCCCAAAATTCAGGAAATGGCTCAGCTGCGGGATGCCAATGTGTTTACCACCTTAGATCTTAAGACAGCATATCACCAGGTTGAATTATGTGAGGAGTCCAAGTTCTTGACAGCATTCAATACTCCTCTTGGTGCTTTTAGATTTTGATATTTGGCATGGCCTCTGTGATGTCAGTCTTTCAAAAGCTAATGTTCAAACTCTTCGGGAAGTGTAAGCAAGTGATGGCTTACCAAGATGACATCCTAGTGTTCAGCGATGATGAAGAAAGCCATCTAAACGTATTAAGTCTTGAGTGTGTTGCAAGAGAAGGGGATTACAGTGAAAAGGAAGAAGTGCCAATTTATGGTACCAGAAGTGAAATATTTGGGACATACACTGTCAGGGGCAGGCATCAAACCTAAAAGCCATTTGGTTAATGCCATCAAAGCAAGTCCCAAACCTGTAAACAGAGAGCAGCTAAGGTCCTTTTGGGAATGTGCGAGTATTATTCCCAATTTAAAGACACATGTGCTTGAATTATGAGTAGTGTGCCACAGACTTGAGGTATTTGAAAATTTGAAGAAGTTGACTGTAGAAGCCCTTGCCCTTAATGCTTTCAGAGACAGCGTAGAATCAGTTTTGACTGTAGATGCCAGTGTCATAGGATTGGGTACAGTTCTGACACAGATGGAAGATGGTAAACAAAATGCGGTAGCATTCGCATTGAGATGTCTGTCATTGGCAGACCATACCTACAGCGCTATAGAACGAGAAGCATTGGCGTGTGTTTGGGCCTCTGCCAACAGTGAAACGTTGGGCGAGGGTTGGTGGTTGAAGTATGAGTCTGAAATGGACAACCCAGTTTCTGTTTGAGTTCCAAGGCCAGGGTGACCAATTCGAGGAGGATGGGATTTGCATGGTTATGATGCCCTTCCAACTAGAAATATGGATATGGAAGTGGCACAAGGGTCACACATCATCCAAGGTATGTGCAAGACTACATCCTGGACAAATAACATCTAAATTTTGTATGTTCACACACCATCCTAGGTATGTGCAGGCGGACAGTGCTTTGGACTGATTACATCTCACACTTGTATGTTTATTTTTGTTTAGATTTCTGGTTGAGTTTGGGAATGTTACCGGGTATGTTTTTGTTGGGGATTTAGTCATGTTTAGTTCAGGGGAGTTATATGCTCTGTTTTATACTGTAGCAATACAAAAGGGGATGATGGACGGAACGTTTGAGCCAATCAAACACTCACCCCCAGTCAACTGATCCGGGTTTAATCCATCATCATTCTTTAGCTCACTCCACCACCCCAGTTCAGACATGGCCATATGCAAATCAGTCTGACCCTGTGCCTCATGGGAACAGTCCAGCCCGAACTGCCAAGCCATGTCTTCCCTGGACCGGAAACAAGCATCCTAGGACCGGTTTCTGGCATTCCAGCCGTCATCAGCCAGGCTTGCTTGAATCCAGTGGCAAAGTGAGCAAGGGACCCACGTCTGGGCATACCCCGCCAACTTAGGGCGAACAAAGCGATACAAAAGGGGATGATGGACGGAGCGTTTGAGCCAATCAAACACTCACCCCCAGTCAACTGATCCGGGTTTAATCCATCATCATTCTTTAGCTCACTCCACCACCCCAGTTCAGACATGGCCATATGCAAATCAGTCTGACCCTGTGCCTCATGGGAACAGTCCAGCCCGAACTGCCAAGCCATGTCTTCCCTGGACCGGAAACAAGCATCCTAGGACCGGTTTCTGGCATTCCAGCCGTCATCAGCCAGGCTTGCTTGAATCCAGTGGCAAAGTGAGCAAGGGACCCACGTCTGGGCATACCCCCGCCAACTTAGGGCGAACAAAGCGATACAAAAGGGGATGATGGACGGAACGTTTGAGCCAATCAAACACTCACCCCCAGTCAACTGATCCGGGTTTAATCCATCATCATTCTTTAGCTCACTCCACCACCCCAGTTCAGACATGGCCATATGCAAATCAGTCTGACCCTGTGCCTCATGGGAACAGTCCAGCCCGAACTGCCAAGCCATGTCTTCCCTGGACCGGAAACAAGCATCCTAGGACCGGTTTCTGGCATTTCAGCCGTCATCAGCCAGGCTTGCTTGAATCCAGTGGCAAAGTGAGCAAGGGACCCACGTCTGGGCATACCCCCGCCAACTTAGGGCGAACAAAGCGATACAAAACGGGATGATGGACGGACATCATCCCCTTTGGTATCGCTCTGTTTTATACTGTAATCACATATGCAATGTGTTATGTTGTATACTGTAGAATGCTCTTTGAGCATTCCATCATGAGTGTTACAGATCTCGGTAGTTGCTGCAGACGTCTGGAACATTCACCAGGCTTCACCGTGTGTTGTCCGCATATCTTGAGGAATGAAAGACTTGTTATACCCACTTGTCTCTGCTACTTCTTCGACCCCATCATAAAAGAGGCCCACTAATACGTTTGATCTACCAACTCAACCTCCTTATAGAAACTTTCCAACTTTATGTGGATATGGAAGAGAGCACTTTTTAGCTTTAGTAGGGCCACATGGAAATTCCAAAATGTAACTGTTTCATAACTTCGTAAGAAGTTGAAGACTGCTTGCAGTACAGGAGCAAACATGCTGCATGGCCTACCAAAAGAATATCAGATGGAATACAATTTTGTGGGTCACAAGAAGAAATTAAGAGAAATTATTGTCAGGTGGTTGTACAATGAAATATTGCAAAATTATAGTTGAACACCCCACTAACTTGTTCAGAATTTAGAGCTTAATGGATAAAATACAAAAATAACAAAGCTGAAAAAAGCAGTCAATCAAACATTCTCTGGAAAACAACATGTGCATTCTCTAATAATCAATCTTGAAACAAATAATGGCTTTCGAGGATATTAAAAAAATCACGTACTTCGTCGAAACTGTTATAACTGTGTGCTTGAAAGGAACCATGTCAAACAAACAATAAAAACTGATGTCATAAGAAGGCTATGGTGTCATACATGGTGGTGAAGTAGTTGAAAGTATGAGAAACAGTTAATTATCTGGGGCCTCATTTATGAGGTTATGCAGTAGGCAGCGCTGCAGGCCTTCCTGCTGCGCTGCCCTACAGCAAAAGAAAAGAGCAGGAATGCACCATATCTATTAGACAAGGCACATTCCTTTCCTTTTCCCCTGCGCTGGTGCTCAATGGGCTGCATGCCGCCAAAGCAGGCACCTTTGCACCATGGTGCAAAGGTGACTGCATTGCAGGGATGATTATTTTTGTGCTGGAAGGTAAACCTTCCTGCACAAAAACAATCACAAAAGGCGTTTTCCTCTTTCTATGTGTGCTGCAGAATGCAGCACACATAGAAAAAGGAAAAACAAGGAGAAATAAAGATATTTCTCCTCGTTGTGCCTCCCTTACGCCTCCCCTGGGAAGGCGTATGTTTTTGGTGATGCCACAGAGTTACTATTTCTCGAAAATCTGGGGCAGTGTCAAAAAGCCATGGATGTTGCTGGGAATGCATCCAGCAACACCCATTGCATGCCCCTTTAATGCCAACAACTGTGTTAAAGGCAATGATATTTATGAGGCAGCTTTAAGCCAAAAAAAGTGGCTTCAGTGCTGCCTCGTAAATATAGAGCAGGCTCCTGTGCCACTGAACATCACAAAAAGTGTTTTGCTTTTTGGTACACAGCAAAGACTTTCTATATAACCAACATCAGAAACACAATAGTGCCTCATTCAGCTGCTGATGCATTTCATCTGCATACAATAAACAGATTGAATATACTTCCAAAAAACGTGACATTTCACCCTCTACTGAAAACAGTTATGAAGTCATCTTTCTACAGAACATGTAGTTAAGATTTTCATTAAATCCACTTTAGTGTATTCTATTACCAGAAAGTGACATTTTGCATTACACTCCAGGAGTTAATGTGAAGGAGTAAAAGTGTCTTTAAGTCATTGAGAGCAAACCTTGTGTAGGAAGGTAGAATCCTTCTGCATGGATACCCCCACTTTCTGCCTGGTGCTATGCTGTTTCTCACTAGCCTGACTGGGATCCAGCTAATCAGGACCCCAGTCTCTCTCTCCTTTCTCCTCTAAATTGTTATGGTAAGTACTTAGGTACATCCCAGATTGGATACTGGGGTACCCTTATAAGTCCCTAGTATATGGTACTAAGGTACCCAAGGCATAAGTGTCCCAGGGGTCCCGCATGGGCTGAAGCATGAATTATGCCACCCATGGGAGACCATTCAAACTGTCACAACAGGCCTGCCATTGCAGCCTGTGTAAGCTGATGCTAACGCCACTTACGAAAGATATAGGTTCCCTATATCTGGGGTCACTGCACTTAAAACCTATAAGTCACCCCTAAAGCAGCCTTTACAATCCTGAAGGCAGGGTGCTCAGTTCTAAGGGTGAGGGTGCCCCTGCATGAGCAGGACACCCCTACAGCCTTCAGAGTCCATTCTCCCGGGTTGTAAGTGAGACAGCCATATAACATATAGAGGGGCACCGCCTCATTACACCATGACCATCTCGAAACTGGCTGTAACAATCCCTGTCATGTTTGGTATCAAACATGTTGAAATCATACCCCCCACACCGTAAACGGTGTGGGAGGTATGATTCCAAGCACTGTAAAGGCCCTCCGTTAGGCTCTCAGTGCTCCCTGTATCAGTCTTCTAGACCCAGACAGCACAACATGGCTGCTGCCGACCAGAGACATGACTCTGCCCTCCTGCTACTGAGCAAAGCTGGAGCAGGGGAAGGCAGAACAATAGGTATCCTGTCACAGGGAGGTGTGACCACCTCTCAGTCAGGGTTTATTGTATTGGGGCCGGGTGGGAGCGCCAGCGCCACTCAGTCTGCATTGAAGGGCACATTTGGTTCCCTCCTTGCATAGTCCAGTTCAAACCAGCTCACGGAGCCATTGGCTCCTGCTCTGGTGCAAAACTGGACAAAGGACATGGGAGTATCCTCCCCACTGTCCAACTCCTCCCCTGGGAGGGAACCCTGAATCGTTCCAACCCTTTTGTTAGGGTACTTAAGGGCTTACCTGAGGGTGGGTCCCTAGATTCATCGTGGGACACGATTCATTTCAGACACCACTTCAACTTCGACCGTCTGGACACTCTGGACTTCGCTCTGTGCATCAAGGCTGCAACTGGGAAGACTCCTGCTGCTCCTGATCTCTTCGCCTTGCTCGTCTGCTGCAACGTACATGGCTGTGCTCCATACAGGAAACCTTCCCAGGCCTGTGGGCATCCAAGGCACCTGAAGGAATCTCCCTTGAAGTCTAGGCATCTGCATGCACAGCAACTAGCTGACTGGTCTGCTGATCCTGGGCTCCCACAGACTCCAAAAGGCTCTGCAATACAGGTGGTGATTCTTCACACCCCTTGAAGCCTGCCCTCTCACCAAGTTTGCGGCCAGTATCCCTTGTCGGAGCCGCAGGAACTGAACCCATGTGCACTGCATCGACTTGCCGTTGCAAAGGCTTGTTGGCTTCCTTCCACCAAGATCTTCGGGCTTCAAGTAGCCCCAACCTCAAGCATTTCCAGTGACCAGAATCTTGGACCACACTGCATTGCTTGCACCGTGGCCTGCATCTTTTGGTGAGCTGCTTGAGGTCCTCTTGCGACCACAGTGCCTCTGGCCTGCAAGTCCTGTTGAGGGCCACCTTTGAATTCTTTGGGCTCCCCTAATTGCCCAGGCCCTGCCCTGACTCTGCTGCTTGTGGTGAGTCTCCTGGACCTTGCTGGTCTCAACACTGCACCTTCTTCCCTATCCATGTTGTTTGCAGTTGCCAAGGCTTGTTGGTGCTCCCGACGGACACCGACCCATCAACTCTCGACATCCAACATGGGTCAGCTTGTGAATGGCTCCTGGTCTTCCACAGCATTGCCTGCTCCACACAGCTGCATGTCCAAGGTCACCATCAGCTCTCCTGCAACACCCAACATCGGTGGGCATTCGTCTTTCGTGCCTCCTGGTCACTCCTGAGTGGCATAGACCCATGTCCTCTCTGCTTGCAGGTACTCTTCACCTTGAATCCACCTTTGGGTTCCACCAGACACTTTCACCTTCTACAGCAGTGGCATCTTTCTGAAGTCCCCCATTGAGTTCGACGACGGTTTCCGATGCCACTTCACACCTATGCACCCGGCTTCCTTGGTGCAGGTAACCTGGTTCCAAGGGTGTCCACGGGTGGGGTGGCCCTCCAACCTTCTGTCTTCCACGGGTTTCTTCAGGGTCCCCTGGGAAGGGTCCTTTTTCTTTAAAATTGCAACCGCGACTTAAACGTTGATTTGTACGGAGAACTCTGTTGTGTTCCCATACTGCACACGACCTCCTTGGGGCTCCTACATACTCACCTGGGGTGGTTCCTTGGGTCCTCGACACTTCTACGTCCTCTGGGTACATCTTTGACTCGAGTCGTGGTTTGCATATCACTATTTTAGTATATGGTTTGGTCTCCCCCTGGGGACCACTGTGTATTCTGTGCTCCTTAACTGTTTCGATTACAAAGTATTGTGTGTATTGTGTACATCTCCGGGTAGGAGATATCTGTATGTGCTAGTGAGTGTCTTATAATAAATGCATACTTTTATAAATACACTGTGTGGTCCTTTTCACTTAATCTATACCTATACTATTGTATTCTGGTAAAACAAGCTAATTACACTCCTTCTGGACTAAGTGTGAAGGCTGCTCTCCACAGCTACCACTTAGATAGCTGTCTAAGGTTGTCTAAGACCACTATAATCACCATAATTGTTGTCTGAATCAGTGCAAGGTGTCCACTTACATAAGTGTACATCATATACTGAGCCTGCTTCTCACACCTTGTAAATGGTTGATGATGCTATGCCTCAAGAGACAATATATGCTCCCCACCAAACAGTGAATATATATATAGAGTCAATATAACTGGAGGTTGCTGCCCACCTGTTATATCTTTCCTGTTGCTATGAAGCACTGACAGACTGACAGTTTCCTATTTATCACAAATAAGTTCCTAGGATGCTTATAGACAGTAGCAAATAGTGTCTTTTCTCTGGCAGGTATAAGCAGATCATTGGCATGGCCATGGGTCCACATGTCATCAAAGAAATTGAACCCTCCTTATCCCTACATGGATGGTAAAAGGCATCCACAGTCTGGATGCAGTAGGCATCTTATACCCTGGAGCCCTGGTGCTACTGCACCTACTGCTCCACTGTCAGCGGTGACCCTGAATAGTTTCCCTTAATTAGAAGAATGTTGCCTTATCCTTGCCCTCATACTTGCTGCACGTCTCATAAGTCAAAAGGCTCATTCTAACAAGGGCAAAATCACACCATCTGTGGGAACAATAACCATCTGTTTGTACATCCTTATAATATGTTATTTATAACAGAATGGGGCCCTAAACCAGCTAGCTCATTTGCATTGTCTTTAGAGGCATTATTATGGGTGCAAGAAAGGCCCAAGACAGCAAAGTGTTACCTGCCTAAAGCTGGGCTCAAAAAGAAAAAGTTTTAAGCTTTAGGGCCTGATTTAGATCTTGGCAGACGGGTTACTCTGACACAAAAAGTCACACACCCACTCACTCATGTATACAGTCTCTCACATAACCACTCACTCTTGTATGCACCAGTTACACACCCACCCCATAAAAGAACTCCCACAGCCAGGTACCTTAGGATATATGTATTAAACTAAGTAACTGTTAGAAAACCCTCACAATCACTGGATGATGTTGTCAGCGATGTAATTAGTCATGTCGTTTGACTCTTTAGTCTCCTTTAACTCGAAGTGACTCGAAGCATAGTGACGAAGTCGGCCAGAAGCAGAGCAGCAGAGAGGAGCAGCCGGGTGTTTGACCGGGAGAGCAGCTCCTGATTCTCCGAGTGTAAGCGCGGCTCCTCAAAGTCATCAAAGCCGGTCCCTAGGAATTTTTTACCACCTTCGGCAAAACCCTCCATCTTTCTTCTACCGCGATTGCCGTGAGTTCAGGAGCTGTACTCAGCTCCTGCTGAGAGCGTGCCCCCTGGGGACCGCGGAGGCGGCCCGGCTAGGCCCGGGAGCAGCCTGCGGTTCGCCTGGTGTGACCAACTCGCTAGGCATATGGCTGAAAGTGCCACTGGTGAGGAACCGGCAAAACGACTAGGACCGGACTAATCGGATCCGTTGTGGGCAGTTAACAAAGCCCGAAAGGGAGCAGTGGCAGCAGCAGAGGGGGCTCTGCAACTAGTAGCAGCTGTCTAATGGACCCTAATGAGAGTAAAAGCTCCTTGTCTCACTATCATCTCCCACTGTAAGGCTGAGCCTCCCTCAAAACCTTCTCTCAGAAGAAGCGTGCTCATCTGCCAATATGGCCCTAAAGAGTAAACCCCCCTGCAAGCCGCACATTGAGTCAGGGTCAACCAGAGGGGCTTAAGGGGGTTTGAGGAGGTTCGAGAAGGTTGGCCTCACCCCATCTAGACTAACCCTCAGTTAAAAGCTCACTGCTCAGTGCGCATTAACCAGCTCTTACCGTAACAAGGCCCTGCTGTAGGGGTTTGAAGGGGAAGGGGTAGTAAGTGGTTGCAAGGTCGTGGCAACTAAGGAGGCAAGGAGAGAAGTGAGGTTAGAACTGCAGCCATCCCCGGCAGTAGGAAACTGGTAGGCATTAGTACTGGGGAAGCTGCTCTTAGTTTGCCGTCCATAGTGTCTCCGGAGTGTCTGTACCCCTAAAACACGCACTAAACATGCACTCAGCTACTCCCCTGAGCGTTAGAATAACGGTAACGTCGCTACAGCAGCTAGGGGGCAAAGAAAGAAAGATAGATAGTCGGCAAGAGCACCCCTCAAGAACAAACCAGGCGACTCTTCCGCTTATCTTACCACTCGACCCTCATGGCTTATAAACACAACTCAGACCCCGAACAGTGCATATGAAAAGACTGGGTACGGCTCAATCCACGAGAAAGAGTAAACACAAAGCATCTCATATCGGAGTAGTTCCAGGAACTGTAGATATAACAAAATTCTTCACTAACACGTCTAGAATAGCCGATCAAACAGCACCAGTAGAGCAGGGAATTCAACAGGAGGAAAAAAACAAGGGAGAGGACACAGATTGTGTCCAAGTAAAACTAATGGTCAACAATGACACACAGATGGTAGTAGAACAAGAAAGCAAACAGGCAATGGATTACAAAAAAGCTGCGGAGTATGGGGAGGACCAGGAACAATCCCACCAAAAACCAAATATAGCAGCGGAGGTTCCTCCTTCAATTTCAGAAACCGATTTTACCTTACCGGATATAAATTATTCGCCGGGCCTGTATCAAGTGACTCCTACAGTACCAAAGGAGACACTACAACCACTCAAAAGTACTCCAACTAATGCCACAGTCTGCATGGAAAACTGCTCACAATCGCCAGAATTCCCGTTTTTCAATACATTGCAATCCCCAAACAGGTGAAAACTTATATCTAACGCCTTTTTTACATTACAGAGAATCTTGGAATCTATATTGGCTCTCCTTAAGAAGAATATGGAAAATTCGGACATGATCCTTGAAATGCAAACTGGAATACTACAATATCTAGTGGACAAAAAGAGGAACAAACAACTCAATCAAAATTCCCAAACTATAGTAAGTTGTCCAGAAAATACTGTGACTCGAGAAGAACAACGTCCAAATTTACCACCGGTATTCGTTAACCATCTCAAAGGAAAAGCGCAAAAGGCAACTCAAACAGAGGGATTCATTTCCAAAAAATTGAAAAACAAGCACATAAACGATGAAGAAGTTTACTCTCTGTGTAAATTATTTGAGGAAACTAGGACAGAAAGCATCCCTCAACCTGCGATTCCCTTGTTTCCCATCTTTAAACAGAAGAGTGAGCAAGGATTGTTAAATCAAATAGCAAAAAAAGAGGATAAGAACTTTATAGGACCTTCAATTATAGAAGAATCTAGGCTTATGTCAAAACCAAGGAAAAAGAGAAACATCTTAAGGGGAAAAATAACAAAAAAAGAGCAAAGCGTAAAATCTCGAGACGATCGACTAGGAAAGTAAAATTCCCACAAACACCCGAACAAATAGTTCAGAGAAATGAACAAATTACGAAAACTTTTGAGACAACTCAAAATATAGATCAATATTCCCTCCCACATGAAATCAAAGGGGCACAGAAAAAGTTAAACCCAGTAACGTCAAATTGTTCAATAAAACAGTCAAAGGAATACCAGGATAGAATAAACCCAGGGAAAAAAGAAACTCAATCCTCTGCTGGAAACATACACGGAAAGGGAGACCAAATCATCTCTTGCACTTTGGAATTAACTGACCTATTCCCCTGCGACATAACTCCTTTAAATAGTGGGAGAATACTAAACCTACTGCATAAGATCCATCAACTTCATTCGCTCACAACTCTAGAAATAAAACTAGTAGCCTTTCCGAACCAACTCTATCTAACAATGGCAACTGTGGAGTTTTGGTCCAACGTTATTCCACCTATCATTTTAAAAGAGAGAGACATCCTCCATAAAAATGGTTTTGACGCGGCTGAAGTTAATGCAATGGCTACACAGTACAACAGTCCAAAGGATAACAACGAGAGTAAGTTCCCCCCTCAGCATAACCACGTGAATTGGACTCCAGAAACCCAAACAAACATGTCCGAAGGAACCTTAATAATGTTGATCAATGAAGGTGAGCGACGAATCTGGAACAGGGTTCCTAAAAATACAGAGCCACAACCAAAAGAAAATCCGTGGTCCTGGATTTCGGCCAACTTGAACAGCAACAAACAGGTAAATGCACAAACACTTCCTTTTTAGCAGAAGTTTAACAATTGTTTCTTGGAATATCGCTGGGAAAAAACGAGAAAAGCTAGCTCTTATCCTAGAAAACTCCCCATCGATACTTCTGTTACAAGAAACATGGTCTGTAGACACTTTTACTCAATGAAATTACTTTATGTTCGATATCGCAGCTGAGGTCCCAAAAAGGGGTCACACAAAAGGAGGCCTTGCAATTCTCTTAAAGGAAGAAATGTATTGGGATTTAGAAGTAATCGATTTGTGTCTCCTGAATGCTCAATGCCTCAAGATTAAACATCGAAACAAAAACTTGAATACAACTCAGGATTTGCTAATCTTCAATGTCTACATCCCGCCAGGAACCTGCTATGACTCCCTACTGGGAAAAATATTTGAGAAGATAGAAACAACAATGGCCTTTAAGGGGTACCCACCTGTACTAATTGCTGGAGACTTCAATGGGAAAATCTCTAACGCTTTACTGGACAATGGGGGAAAATGTGAAAAAGAGGTAGCCTGTTTTATCCCAAGTCCACTATTTCCAACAAAGATAAAAGCCGATAAACGAGGAAAACTACTAGTGTGGCAAGTGACCGCAATGAACGGAGTAATTTTAAACAGAAGAGTAGAAGGTGACATCCCGGCTGCCTACACTAGATTAGGTACCTACAGTTTAACTATCTTAGACTATGTAATCTGTAGTATGGACTTTTTTGAGAAAGTGCAATTATTGAATGTACAGGATACACATGAAAGTGATCATGCACTTTTGTCTCTGGAAATAGAAGTCTTATTGCAATCTACATATCCATGGTCATTAGGTTCTCTGAATGGTCTTGCCAATATAGATTAAAAAAAACGGGAGGATCAATTGGAACTCTAAAGCAATTGAGATAACAAACACCACAATCTCTGCCATGCTTTTAGATCCCTCCAATAAAGAAGTAAACCCTATAATAAACTATGAAGATACAGCGTCCTCTGTCAATGTATCACTTTAGGAATTTTCAAACAGGCAAGACAAGGGAAGGAGTCAGTTTAAGGGAACGAGCACAGATTACCAATCATCAAAATTAAATAGTCTGATTAGATCGCAATTTCGAAACTTCTCTGGGACAAGACAGAAAGAAAGAAAAAAGTTGGAAAATATACGACAACGGAAAAAAGTGAAAAAAAGGCAAGAGCAAAAAGACAAAAATTGGGCTGACATTCAAATGGCAGTAAAAAGTAAAAATAGTAAAGCAGTTTGGAGCATAGTCGCCAAACAAATGGGCATAAGGAAAACTATACAAGCACTCCCAGTGTCAGTATCGGACTGGGAAAAATGTATCCATAACTTGTACAAACTTAACTCACAGAAGGTAGAAAAATTGTGTCAGCAGATTCATGGGAAGGATCAGTCTAATATTGACACACTAGCTCTAACAACTAAACAAATAGCTCATTTTATAAAGGCCGCAAGATCTTCAGCAGCAATGGGACCGGATAACATCCTGATTAAGGTTCTCCAATCAAACTTGGATGAGTGGAGTAAATTCTTATTCCTCCTATTTCTTCATTGCTTTGCAACAGGAGATATTCTAAAATCATGGCGGGGGAGTATTGTGGTCCCCATTTTAAAAAAAGACTCCAGAACAGACCCAAAGAACTATCGTCAAATTGCTCTACTAAATGCTGGACTACCTGAAGGACTGGGCCTCTTCCAGAGGAGCGATTCCTATGACTCAGGCAGGATTCCACTCAAAACACTCAGTAATAGGAGTCGGCAGCACGCGCAAAGCAAGATGGCCGCCGTGCTTTGAGCTCCGTCCTCACCTGCGTTTTCGACGATCTCTTCACGATGATAGGGGTTTCGTTTTGGCATCATTTTTGGCCCAGATGCTCCTTAGTGTTTGCGGAGATGTTGGGCTGAATTTTGAGAGTCTGGTGCCTTCGTGTGCTGCGTGGTAGGCATTTTGTGTTTCTCCTCAGAGAGGGCTCTTGTTCCCTGCAGCATTCTCTGTGAATTGTGCACTGAGAGGAGGTGGGCATATCTTCCTGGGTACCTCCTCTCTTCAGAAGCCTTCCTCCTCGGGGGCGTGGCTTAGGTGCCGGAGGGAATGGACGCTGCTTCGAGAGGCTCCGGGAGGACGTAGAGTGTCGGGACTCCTCCGGGCCTCCAATGCGGACGAGGTGATTCCGGGACCGCTTTTCCATGCAGCGGAACCTCTTCGGCGTGGATTGCCGATATCGCGGAGACGCAGGGTGAGCGTGCAGTATGTTTTTGACGGCTCTGAGGAAGTTCGCGGCTCGTCGCTGAGTCGCGGCGGCCATTTTGCGTTTCTGCCGCTCCCCGCGCTTTCAGCTCAACTTGGAAAAATGTTTTTAAAACAAGCAATGGACGATTTTGAATGCCTGTTTCCACCTCCTCCTAACTTTTATGGGAAATGAGTGTATTTCTACAAGTTTAGACGAACTTTCATGTTTCCTCAGAGAGGATAAATGTCTTCCTGGACGCCATTTTGATTTTCTTCTTGAATTCATCTACCAGTTGGTTTTTCCTTCGCCCACTTTAAGCAGTGCTGTTTTTTGGTCTTCAGGGTCACTGTTTCTACATGGAGGTTGAGTCTGTCCTTCGCTTGTGTTGATTGAATTTATTAAATCTCCTCGGCTTTACTCAGTGCTCTCTTGGGCGCCATTTCACTGTCCTGCCTACAACTGCCAGTTATTTTATTAACTTGTCTGACGACAATGGCTCGCTCCAACCGCAGTACTACACAACAAATTAATGCTAGTAGCACGTCGTTAGAGGACAGTAACCCTTTCAGTGTGTTGCAGGAAGATATGGATGAAAATCCTAGTGACTCTGTTGGGATAAAAAGCTCCTCTTCTAGTAGTACTCGCCCAGGTTCTAAAATGAACTCTAAAATACCTTCCACATCAGGAAAGAGAGTGAAGACAAACCCTCCTTCTCCCTCCAACTCTTCCTCCTCCATTTCTATGGAACTCTTACTTGAGGAGATACGCTCGCTCAAACCATATATGGCCGAAACAAATGCACGTCTTCAAAACCTTGAAGATAATTGGTCTCATACCGAGCAACAAGTAGCAGACCTTGACAGAAGAGTAACCGCAGTGCAGGGAATCTCAGCTCAGGTTCCAGGTATGCATACAGAAATACAGCACCTTAAACAGCAGGTTGAAAATTTGGAAAACCGCAACAGGCGCAACAACCTACGTATTAACGGCCTTGCGGAAGGTCTCGAAGGCCCTGATCCTATATCCTTCTTTCAAACCTTTCTGCCAACGCTTCTTGGTCTCCCAAATTCTCCTTCATTAAACATTCAGCGAGCTCATCGTTTAGGTCAACTCTCTCGCTCTTCCACCTTCTCATCAACGCCAACGAAACCTCGAGGTGTTATCCTTTATTTCCTAGAGTACACAGATCTGGTCAAAGTTATCCAAGTTGCCAAACAGAAGGGGAAGCTTACCTGGAATGGTTCCAACCTCTTTCTAGCGCAAGACTACGCCAAAGCCACTGCAGACCGCCGTAAACAGTTTTTGAACATGAGACCTGCTCTTCGTTCCCTGAACGCTCGATATGGATTGTTTCATCCTTGTCTCTTTAAAGTAACTTATAATAACAAAACGACGAATTATGAAGATCCTGCGCTCCTTCAACAATTTCTGAACACCTGCGGAGTTGACCCCATGGACATTCCCCGTTTATAACGGTCTTGAATATCCCATCAATATGTGTTGTTAATTGTATTTATCCACCTTTCCAATTGTATCTGGTCTTGTTCTGAGGCACCTTCCTAATGTCTTCCTTTTCTTTTTATCAGGTGCGGTCTTGTGATCCTTTGTGTTATAACTTCTTCGTCGTAGGCCTGGAGGTCGCTCCCCCTTGCTGCATCCCCTTGGAGTCCTCCGTCCGGTGTGCTACCTCCCTAATGTGGCTCCTCCACCCCCATTTTCATTGTCTCTGTGTGGTATGTCTTTTTGAAATCTTTATGCATCATCAATTGTTGTTTGATTTGTCTTGTACCCCTGTTCAATGTTTTCTTCCTTCATATCCTTTTTTCTTTTCTTCTCTTTTCCTTTCTTTCTCTTCCCTTCTTTCCTTCATTACCTTTCCCCTTTTTCATTTTATTTTTGGAGATATTTCTTCTACCTCTCCCTTTTTTCTCTTTTCAATCTGGAATCTTTTCTATCTCATTCCTTATGGTCTCACTTTCTATCTTCCTTCCAGTAATGAATTTAGATTTTTTAGTTTCTACATAATAATTGTTCGTGTTCAATTCATCTGGTTACAATTTTGTTCCCTTTTTTATCATTTGTTTAGATATAAACTTAATGTATTTATTGTATGCATGATAATTGTTCATATCAACGTTGATTGGTTGCTATTAGAGTAGTTACATGGAATGTTAAGGGATTGAATAACCCCATTAAAAGACAACGGGTACTATCCCACTTAGCTAAAATACATACCGACATAGCATTAATTCAAGAGACTCATCTATCTGATACTGAAGCCTCTAAATTGAAACGATGTTGGGTTGGAAATGTTTTCTTTTCTCAAGCCTTAGGTAAGAAAAATGGAGTCGCTATTTTATGTCACAAAAAGTACCAGGTATCAATTACTCATCAAGAATGTGATTTGGAAGGTCGTTGGATCATAGTTAAACTTCTCTTAAATCAAATTCCTTTGGTCCTTTTTAACATTTATGCCCCAGTTGCTGTTGATAATGTTTTCTGGACTCAAATATCTGAGAAGCTCCTTTTATTTGACGATGATTATATTATTTTTGGGGGCGATTGTAATCAGGTTTTTGACCCCATATTAGATAGGCATTCTTCAGTTAGATTCTCTAATACCAAGATGCACTCCCAATTTACATCTGCCATTAGACGAAAATCCTTAGTTGACATTTGGAGACTTTGTAATCCTGATACCCGAGAATATAGTTTTTACTCCCCTTCCCATCACTCACAATCTCGAATAGACTATCTCTTTTTCAGTAAATCCCTGTCCCAACAGGTGTCCCATTCCGAAATTGGATCTATCCTAATTTCTGACCATGCTCCAGTTTCTGTTGATTTTGATTTGTTACCTTTTACTCCGCACTCACGTAGATGGCGCTTCAATAATTCCTTACTATTGGATCCTAATTTCTCAAGCCAATTCGCCTCCTTTACTTCTGAATTTTTTTCCATCAACTCTACTCCGGATTCTACTCCTGTTGTGATCTGGGACTCCTTTAAAGCTACAGCCAGAGGCTTTATCATAAATTATGTTTCCCAGAAGAAGAAACTCTTTGATGTTAAGAATACCCAATTACTTGCTGAGATCAAACAACTGGAGTATACTTATTATCATTCCAATTCTGAATCTTCATTAAAAAAGCTAATTGATGCAAAATTTAAGTTTAATAAATCTTCCACTGAAGCCGCTTCTTCATATCTTTTAAAAAGTAGTGCTCGTTATTATGGAGGTCAAAATAAAATGGGGAAATTATTAGCAAATTACTTGAAAATACGACGGCATAGGACTAAGATTGAGTCTATACGGAATTCCGCTGGTTTATCCTTATTCAAAGATAATGACATTCTAAACGAGTTTGCTTCTTTTTATAAATCTCTATACACTCCCGAACTTCAACCGACTCCAACCAATCTCTCTACTTATTTTCAATCTATTGATCAACCCCCAAGTCATGATACTGATTTTGCATCTTTAGAAAAGGATATCACGCTTTCTGAAATTACTCATGCAGTATCTCTTTTAAAAAGGGGAAAGGCTCCTGGTCCAGATGGATTTACTATTGAATTTTATGCGCATTTTGCTAGCCTTCTTCTCCCACGTCTTCTTTTACTTTTTAACTCGTTTACCACAGCAGGCGCCTCTTCAGGTACCTTTCAGGAAGCAATGATTTGCTTAATACCTAAAGATAACAAAGATCCTTCACTTTGCAAAAACTACCGCCCAATATCCTTAGTTAACCTTGACTATAAGTTATTTGCAAAAATTCTTGCTCTTCGTATTGATCCCATTTTACCTAACCTTATCGGTTCCGAACAATCAGGCTTTATAAAAGGTCGTCTATCATCTGATAATTCCAGAGTCTTTTTAATATCCTTAGTAAAGCCCCTTCTCTCAATTATCCTATTGCAGCTATAACGTTGGACGCTGAGAAAGCATTTGATAGAATTGGATGGGATTTCATGTTTCAGGCGCTAAAATGGATAGGGTTTCCTCCTAAATTAATATCTCTTATATCATTATTGTATTCCGGTCCTAAAGCTTCTATTTTTGTTAATGGGAAGACCTCAGATTATTTTCCGCTTCTTAGGGAGTTCGCCAAGGATGCCCCCTCTCTCCTCTTTTATTTATAATAGCATTGGAACCTTTTTTAACTCATATTAGACAAGACGCTCAAATTTCTGGCTTCTGTCTTGACACCTCTCAGGTTAAGATGTCTGTTTATGCAGACGATATTCTTTTTATTGTTCCAATCCCTCTACGTCCATTCCTGCCTTTATGAAACAGGTTGATATATTTTCTCTATTATCCGGTTATCGTCTCAACTTAGACAAATGTGAAGTTCTCCCCCTCAACGTACTTTGCCTTAAGCAAGACTTCATTTCTTCTGGCTTTTCTTGGAATACTTCCAAGATAAAATATCTGGGCCTGTGGTTTTCTTCTAATATTACCGAAACACTAAAATTAAATTTTGCCCATATATCCAAAATGTTATCCGACTCTATTGATCGCTGGCACCCGCTTTTTCTATCTTGGTGGGGACGGCTAGATTCTATTAAGATGATGCTTTCTCCTCTAGTTCTATATATTATTTCCATGATTCCTGTCCATATTCCTGACTTTTACTTTAAGAAAATAGATTCTCTTTTAACAAAGTTTCTTTGGAAAAACAAACCTCCCCGAATAGCTCTATCCGCTCTGAAGGCGGACAAGACTTCTGGTGGACTTAAATTCCCTGATTTCAAAAAATATCATTATACTTTCTCTTTAAAACAATCTTCCCGTTGGCTTTCTTTCGATCGGTTTATATACCCTCCAATCTGGTTAACTATAGAAAACTGTTTTATATCTCCCTTCAGTTTTAAGGAATCTTTAGCTTTTACTAACAATATCTCCTCCTTTCGAACTCCAATCATCTCACACACTCGTAAAATCCTTGCACCATTATTACCCTCCTCCTTTCCTTCATATTCTTCACTAGATCAACAACCCATTTGGCACAATAATCTTTTACGTATCAAGAACCGCACTATTTATTGGAAATCCTGGAGAGGTAAGGGAATATTTTGGATTTCACAATTATTACTTAATAATGTTCCTTTATCCTTTTCGGATCTTCAAACACAATTTTCTCTTCCTTCCACTTGTAGGACTCAATATGATCTTTTATGTCCTTCCCTCTCCCTTTACCTTGATACTTTACCATCGACGTCGTCTCCTTCCTCCAGATGTTCTTTGTTATTTCCCTTAATATTTACCTCCTCCTCAGCTTCATCACTTTATAAATGTTTATCTATTCCTTCTGATAGAAACAAAACAAAGGGCGAGTTGGCTTGGGAGAAGGACCTTGCGGAATTTTGGACAACCCCTTTCTGGGATAAGTTGTGGCTCAAGATACACAAGACTTCCAGAGCTGCTAATACTTCTCAAACCCTTTATTTTGTATACCAACGTCTTTTATTTACTCCTGCAAAATTAGCTTCCTTTTCAGCTAACTCTACCTCTACCTGTTGGTCTTGTTCTTGCAATAATGCTGATCTTAAACACATGCTTTTTAATTGTCCCCCAATACACACTTTTTGGCAATTAGTCTGGTCCCAGATTAACAGAATTTTTAGTACAAAAATTCCTTTCTCTCCTACCAATGTTTTTCTAGGCTCTTTATCACCTAACTGGCCCCAATCTCCTGCTAATTTTAAAATAGTGGATTTGCTATTGGCAATTGCTTTTCACTTAATAACTTCTAATTGGAAACAAGCAGATAAAGTCACGTTTAGAGCTTGGTGGAATGCAGTTTGTTTTCATCATAGACTTGATACCAGTTATGTCTCCCCCATTTCCCTGTCCATTAAAAGGGATATTTTGTGGCTCCCTATATCCACATACCTAACATATAGTGCCTCTCACAGTAACCCATCAGTACTTACTTCAGATGAGGTTCGAAAACCTCCTTGATATCCTGGTTGTCTTCTCTTTCTTTATTGCAATAGGTTCATATTAATAATCCCTTACATGCTTTTTTCCTTAATACAATAATTGTTTTATATCTCTTTAATTGTGTTTATGCATACAGATATTTTATTACATGTGCTATTCTTCCTTCCAGATTATAATAGTATAATGTTTATAATAGTAGATGTATTTTCCCTTTCCCTTCCCTCCCCCGTCTTTTCTTCTCCCTTCCCTCTCTTCTTCCCTTCCCACTTCCTCATAGAATGATTTCTAATAATTTTTTCTTCATATGTATTGTACTTTAAGGTACATGTTGTACTTTCTTATATTTTATTGATCTTTGATGAATAAACTTAAACTTAAAAAAAAAAGAAGCCTTCCTCCTCTTAAAGGGATTTTTTCCTGCCTCTTGATTGCTGCAACTTCTTTCTTCAGAAGGTTAAAGGGATTTTGTCCTTTTTTATTATTCATTGAAGCTTTATTGATACATCCTTTAAGACTTTCTGGAGCTGTTTTTGATTCATTAATTATAATATTCTGACAGAAAGCCATACTACACTTCAAAATCTCTGCTATTTGTAGTGTAATTTATTTTCTGTTACTTGCCTGCTCTCTGTTTAACGGTATGGAGTCCAAATTGGTGTCAAATAAGCGTAAAGAAGCTGTTTCACCTCCTCCTACCAAATCCAAAGCTATTGATTTACAAGATAATTCATTGTCAAAAATTTTGGAGGAAATTCAAGCTATTCATATTAATACCGACACTATTTCTTCAGATATTAAAAATATTCAGAGAGATATGGCGTCACTATCGATGAGAGTCGCAGATAATGAGATTAAAATTCGTGACAATACTAAAGCCATTACAACTATGGGGCCGATTCCGATCTCGGTCGGAGGCGCACCCAATACCATTCGGTCGGGAAAAAAGCCATGCGAAAGCCTGTTTCCCGACCGATCCGTACAGCACACCCAACGAGTAAGTACGATGCGCACAACAGCACAGAATCCGGCCGAGCCGTACTCACCCAAACCAGGTCCTGTTCCCCGACCGAGGCGAATCCGGAAACGCTGAATCGAGTCGCACGGAAGGGAAAATGCAGCTCCGTCCGGCCGAACAAGTACGATGCGCTTTCCGTACGCGCCGAACCCGTCGCTACGCACGGCACGTCAAAGCATCCGGGAGAGGCACACATAAGCTCCGATTCGCGCCACAACACGATCCACGGCTACGAGACGAACACGCCAGCGACGAGGATGACGCGAAGCGACGAGGACGACGCGAAGCAACGAGAAGGACGAACGACACGAACCAACCATGAATCCCTTCGTCCCGATCATACCAATATTCTACATTTACTACCGGAACAGGCACGGACGCGTACGGCGCAGAAGGTAAGTCAGACACCAACCACAAAACACATACAACACGTACACGACACATCACACACACACAGAGGGATGCAGAATATACTTACACCAGCAACAGCAGCACCATAGGGGCGGGATGCCCATCACCAATGCCACATATGCACACAGGGACCTGAATGCGCACCACCACCCCTACCCAGGGGGGGCAGGAAGCCTACCACCACCCTGAGCCAGGGGGGGCTGGATGCCCACCACTACTACCACCCTCACCCAGGGGTGGCTGGATGCCTACCACTACTACCACCCTGAGCCAGGGGGGGCTGGATGCCTACCACTACTACCACCCTCACCCAGGGGGGGCTGGATGCCTACCACTACTACCACCCTCACCCAGGGGGGCTGGATGCCTACCACCACTACCACCCTCACCCAGGGGGGCTGGATGCCTACCACCACCCTTAGCCAGGGGGGCTGGATGCCTACCACTACTACCACCCTCACCCAGGGGGCTGGATGCCTACCACTACTACCACCCTGAGCCAGGGGGGGCTGGATGCCTACCACTACTACCACCCTCACCCAGGGGGGGCTGGGTGCCTACCACCACCCTTAGCCAGGGGGGGCTGGATGCCTACCACTACTACCACCCTCACCCAGGGGGGCTGGATGCCTACCACTACTACCACCCTGAGCCAGGGGGCTGGATGCCAACCACTACTACCACCCCCACTCATAGGATGGACAATGCATGACACAACCAGCACACCACAACCTAGGGAATGCAAGAAGAAGACATCCCCCAACACCATGACAAGCGTGTGTAGACTGTGTCAAATGCCTACAACACCGAACATGACTTTGAACATACAATGTGACCCCCTAGCACATGTGCCACACATATATGTGTGTGGCACCCACAATGCAAGCAGGCCATGACCATTGTGGCAATGGGGTCCAAACCCCCATCATCACAGTGACCAAAATGTAAGTGTGGGGTCCATAGCTGAAGCACATTTTGAACATTGTGGCAATGGGGTCCAAACCCCCATCATCACAGTGACCAAAATGTAAGTGTGGGGTCCATAGCTGAAGCACATTTTGAACATTGTGGCAATGGGGTCTAAACCCCCATCACCACAGTGACCAAAAGGTAAGTGTGGGGTCCATAGCTGAAGCACATTTTGAACATTGTGGCAATGGGGTCTAAACCCCCATCATCACAGTGACCAAAATGTAAGTGTGGGGTCCATAGCTGAAGCACATTTTGAACATTGTGGCAATGGGGTCCAAACCCCCATCATCACAGTGACCAAAATGTAAGTGTGGGGTCCATAGCTGAAGCACATTTTGAACATTGTGGCAATGGGGTCCAAACCCCCATCATCACAGTGACCACAATGTAAGTGTGGGATCCATAGCTGAAGCACATTTTGAACAGTGTGGCAATGGGGTCTAAACCCCCATCACCACAGTGACCAAAAGGTAAGTGTGGGGTCCATAGCTGAAGCACATTTTGAACATTGTAGCAATGGGGTCCAAACCCCCATCATCACAGTGACCAAAAGGTAAGTGTTGACAAAGAAAGAGGTGCAACTGCCAAACTGCATGGATGATTCCTGGTCACAGAACAAAAAACACATCAGTGGCAAAGTAGTGTATGTGTCCCATTGCAACATAAATTGGGTGAGCCAAATACTGCAGTGCAAATAAGACATACCTTTGGCCATGTGCAGACAAACAACACCCATGGGGGCTGACACCGTCAACATTCATCAATGACACAATGACAGAAGTGACCATCAGAATGCAGACCCACATATTTGCACCAATGGGCACACAAATGCAGATACCCTGTGGAGACTGCAGATGTGAGGTGAACAGATAACATACCTTGGCAGCAATGGGACACACAAACCATGATCATTGTGCTGACCGATGACCTAGGAGTCCCAGGGACAGCAGGGGAAACCCACAAAACTACATACAGCCAATGGCACACCCAAGATATGCCAATGCAGTGGTGCAGATGCACAAACACAAACAGGCAGACCCACACTGCACATCATACACAACAGGTGAGGGGGGGGGGTGCCAGTGTCCCCAGGCAACCACACAACACATGAGGAGACCTGAATACCAATCATACAGATGTGCATACAGTGCCACAAAAAGGTAACTCATGGATCCAATTCCCCTATGTGGGCAAGCAGGCATTGTCAGATGAGAGGGAGCACAAATCACACATGTCACACAGGCACGTAGGGACAGCAACTGACACAGCAAGACACAGACACACCACAGCACCACCCCCAGGGCCCCCACAATGTGGTGACCCTGGGCTGCATTACAATCCCACTGTGATGACAAAGCTAAATGTGGTTCACACTGTGAACCACAGTCATGTGTCCTGAGCAACAAACTACCATCACACCTACACAAGCACAAATCAATCAGCATGGCCAGTAAGCCAAGGCCAACATGGAGGCAGGGGCCTAGCCGGGCAACAACTCTCATCTGCACACACTCAACACCACACCCCTCGACCTCCAACAATGTGCAGCAGTGAAGTACACATGCACTGGTGACATTGCACATGCACCCATGACTATTCCATGGTGGTGGGTGGGAACCAAGGTGCAGAAACACATCACACATGGCCACTCAACAAGACTCCTGAATGTCTGACACACTGCACACTACGCTGTACATGGACATGACGGCAATACCACACCAACCAATGGGATCCCATCCACAGTCACACACCAATGAAGAAGCCAAGGTCACCCACAAAGAACACACATAGACAACAACCAACATTGCAGCCCGGACCCTGAGGAGTGCCAGCAGTCACACACACAACGTGTCACAATCACTGAAAGATAACACAAACTGGAAATCACATGACAGGGGCAAACAACAAGTGCCAAGGGGAAACCTGACTGTGACCCATCTGCGTCTGCACACAAACTCAGCCCTGACAGCAAACACACCTATGGGTGACACCCTGATGACCAGTAATGTGCCATGCACCCACATCACAGAGAACCCAGGGAGAATACTTGGGGGAACATAGGTCAACTCAGCTAGCATCACAAACAGGTACAACACTAGGGATCACAGCATGCACAGCTAAACGGAAGTGAACACACAGACATGCACATACAACACACACCTTGGGCGCAGGCAATGTCACAGGAGTACACACTGCCATGAGGGGACTCCACTCCTGTGTGAGGAAAGCTGTGCCATATGTTGCCTCAGTAGGGCCCCATCATGTCAGCTGAGCACTTGGTCACACAATCAACAATTAGCACCAAATGAGGGCTCCCGTAACATCAGCCTGGTCATGGAAGTGCCAACGGAATCATCATCACAGATCCAACACACTTGTATAGCAATGTTGCACTGACAACACAGATGAGTCCTTCCCCATTGATGCCCAAACCTGCATGTCCAGTGGAGATGGCCACACGGTCAGGGAAGTAGACGAATTGAACAATGGCAGGCACAACAGATGTGCAGGGGTGGAAGCCACAGATGTGAAATAGCTAATCTAAGTAGGAAATCCCATTGCCAAATACTGAACACATGACACCCTCAGATGCTGCTATGGATGACATGGATACACCACAGGATAGGACACATTCCCCCTGGACCACATGGGTTCCTGCACAGTAACACTTCATTATCATGAGACCAAATATCACCATCACTGCAGCAAGGGCATGGTTAGCATCATCAACAACATGTACATCAGAAGCATAAGCACTAGAGAACAGAAAGTTGCTTTATTCAGCATATGTGTGGAATGAAAACAAAGTACAGAAAAAAAAACAAAGGCCAATGGCCAGTCCATTGTAAAAGTCCAAACAGGGTGACAGTGGCAGATGTCACCCTACGCATGCCTGCACAAAACCAGGGACAATCCACTAGGAGGGGCAACCGGGGGTAGGCCAGGCACCGCAGGGACAGGATCAGGGCTCACCAGGAGGAAGCAGGGAAGGGGTGGTGGGTGCTGGAGAGCCACTGACAACTGCAGTGGAGGTGTCTGACATGGTGTGTGCCGGCACAACTGGGGGCATGACTCAGATGTTGTGGGTGCCGGCACGACTGCAGTGGACCCTGCAGATGGAGTGGACAGGTCCGCCACTGCAGTGCCCAAGTCAGACAGGGTGGTAGTGGACTCCACTGCAGTGCCTACCACCAGGGGAGGAGAATGGGGAACAGGCAAGGTGGGCTGGACAGAGGGGAGGACACCCTCACCACATCAGTGGCACAGACAAGCGCAGCGGGGGGTGTGGTGCCGGGAGAGCAAGTGCCAGGGGGAGAAGGTCGGATCCTCTTGGGGATGGTATATCTGTGGGTGGGGGAACCTGGGGCAGGGTGTGGTGGGGGTACCTGTGGAGTGGGGGCCTGAGGGATGGAGGAAGGAGACCTGGTGCTTGAGCTGCAGGGCGGCGGCGGGGTCTTGCTCTTACCACTCCGGGGGGACTTGCGGGTGGGGGCCTCAGTCTGTCTGCACCTGGGGGAGGGTGTCCGGGGGCGAGGGCACTCTGCTCTGTGTGGGGGGGCTTCCTCTTCCCCCTGGATGCTGGAGCAGCTGGATCGGAGGGGAAGAGGCCAAGGTCACTGAGGAAGAGGCGCTGGGTCTTTGGGGTTGCAGGTGAGGCAAGGGAGGGTGTTTTGGAGGGAGAGGCAACTGAGGACTGCGCAGTGCCCGTGGATGCGTGTGTGTGTAGCAGGGCCCCATCCCCTGTGAGTCTGGTTTCAGTCCCCTGACTGTGCGTGCGTGTGCGTTTTGTTTGTGGCGTGTGTGTCTGTGTGCTGGACATTTGTGTGCTGGTGTGTGCCTGTGCCGGTGTGTGTGTGCTTGGGACGGGTAAGGTGCTGGGGAGTGTGGATGGAGCAGAGGCAGGAGGGGTGAGGGACTGTCTGAGGAGGGACACTGCTGCCGTCAGGGAGGAGTCCATGGACCTATTGCCCCTCTGTAGGTCAGACATGCCCGATGAGATGCCCTCCATGAACGACACCAGCTGAGTCAACAGAGCGGTGTGCACATGGAGGACACTCAGCATGGCTGTCTGCCCTACATGGAGCTGGCGAAGGAGGTACACAGACTCCTCACTCAGGGCAGCAGGGGACACAGGGGCAGGGGGTGCGGTGCCTGGCCCAAAGGAGACACGCTCCCGAACATGGGAGCCTCCACGGACCTGGGGAATGGGAGCCGATGGGAGGGCGGTGGTGGTGCTGGTGGTGACAGGGACAGCAACACTAGCTGGGGTGTGGTGGCTGCTGACACCCGCCTCCATAAGGGAGTCATCCTCTGAGTTGCTCTGGTCCTCAGCTGAGGTGGATGGTGCTGAGGACTCCTCGGTGTGGCTCCCCTCGCCCTCCGTGCCACTGTGTCCCTCTGACCACTCCTCGGCTGCTGACCCAGTCTGGCTCTCTGGCTCCTCCTGGTCCGTGGAGCTGTCCCCTTCCGTGGCCGTGGATGTATCTGCAAACAATGGGGAAACAGACAGACATCAGTCACCTGCACCAAACGCACACACCACTGTGAGCACAGCACATTACAGAGCAAGCCCTGGCATCATTAGTTGTACATTGCTAAAAGTGCCCTAACTGAACAGGAGAAGCCAATTGTCAGTCTGATGCCAAGCATGGCACTCACATCCCACATGGCCTTGCACCCATCTGTCTGGTGTCTGTTGGATTGCAACACCCCAGTGTGGACACATGCACCAAGTACACAGTAGTTGGACAGTGCAGAGGACACGGTGTGGCATGTGGACATGCACACATCACAGCTCTTGCCACTGAGTCAGTACAGGTTTCCGGATGAAAGGGATGCCCAGAGTCAAATAGGAAATGCATGTGATGCATACCAGCGACAGACACCATGATGCACCCATGTCCTGATAGCCATCGCCACAATGGTGTGCATGTAGCACATGTCACTCCCCTGCAGGATCACCAATAAGTAGACACATGCCATGTCAGAGGCATGACTGCTAAGTCATACATCACTGTCTCAGTGATGTATGACTTGGCAGCCAGACAACAACACTATGCACTGTGTCACAATAGTAGGTCATGGGGAATGCAAGTCCTGGAGCTGCACAAGTGCACATGTACATCCCCCACACAACACATCATCTTAACCCTCATCTGTCCAGGTCATACCTATTGGACATATGGGAGACCTGTGACACTACCCTCTGAACCTGAGCCCCTCACAATCTGCTGTGAATGGGGAACAGCTGCCTGAACTTCACATTCGCATACCCCAGTCTGCACGGGCAGCTGATCAAACACCTATGTGACACACAAGTATCGTCTCCTATGGTCACATCTCCCGGGGCATGCTGAGCCCCTACCAAGAAACACCCCAGCAGTCCTGGCAACTAATCCACAGCACACTGACACAGAGGCAGACACCTGAGGGGTCAAATCACTGCGCACAATGTGTCAGCTGATACACGGGAGTGGGAGTACAGAGTGCATTGCATGGCCTGGAGTAGGCATGACTGTCCTGCTCCACATGAATGAGGGATGAGCCCTGGACAGTGGATAGCTGGCTATGTATGTGTGACACACGTAATCTGCACACTCCTGGGGCCCAAACATTGTTCCCACCCGCTGCATGGGCGTGTGCCACATACCCCAGGCACATGTGGTGGCTCAGCTCAGCAAGTGGACCGCATATCAAAGCAACACGCAGATCACATGTCCAAACCCAGGCGTTGTGTGAACAATGGACCCACCCATGATGCCCACAACAGAGTTAGGGAAACAGATGCTGTCCCCACCTTTAGTGAAGCAAACTGCAAGGACACAGTCCCAAGTGACACAATTCCCTGAATGTAAGGGCCACACCTGGGTATCAGATGAGCAGTGGGCAGTGCACAATAGAGGGACATGGCTCCTGGACAACATGACTGCTGCACTGTGGCAGTTGAACCAGGCCAGAGGAGGGCACACAGCATGTAATACAGAGTTCACAGTGCAGTCTTTGACTCACCCCCTCCTTGCTGCTGTCTGGCCTTCAGCTGCCCATCCAGGTCTGGAAACACCACCGCCAAGATCTGGAGCATGTGGGGGGTCAGGGTCCGTGTTCCGCCCCTCCTGCGAGGAGGCGACAGCTTCAGCTGGACCGGTGCAATCCTCCGGGTCCAGCCCCGAAGGTCCTACCACCTCTTCTGGCAGTTGCGGATCTGGCGCTTGTAGACCCCCACGGACCGGACAGCTGGACGATGTCCTTCCAGATCTCCTGCTTCCGATGGGCATTAACCTGTCAGGATGACAAAGTGAAAAGGCCATTACTACACATGCAACATATCCGTGCATGACACAGTTGTATATACATGTCTCAATCACAGGGGCACATGATGTACACAGGCAGTGCAAAGCTGCCCATGGACAGTTTGCCAGACGTCACTACATGGTATCATTGCATGGGAAGTAAAACCTTGTTCAAATGCACTGTCACTGCACCATACCTGTCCAGTGCATGTCACTACACACTATGGGGAGTGACAACTACTCAGTGAGCCTGCTAGCCAGTGGCGTGCAGACTTTCAGCCTTGCTAGTCAGGCAATATGCACATTCAGAAAGGCAGTGCACAGAACACTCACCTGCTCCCCTGGTGTCCCATACAGCTTGCTGTACTGTGGAAGTAGGCTGTCCAGCAGGGCCTGGTTCTCCTCAAGGCTGAAGGCTGGGGCTCTCTCCACAGTACGTGCCATTGCAGGGTCCAGAGGGGCAGAGACAGCAGCAGTGCAGTGGCAGATGTCGTCCTGGAGCATGTAGTGCAGGCAAGTGTGCTCTCAGGGGAACAGCCATCAATATATATGTGCTGGAGAGGCAGATACTGTCCCTTGTGTCCAAAGTGATAGGTCCAAGTCGTTTGCATCTTCTGAATCTGGCCAATCCATGGAATAGCAGCACCAAAACACGCCCACAGCATCCTTCAAATCTTCAACTTCATGACAAACATGATTTTGCAACATTGTTGTGGGTGACCAACTGAATTTCCAGCAACCGACTCGTTCGAAATTCGAAAACACGTCCGTTGGCAGGCAAGGCCATTGTCAATGGGTGCGCACCGATCGGTCCATTGCGGTACAACGCGTACAGGGGTACAACGCGTACCCGCACACATTGATGAATGCAATGGGCCGGCCGGGGGCACCGATCGGTCCATTGCAGTACAACGCGTACAGGGGTACAACGCGTACCCGCACACATTGAATGCAATGGGCCAGCCGGGGGCACCGATCGGTCCATTGCAGTTCAACGCGTACAGGGGTACAACGCGTACCCGCACACATTGAATGCAATGGGCCGGCCGGGGGCACCGATCGGTCCATTGCAGTACAACGCGTACAGGGGTACAACGCGTACCCGCACACATTGAATGCAATGGGCCGGCCGGGGGCACCGATCGGTCCACTGCAGTACAACGCGTACAGGGGTACAACGCGTACCCGCACACATTGAATGCAATGGGCCGGCCGGGGCACTGATTGGTCCATTGCAGTTCAACGCGTACAGGGGTACAACGCGTACCCGCACACATTGAATGCAATGGGCCGGCCGGGGCACCGATCGGTCCATTGCAGTACAACGCGTACAGGGGTACAATGCGTACAGGGGTACAACGCTTACCCGCACACATTGAATGCAATGGGCCGGCCGGGGGCACCGATCGGTCCATTGCTGTTCAACGCATCACTGTACATGTGACTGGCATATGTCAGCATGCCTGTCTCAGATGGACATATGCCAGCCACAGATAGCTCCCAAGGGAGTGAGGGGCACACCTACATCACGACAGCCTGTCCAAACTTTATCATAAGGCATGTAAGGCTGCATTTCCTATTGTGTGTATGTTGGTGTACATGTTGTCCTGTGGGTGTCACCTGTGGGCAGCCACCCCCAGGCTGTGCACGTGTTCATGGGGACAGGATCCTGGGTGTTACGTGTACATGACCACTGTGATGTGCAACTGTTCATATCTGTGCATGTGCCATGGTCACATTTCACGGTGGTGTATGTGTATGTCATGTCACATACCCCGTGAGTCCCATGTGGGACGGTATGTTTGAGCCAGGGTGTCCCAGTGGCACAATAGTGATGGTCCTCCACAGTCTTTGTGCATGTAGTGTTTACAATGTCTCTGATTTCATGTGCACAATGGGAGACAGTCTCCACATCCACGTTGTGTGTGCATGGACTTTGATGTTGTGCGTGTGTGTGTCACAGACGTCCATGTCTGTCCTGCCGTGGCAAGTGGGACCACTACCTGTGGGGGTCATGGTTGTTTTGCTGTGGTGTATACATGATACTCCATGTAATGCCAGTGTCCATGTGGCAATACAGGGTCCCTGGGAATGTACCTGTCGTTGAGCTGTGGTGCCTGGGGCACATCTGTCCTCACATGTCACTGTGGGGGGTGATTGTGACACGGCAGCAGGAGATGGGAACTGTGACACGGCCTCATGATATCCAATGGGCCAACCTGGGACTAATTGATGCCACCTGTTGGACCGTGTTGACAGATGTTGGCCATGTATGTACCATACATGTCCTTACGGAACTGCACACTTCATGTAGTTGTGCCTCATAATGATGTATGTTGGGATATTGAGTGTGTTCAATGCCGCATATGTGGGGTGACTGACAATCTTGCTTACTTCTCCTCTGCACTGCAGGGCTCCTGCTGTCCATCGACCATTCCCAGACCTGGCAACGATGGTGGAGCAGGACAGCATCCGACGGTACCGCTTCACCAGGCAGCTGATTGAGGATTTGGCAGTGCAGTTGTCCCCACATTTGCAGCCTGGCCGGCCGTATCCTACAGCGCTGACCCCCAAGGTGAAGGTGATGGCAGCCCTACACTTCTTTGCCACCGGTACCTTCCAACATACTGTGGCGACTGCTGGTGGGATGTCACAGACCATGTTGAGCCGTGTGCTCCGCGATGTTTTGGCGGCAATGTTGCTATTCCTGAACCGGTACATCTATTTCCCTAGACTGCAACGACTCACTGACGTGAAGAGTGACTTTTATGCCCTGGGGAGGATGCTGCATGTCATTGGCTCCATTGATGGGACACATGTGGCTTTGGTACCACCACAGCCCCAGGAGCAGGCCTACAGGAACTGCAAGCACTACCACTCGGTCAATGCACTGGTGGTGTGTCTTGCAGACATGACCATCACACACGTGTGTGCCCGTTTCCCAGGTTCAGCACACGATGCCTTTGTGATGAGGAGTAGTCGCATCCCCAGGATGATGGCACAGATGCAGAACCAGCGTGCCTGGCTTGTCGGTGTGTACTGACTTTGTGCCATTGTGTGTGATCTGATCTGTAGTATTCCGCCCACTTTTCCAAGTCAGCTAATGTGCACTTGTCTGTCCGTAGGTGACTCGGGATACCCCAACATGCCGTGGTTGCTGACACCCCTCAGGAACCCTGTGACACCAGCCCAGATGCGCTACAATGAGGCACATGGTCGGACAAGGAGAGTGATTGAGCGGACATTTGGTCTCCTGAAGAGCCGCTTCCACTGCCTGGACAAGACCGGAGGGTCCCTCCCATATGCCCCTGCGAAAGTGTGCAAGATTATCATCGTCTGCTGCATGCTCCACAACCTGGCAGTGCGGAAGGAGTTGCCTCTCATCCAGGATGACAATGACCAACATCCGCCACCTGTGGAGGATCCTGGCCTGGACCACGATGCCAGTGACGATGATGATGATGATGATGAGGGTGATGTCCGCACACAGCTCATCACCAACTTCTTTAGCTGAATGTGAGTATCCTGAGGTGTCATGTCAATGATGTGAGTTGGCATGATATGTGTAGGTGGTGCTCTGGTGCTGTTGGAGTGTGTCCATGGGCTACTTGACTGGATGTGTGTTGCGATGTGTGCTTACAGGTGGGCTGTACTCCCCAACAGTGTTGACATGCTAACTTGGTTCTGGGTGGGTATCTTGTAACATGTATTGTGCATGAGTTTTGCTGTTCTGTCCTGTACTCCATTGCTTTTGACTGTGTGTCATTTCTGTCCTTCACAGGGTACTTTCAGATTCGTTTGGTCAACTGTGTCCACCGACGACGTGATTGCACTTCCAGGCTGGTAGCTGTTGTGTCCCTACAGGTGATGTGCGCCACACCCATGGACTTCCTTCCGTCTACAGTTGTTGACTGTGTGCCCGCTGCCAGGTGGGATTACCTTGCATCTGTAGTGGTTACGACATGTTGCAACTGTGTAATAAACCTGTGCTTCACTTTGTGATGTGCGTTGTCTGTGGTCACACATTTGACTGCCATTTGCTTACTGCACCTGTGGGCTACTTGACTACAACTGGGAATGGGTGTGGTGTCTGTGCATTGCACCGTCTTCCCTGGCAACATCAGTGTAGGCAATGAGTCAGATGGCCTAGGTGTGTATGTGTTGTGTAGCCCTGGTGGTGTGTCTCCCTCATATGTGTCACGTTGCCTTTACTCACATGCCTGTGTTGTACTTGCTGTTGCAGTTCGCATACACAGTGTAATTTTGCAGTTCATCATCCCCATAACAGCACCCACGTTGGAATCACAACAGAGTCAAGTATGGTGTATTAGTGTGTTTATTGTGATACATTTGTGTGAATAGTGCATAGGATGGGTAGTGCTGTACATAAATCTTGCAATCAGAAGTTCCTAGGTGAATTGAAAGTCCTGGTAGACAGAATCCCCAGTATCGGGGCCACAGTTGTCTGACACATTGGTCCAACTTGTACTCCCCATGCAATGTGTGGGAGTAGTGTTGCCGTCAACAGGGTGAACAGTCTGTGCACAAAGGTGAACATCCAGAACAGGTTCAGGCTTCCTGGGAGTTGCGCTTGGCCATCGGCCTCTCACTTGCCCCTCTTCGGACGACCCCTCTTCTTGGGGGGCCCCTCAAGTACAGGCTGCTGCGGTGCAGGGGACTCTCCGCCAGAGTCATCCTCCCTCCCTGTGGCAGTTGCAGTTTGGGCAGCACCAGATGTTGTTGGCACACAGGGAGGTGTGGACTGGTTGCTGTTCATCTGGCGGAGGCATTGTAAAATGTCCCTGTGCACCGCCGTCATCTCATGCAGTGCATCCCACTTGGACTCCACGCGGGACATGTGTGAGTCCACGCGGGACATGTGTGACTCCACGTGGGACATGTGAGAGTCCAAGCGGGCATGATGGGCAGCCTGCTGCTGTTTCATGTCTCTGAGGAGCCCCACTACCTGGCTGAGGTCTCCGGTGCTGGACTGGTACGCATCAGCTATGCGTACCAGTTGTGGGTCATCATGCACACCAGCAACCTCTGCAAGCAGCAACCTCTGTCTCCCACCCCTCCCACCACCCCTGCTGACATGTGCAGTGCGTGCAGTGGCACGCACAGATGACCCTGGTCTACCTTGGGGGTTGGTGGTGGTGGTGGTGGTGTCCATGGCCCCAGGTTGGTCCAGGGTCCCTGTGCTGGTGTTGCTCCTTGTTCTGTCCATGTCGGCAGGGATGGTATTTGTGGTGACAGTCGTTGGAGGGGTGGGTGCAGGGGGTGCAGCTGGTGGTCCTGCTGGTGCTGCAGCTGGTGGTCCTGCTGGTGCTGCATGTAGACTTGCACCGGATGTGCCAGGTTGGTCTTCTTCGTCCGAGGAGGGCAGAGGCTGTACGACGCCAGTGAGCTCCGCATCCTCTTGAGCCTGGGACTGGGACTCCTCAGCGTCTGCTGCTGTGTCCCCATCATCACCTGTTTTTGGGAGACACACACAATGTATGTTATGTTTCTGCAGGCATCAATGGTTGACACACATGACAGTTGTGACTGTGCCTCTGGGTGCGGGCCTGTACATTGCATTGTCCTAAGTCATCACAGTCAGGGGTTGATATTGGTGTGGCACATTGTCCTGCATTATTTGGGCATTTCTATGTATTTTTTGGGGTGTGAACATGGTCTGCATTGGTTGTGTTTGGTTGACAGCCGGCCCTCCTTCCCACCCACCCAGCCAGTCAGTTATCCCACCATGGACTGTGCTTGCATTGCAGGGAGTGGAAGTTGTCTCTCAGGATGTCAGTCAGTGGTGTCCTGCTGTTTGTTGGTGCACAGTTGCCAGCAGGGCCTTGTGCTCCCCACAGCAGTAGCCAGTGTCAGCCATCTTGTGAGTCCTTCTCCACTCCCTGTGATGTGAGCATGGTTCAGGGTGGTGTTGATGGGACAGTTGTGGGGGTGACCAATATCAGTGACTACGACTCCCATCATGCTATTGCCTCCACCCCCTTCCCAGCATGCCCATGCTTCCTTCCTTTTGACTCTGCTTCCCTGTGGGGTGGGCTGGCTGTGCTGACAGGATGGCTGGGAGTATTGTCCTGGCAGTTGTTTGGCTAAAAGTCCCAAGAGTGTCCCTGTGCTTCACACAACATAACCCAGGGTGGTGGTGCTTTGTGGGATCTTGTGTTAGGATGGGGGGCATTGCATTCTACCAGGTGGGTTCTGTGGAGTTTGTGTTGAGGGGGTGTGAGGGGAGGTGCTTGTGACTATGGTCAGTGCTGCAAGTCCTCCTTCCCACCCACCCAGCCAGCCAGTTATCCCACCATGGACTGTGCTTGCATTGCAGGGAGTGGAAGTTGTCTCTCAGGATGTCAGTCAGTGGTGTCCTGCTGTTTGTTGGTGCACAGTTGCCAGCAGGGCCTTGTGCTCCCCACAGCAGTAGCCAGTGTCAGCCATCTTGTGAGTCCTTCTCCACTCCCTGTGATGTGAGCATGGTTCAGGGTGGTGTTGATGGGACAGTTGTGGGGGTGACCAATATCAGTGACTACGACTCCCATCATGCTATTGCCTCCACCCCCTTCCCAGCATGCCCATGCTTCCTTCCTTTTGACTCTGCTTCCCTGTGGGGTGGGCTGGCTGTGCTGACAGGATGGCTGGGAGTGTTGTCCTGGCAGTTGTTTGGCTAAAAGTCCCAAGAGTGTCCCTGTGCTTCACACAACATAACCCAGGGTGGTGGTTCTTTGTGGGATCTTGTGTTATGATGGGGGCATTGCATTCTACCAGGTGGGTTCTGTGGAGTTTGTGTTGAGGGGGGTGTGAGGGGAGGTGCTTGTGACTATGGTCAGTGCTGCAAGTCCTCCTTCCCACCCACCCAGCCAGCCAGTTATCCCACCATGGACTGTGCTTGCATTGCAGGGAGTGGAAGTTGTCTCTCAGGATGTCAGTCAGTGGTGTCCTGCTGTTTGTTGGTGCACAGTTGCCAGCAGGGCCTTGTGCTCCCCACAGCAGTAGCCAGTGTCAGCCATCTTGTGAGTCCTTCTCCACTCCCTGTGATGTGAGCATGGTTCAGGGTGGTGTTGATGGGACAGTTGTGGGGGTGACCAATATCAGTGACTGCCACTCCCATCATGCTATTGCCTCCACCCCACTTGCCAGCATTCCCAAACTTACTTGCTTTTGTGGGGAGTTCAGTATGTGTGGGTGTGTGAGCAATGGCAAGATGGCTGACAGTGGTGTCCTGCTGTTGGTTGGTGTGCAGTTCCCAGCATGCCCTTGTGCTCCCCACGACACAGCAACAGTGTCAGACATCTTTGATGGGCCTTTCCACTCTCTGTGGGATGTGCATGCGTGAGTGTGAGCTTGCTGGGCCATGTGGTGGGGGATGTAGAGCTGTGACTACGACTCCCATCATGCTATTGCCTCCACCCCCCTTCCCAGCATGCCCATGCTTCCTTCCTTTTGACTCTGCTTCCCTGTGGGGTGGGCTGGCTGTGCTGACAGGATGGCTGGGAGTGTTGTCCTGGCAGTTGTTTGGCTAAAAGTCCCAAGAGTGTCCCTGTGCTTCACACAACATAACCCAGGGTGGTGGTTCGTAGTGGGATCTTGTGTTAGGATGGGGGCATTGCATTCTACCAGGTGGGTTCTGTGGAGTTTGTGTTGAGGGGGTGTGAGGGGAGGTGCTTGTGACTATGGTCAGTGCTGCAAGTCCTCCTTCCCACCCAGCCAGCCAGATATCCTACCATGGAACGTGCTTGCATTGCAGGGAGTGGAAGTTGCCTCTCAGGATGTCAGTCAGTGGTGTCCTGCTGTTTGTTGGTGCACAGTTGCCAGCAGGGCCTTGTGCTCCCCACAGCAGTTGCCAGTGTCAGCCATCTTGTGAGTCCTTCTCCACTCCCTGTGATGTGCGCATGGTTCATGGTGGTGTTGATGGGACAGTTGTAGGGGGCAATATGTGTGACTGCGACTCCCATGATGCTATTGGCTACACTGACTTGGCCAGCATACACAGAATTCCTTCCTTTGAGTGGTCTTCACTGTGTGTTGGTGTTGTTGTGGTGGCTACATGTCTGGATGTGTTTGTTAGTTCTATTTGTGCCACTGCCTAGCTGTAGTTGTAGTTGTGTTTGTACATGTGATGGCACAGTTGGATGTGACTTTTTGATGGCATGTGTTGTGTTTATCTGACTGACATACACATTTTGGGATGATTCTGTTCTGGTTGCTGTGTAATTGCTATGAGTGCATGGTTTGACTCTCCCCTTGACAGTGATGTGTGTGTGTTTTGTGGCAGTATATTGTGTACATTTGTTGTGTACTCACCAGGCTCTGGGATGTTCTCTAGTCCATATACGCTCACTGGCGGAAGGATGGCCCGCACCTTCTCCTCCCAGGACCTGAGGTATATTGGCTTGGCAGGAGGGCCACTGCCGGTGTATTGGCTGATGATGTAGTCTTTCTTGAGCAGGTCCCGTACCCTCCTGCGCACGTCATACCACCTGTTCTGGATGTCGCTCTTTGTGCGCAGACATGGTGATTGTGCGTTCACCCTGTTGATGATCCTCTCCCACATCTTGGTTTTCTGGGAGATGGGGGTCTGTTGGACTAGTGTGCCAAACAGCTGTGGCTCTACCCTGAGGATCTCGTCTACCATAACTTCCAATTCACAATCTAGGAACTTGTGATTCTTCTTGGGGGCATGGTGATGGGTGGTGATGGTGAGTGATGTGTGTGTTGGTGTGAGGGTGAGGGTGTGTGAGTGTGTGTTTTGCTGGGTGTATGTGAGGTAGGTATTTGTTGGTGTGCTGATGGTGTGTGGCTTGTGTGAGGGATGAGCTGTGGGTGTGTGGTTGCTTTCTCTTGGGTGCTGGCAGTGGAATGGCATTTGCAAAGGATCATGGTTGTGATTTGTGTCCTTTATATGGGTGGAGTTGTGGGTGTGTCTTTGTTCTCTGTCTCCACCCCCCAGTATTTATTGGCTTAGTAATTGCTTGTTTGGCCTTTTTTGTGTGATTTTTCCTTTGTACTGTCTGTGCATGTTGGAAACGTTCTTGTGACCGAGTCGGACCCTGCATTTGTCTCGTACGGTATTCTCCGTTTCGTTCACGCTGTGTTTGTGCAGTTTTCTATGCTGCGTACGCGTCGGTCGCAGTGTTTTGTGTTGCTTCGGCTCGGTTTTGTATGCGTGTCGGTCGTACGGCTTGTCCTCCGTCCGACTCGCTCGTGAGCTTCGCGCCTTGCACCGTACTTCGCGGTTTGGAGTTCGCGTGTACGTTTCGGTCGGATTTGTTCCGGGTGCGTGTCGGTCGGTTGGATTCGCGTGTTTTTCCGACCGGATTGCTGTTTTCCGTGCGGCTCGGTCGTTCGACTTGGGTTCGGTACGTGTCGGTCGGATTTTCCACGCATTGCATCGTACTTGGCGTGTCGGGCGCCACAGGTACGTGTCGGTCGGTATAATTTCCGGGTCCGAGTCGGTCGGTGCTTTTTCCGGCCCGAATCGGAATCGACCCCTATGTCTCCACTTATTCCTCAGGTTGCTTCTCTCCAACGTTCATTACTTGATTTGGAAAATAAAAACAGACAATACAACTTACGCATATTTAATGTCCCAGAGGGAGTTGAGGGACAAAGTTGCTGTCTTTTTTGGAAAACCTTCTACCTAAACTGTTAAATGTCAAATTTCCAGAACGTTTTGAGATTGATAAAGCTCACAGAATACCCTCTGATTCGTAAACCTCATCAAGTCAAACCGAGACAAATCATATTTAAAGTTCTGAGGCATCAATCACCTCCTACTCCTATGGAAGGCTGCCCGAGAGATCCCTTCTCTCCTAATTGAAGGAAATAAAGTCTTTATTTACCAGGATTTTGCAAAGGAGACAGTTCAAATAAGACGCCAATTTTCAGATTTGAGGCCTCGTCTACGAGAAGCTGGATACAAATATGGCCTCTTTGACCCTTCGGTCATGCGCATCTGGAAAAATGATGTCTCCAAGTCTTTTTCAGCTCCTGCAGACTTAATAAGATTCCTGGATCAGCATGATCCTATTCTCATGGATTCTCAACCATCTGGTTCTGCAGGCTAATATTTCCTACCCCTTACTGAAGGATGTTATTCTTTCTCTATGCAGGTGCATATAATGGTGGTTTTCTTGCTCTGTACCTCCGTCTCCAATGTTCTATTGGTATGAGGTCCTGGAGACTGACCTCTTTATATGTTGTATGTCTTGTTCTGTCTTTTTATATGGGCTACTTACTTTCTTTCTTTCATTTGTTCTTCTCTTATCCTTTTTACTATTTATAGGATAATATGTCCATGCCACATAAGTTAGTTGTTGCTTCATTAAATGTGAAGCGTCTGAGGCACCCAGTTAAACGACGTAAAATTTTAGAATATCTGAAAAAATCTAATGTAGATATCTGTTTTTTACAAGAAACGCATGTGAATGATAAAATATGACATACTATGTCCAAAGGCTGGATAGGGCTTATAGTTTCATCTCCTGCTGCAAAACGTAAAAATGGGTGTAGCTATACTTTTCTCACATAGAGCTCATGTACAAATATTGTCTCATCATCATGACTCAGATGGTAGATTTGTTTATGCTCAAGTTAAAATTGACAAACTCATCTTAAACTTGGTCAATATATACGCTCCTACATCTGATGATCCTGCCTTCTGGTCTTACGTCTCTGCTGAAATACTCAAAATTAGTAATATGTCTCTTATAGTGGGTGGTGATTTTAATCTCATCAGAGATCCTTTGTTGGACCGGTCTTCTGTATTTAAATTTTGGCCTAACAAAGCGTTCTCTGCTTTGAAATCTTTTCTTTCTGTTACTAAATTGATTGATTTTTGGAGATTGGAACATCCAACGGACAAAGAATTTACTTTTTATTCTAATGCTCACTCTTCTTTTTCTAGAATTGATTACCTACTGACTTCACATAATCTATGCTGCATAATTAGTGAGTCAGTTATACACCCTATTTCAGTTTCTGACCATGCTCTAATTTCCTTTTCCTTATGTATTTCCGACCCTCACACTCCTAATAGAAGATGGAGAATGAACTCTGAAGTAGTTCTTAATCCATCCAATTCTAAAAAAATTGCCTCAGCCATTAGTGAATATTTTTTGAATAGCAATCCATGTGATACTTCCAAAGTTATCCATTGGGATGCTTTTAAAGCTTATATTCGAGGAGTTACAATTTCTATTATGGCGCATGTGAATAAATCATTTTACTCCCACCTCTCCAAATTAGAGAAGCATATAGCAACTGTGGAAAGACTTTTCATTTCATCTAGAGACCCGCAATATAAGTCCAAACTTCAGAAATATAGATACGAATATAATTGTATGCTTAGTAAAGAACAGGTTTACTTATTTCTAAAGAAAAATCAAACTTTCATTTTAATTCTAACAAATCTGGCCGACTATTAGCTAACTATATACGCATCAAGAGAGACAGAATTCAAATCCCGGCCATCAAAACAAATAATGGTACCTTATTGACAGATGTTGAGGAAATAGTGAAAGAGTTCCTATCCTTCTACTCCTCCCTATACCACGAACCTCTCACCCCTCATAATAATGTCATCATTGATTTCCTTAATTCTTGTCAACTGCCTCAGATTTCCGACGCTGATAGATTAACTTTAGACAATCCCATTGACATTCAAGAGATAACTGCAGCTATTAGTGCACTAAATTCTAATAAAACACCTGGCCCTGACGGTATTCCGGCTGAATTCTACAAATGTTATCAAGATCAATTATCTCCTATCCTACTTTCTCCTTTTACAGACTTTCAGCGCACTTCCATGATGAGGGGCACTTTCAATGAAGCCACTATCATTGTCCTCCCCAAGCCTAATAAAGATCCTACTTTAGTATCAAATTATCGTCCCATACCTCTAATTAATCAGGACTGTAAAATATATGCCAAAATTTTAGCAAATAGATTATCTCCCTTGCTTTCCAATATTATTCAACCTGATCAGACTGGCTTCATGAAAGGTAGACTATCAGCCCATAACACTCGCTTGCTTTGTCATGCCTTGTCTCTTGCTAAAGACACCAGCTGTCCAATTGGTGTAATGGCCTTGGATGCGGAAAAGGCATTTGATAAGGTTAACTGGAAATTTTTATTTAAAACTCTGGAAGTATTTCGGTTTGGGCCTATTTTTATTAATATGATTAAAGCACTGTATTCAGCTCCCTCAGCCTCCATTTGTGTCAATGGTGCATGTTCTTCTTCATTCCATTTATATCGAGGCACTCGCCAAGGGTGTCCACTATCTCCTTTGCTTTTTCTTATTGCCATAGAGCTCCTCTCATGTTCTTTCCGCATTAGTAATAAATACACAGGAGTTATTTTGAAAAATACTAACATTAAAATTTCTGCATACGTTGATGATGTATTATTATATGGTAATGATCCCCTTACCTCTGTACCTATTATTCTCAATATCATTCATAAATATGCTAGTGTTTCTGGTTATTCCCTGAATACTAATAAGACAGAGGTGGATATTCTCAAGAACGTGCGATAATCATCACCAAAAAAGGCTAACGCACGTTTTCATATCACCGTCTATCGTGGGAAAATAACTCTGTGTCAACGTCGTATTCTCAACACGGCGGTAACATGCGATAGTCTCCCGATAACGCGTCAAATGTCCGCGATACAACTACCACGACGGCGATAAAAAAGGAAACCTGAATGTGAAAAAAGTTGTGATGGGCCCAACCGCGATAGAAAAATCGGCGACAAGCAGCGCCAGGCTTGCAATTCCCACATCAGGCGGGAAAAATCACTACAAAAGCAGAAAAAAAAACCACAAACAAAAACAAAACAACTTCGAAGCACAATGGAGGTAGCCGGAGCAGGAACAGAGGACGAGCAGAACCCCACAAGCCCCCCGGAGGACCAGGCCGGGACCTCGGGGTCAGGGAAGGGCAAGGACAGGAAGAAGAGGAAGACGCGGTTCAGTCTGCAGGAAAACAGGATCCTGATAACGGAGGTGATGAAATACCATTAACAACTGTTTGTCACCTCCAATGTATTGTATTGTATTGTATTGTATTGTATATGGTATTTATAAAGCGCAACAAACACCCTACGGGTACCCTGGCGCTAAAAGTACATGTATACAAACCAACGTCAGTCAAGAAGGACAGAACCTAAAGAAAACCATTACTCAAAAGAAAGACAGAAACACTATCTGGGGAACAGCCACGTTTTGATCCTTTTTCTAAACAAAGACAGGGTACTGCATTGTCTGATTTAAATTGGGAGTGTGTTCCAAAGCCTTGCAGCAGCAACACTAAAAGATCTTCCTCCCGATCTGACCTTATTGAACCTGGGTATCTTTGCCAGATAGGCAGAAGAAGAGCGGAGGGTCCGGGTAGGAATATACCAGACCAATTTCTTCTGCAACGGTCTAGGACCGAGTCCATGTAATGCCCTAAACCCCATACAGAGGGATTTAAAATAGATTCTTTGCTGCACAGGGAGCCAATGTAGCTCCGATAGGCACATTGAAGCCGAAGAGCTTCGAGGTCTCGACAAGGCCAGTTTCGCAGCCGTGTTCTGGACACGCTGCAGTCTCTGTATCAGATACTTTGGGGACTCCAGCAGCAAAGCATTGCAATAGTCGAGTCTACTTAGAATGGCGCCTTGAACAACCAAGACTCTGGCCGAAATTGGGAGCAGCGGAAGAATCTTTCTCAGAGCCCTGATGAGGCCAAAACAGCACCCCACCAACTTGTTCACTTGCGTCTCCAGAGATAGGTTGGCATTGAACATAACTCCCAAATTTCGCACCGTCTTAGATGGCGCCAAAGTGGTGGATGAGCCAAGGGGCCAGAAGTTGTGAGGAAGAGGCCGATGGACCTTCCCAACTGCGCAGTGTACAATTTCGGTTTTATCCGAATTGAATTGCAAGGAGTTGTTCCGTAACCACTGCGCAGTGTCATGCATACATGCATGAAAATCCTCCAGGGCATTGGATGACGTTACATCAAGGGAAATAATAATCTGGGTATCATCAGCGTAATTCACCAATTTTACATTATGAGCCCGAATGATATTAATCAGTGGGCTCAAGTAGATGTTAAATAAAATTGGGCTGATGGCGGATCCTTGTGGAACTCCATGACAGATGTTGGTAAAGGCTGACTGGAAAGGGGGAAGGGCCACTGCCTGGCACCTGCCAGATAAGTAGGATCGAAGCCAGTCCAGGGCAGTGCCCACTACTCCCACCTCCTCTAAACGTGTTAGCAAAATGTCATGGTTGACCGTATCGAAAGCGGCAGACAGGTCAAGCAAAATAAGTATTGCTGATTGTCCCCTGTCTGCCAACAGACGCAAGTCATCCATCACGGTCACCAAAGCTGACTCTGTTCCGTGTTCCGGACGGAAACCGAATTGTACATCTGTCAGACAGTTGTTACGTTCTAAAAAACTGACAGAGATTTGCTAACCAAACGTTCAAGAATCTTCACTGGATAAGGGAGGAGAGATATGGGCCGATAGTTACCCGGACAGGTTGGATCAAGAGTGGCCTTCTTCAAGAGTGGCGTAACTACCGCCTGTTTCCAGCCAGATGGTACAACTCCACTAGATAGTGATTGGTTACATATCTGTCGGAGTCTAGGGAAAAGTTCTAAGGCAAATTCCTTCCAGATTTTATGAGGAAGGGGGTCCAAAGGAGAGCCCGAAGAAACACCCATAGCAAGCCTATAAAATTCCTCATCCGAAAGGAACTCGTGTCATTGGCACAAAAAAAGGAATATGGCAGTCCATCGTGGACAAGGTGAATGCAATCGGAGTGCTGAGGAGGACAATGGAAGAGGTCAAGAGGCGCTGGAATGATGTGAAGCGCAAAACCAAGCAGAAACCCGCCAACAACCAGAAGGCAGCAATGCAGACTGGAGGTGGGAGTCCAGCGCCACAGGAGGAGCTGGACGAGATGGAGGAAATGGTCTCCACAGTCATCAGTGTGGAGACGGTGGCAGGAGTTGGGGGACCGGACACTGCTCGACAGGAGCCGATACAACAGCAAGAGGGTGAGTAACGACCAGGGACTGGGAGGACGGGGGGAGATGGGCACAATGGCACACATGCACAATTAAGCATAGCACAGTGCACACCCACGATTACTCTGGAGCATGTCCCTGATCCCCTTGGCACACTGCAGCACACCTAGAAACTGCAAGTAGGCCCCCATCGACTATGTGCCCAGAGGGGGCACTCCCCACACATCACTAATCTCACAACAAACCCATGCACAAGTACAAACACACATCCGTGATGTTGTCAAAATGTCCACTGTCCCGCATCAAATAGGCAGCTCCTCCCAAACAGTCACAATGTACATTGTCATGCAGTTTGTATGTAGACCTGTACAATGCGTCAACATACATGTGAAAACAATATTAAACTGCATCTCCCCTTTACATTGCAGAGGGTGAATCAACACCTCCTGCAGAGCAGACGGTACACCTCTTCAATGATGATGAAGAGGACCTCCCCTCCATCGACACTGACGCCCTCCAACGGCTCATGGACAGCTTCGGCACCCCACCTCCAGGAGCAGGGCAGCCCAGCTGCATCGAGGAAACCCCACCTCCTGCACAGACCACACAGCAGGAAGCACCCATCACCACGGCTGTCTCCCAGGACCCCCACGAACAACACATGGCCTTCCAACGCCGTGTGCTAGGGTGCCAGGAGAAGATGGCTGATCAGGTGCGGGTGGGGTTCGACCTCATGGCAACCAAACTAGATGCCATACGTGGGTGTCTAAGTCCCATCAGGGACCACTTACAGTCCTTGACAGACACCCACAGTCCGCTCCACGCTCTCCAATGAACCATGGATGACATCGCTTGAGTCCTGACTCAGAGACAAGGATAACTGTCTAGTCAGAGTGGCTCCAGCGATGTCAGCCGGGAGTTGGGACACATGCGGAGGATCATGGAGAACAGGGAGCGGATGCAGGCAGAAAGAATGGCTGCCACGGCTGCACACCAGCATGATGTAGCTGGGATCTACCATGCCCTGCAGATCCTCGTCATGGCATTGCTGCCACAAGGCATGGCGCAGATGAATGCTGCTGCTGCTTCGACATCCACATCTCCGCCCCCTGATGTGTCAGTGCCTCACAGTGCGGCAGACAATCCACCTCCAGCCCCTGATGTGTCAGTGCCACACAGTGCGGCAGAGAAAACACCACCACCCACATGTGAGGCACATGAGACATCAGAGGACGAAGATGCGGATGAATCTGCCTTACTGGTAGTAAGAAAGCGGTAGCATTCTTCTCCGCCATATGGCCTGTTTCTGCTTGGTTCTGCCCTCTGCATCATCTCCTTCCACTGTCCCCCAATGCACTCTGCGACACTCACCTTGGACCTCGACATGGACTGCCATATCCTGTTTGGTCACCAATGAGACAGCTATCAGACTGCGGACTGAACTCTGCCTCTTCCGATGTACTTGTCATTCCCTGAAGGACTCTGGCTGGCCCTCCACGGGCCAACAATGTAAAGTGGGGTTTGCATGGCCCTGTACTGCTCCAGCTACAACACTCCACTGTATGTGCATTAAACAATCAAATTCACACAGATGTGTCATGTCTATGATCATTCAAGTATGGAAGTATGGATGAATGTTGGGTCAGTGATTCCCCCTTACGTCCATGTGGCACATGTTGTGGGACTTGAGTCACAGGGTGCAACATTACCGATTGCGGACCGTGTGGCGCCGACACCACATCAGAGACACAGGCATTAGTCACCTTCTTGTCCAGCCCAGAACGGAACCACGCCCAGAGCGCCGGGGTCATCGTTCACACCCCTACGCTGGACTGGCATACGCCAGGCCAGCCCACTCTGCTTAAGCTCACAGGGGAGGAAGACAACACTACATATCCCAGGTCTTCCCTGTAGTGATCTGCTGATCACAGGTCTAGTTGTCAGCATGCCACAGCCACTCCCTGAGGGCTGGTTCACACCCACACCACACCCATCCAGCACATGCATCACAGGACATGTGACCCTGCCAATAAAAGGGGCCGGGCGCTCGTGCCCGAGGCCATTTCCACTATTGAGCTGAGTGTGTCCGTGTGGTCATTATTTATGCATGAGGGCCTAGGGCCCTACCACATCACATTCCCCACTGCCGGAGGTGACATGATGGCGTCCGCACGACGAGACTCAATCATAAAGGCCCCATGACTTGAGGTGCACAGAGTTGGTGGCATCCGAGGCACTTAGGCCGGCATGGGCCTACCGCAACGGGACGGTGACTTGAGGTGCACAGAGTTGGTGGCATCCGAGGCACTTAGGCTGGCACGGGCCTACCGCCACGGGACGGTGACTTGAGGTGCACAGAGTTGGTGGCATCCGAGGCACTTAGGCCAGCACGGGCCTACCGCCACGGGACGGTGACTTGAGGTGCACAGAGTTGGTGGCATCCAAGGCACTTAGGCCGGCACGGGCCTACCGCCATGTGGCGATGACTTGAGGTGCACTGAGTTAGTGGCACCAGAGCTGAGCGGGTGTGCAGCCTGCGATGATGCGTAGGCCTCGATATGCCGTCCTGCCAATCAAGATTCGATTTGAATTGTGAGCCCAGCTGGACCGCAGTGTACGCCGAGGGCAGCAGGCTGCACAGACATGACTCCGTGGCGCGGTGCTGCAGGGTGTGCTGGGGGCCTGTGGCACGGGATCCAGCGATCGGCTGAGGAGGTTGCACCGGCACGTGGTGGGCCCTCTTGGAGACACGCCGGTGGCAGCAGGTGAGCATTGAGGCCTGGGTGCGCAGGGGGGGCACTCATCGCTGGTTGGCGGACCGGTCTGGGGACCAGGGCTGGGGTGCAGCAGGCGAACAGGATCGCATAGGCACTACCAATCACGGCGGCGCCCTCGTGGCTGGGTGGGGGAGTAAAGGTGCAGGGGTATCAAGCTGATACAAACCGTGATGCTTACAGGTATGAGTAATCCTGCATCATGAGACCGTAACAGAAGTTAGTGTGACCGTAACCTTCCTTTTCTTTCCTACGAAGGTTACGACCACACGTACTTCTATTACGGTCTTTTTGTGCAGGATTTGTCTTTCCTCTGAGCATTCCGGTTTGTCTAAGTGCTATACACTGTACCAGATTAGGTTTGTGACTTTACGGACGCTTGACCATTGTCACTATTTGTCCAACAGGTTTCTGGATACTGACTTCCGGAGTATGGAATGGTATTGGGGAGTACCCGCAGCATATGCAGTTACTTGAATCCACACGTTGCCCTGATGAAGTTCCCTGTTGGGCGTTGGCTGTGCTTTTCGTATTGTTTATTGTTGTATTTGTAATAAAGGACTGTTTTTACACTACTGTTGACTACTGGACTTCATGACCGTGCGCACCCCCATTTCAGTTACTACAGTTTTGGATCTGGGGCACAGTGGCGTATGGGAACGGCTGGCATTGGGGTTGGTTGCGCAGGAACACTACGAATTGGAACTGCCGTGTGTGGTGCGGTGACAGGGGCCCACCGTTGCTATTGTGGACATGCATCCATGACATGGGTGAGGACGTATGATAGGGCTGGCCGTGAGACTCCTTCGACTCTGGCAGTTGTTGTTTGGGAGGTACCAGGGGCCAACAGGTGCAGCACAGCCAGCAGCTTCGTCTGCGGAGGGATGGTGGTTCTCCGCTGTGTTGGTACCGTCAGCCTGTGGGCAATGTGGGTCAGGATGTGGAGGATGGTTGTCCTTTTGTGCCTGTAGTGGGCAATGACTTCCTCTGGCGTTGAGTCTCTGAGGTTGGTGGGTTTTGGGAACGTCCCCTGTCCTGTTCTGCGCTGCCTCTATGGTAGTCAAGAGGGGGTCAGGGGGGGCCTGGGGGTGGTTGCGGTGGGTGTTGTGGCCCTCTTGGGTCTCCAGGCTGCACGATCATTGTCTCCATGGCATCTGTTGGTCTTCAGATGTGGCTCTGGGCTGGGCTCCCTTTCTACTGCAGTTTGTCGTCCTGCTTAACACCAGTAAAAGGCAGGTGTTAAATCCCTGCTGCTAACGCGCCTTATCGGCTGTTGTTGGATCGCATCGCAGATCTGGCTGGTTGTTGTGAATGTCGCGAAGTGGTGTTTTCGTGTGTTTTTGCACGGGCCCGCCTACTCTGCATATCATTAGCGTTAGTTGTCTCTCTCATCCGTGGCGATGTTTTTTGCGGCAGCTATTGCTGGAAAACTGGCGATGTGGTCAGTTTGCACCAGCTTGGGAATGGGGCGATAATTCTTTCGCCACTTTTGCTGCGCTAAAGTGCCGATAACTCGGCGATAAGTCCTTGAGAATATGCCCCAGAGTTTTTTCCATTAAATGTTTTTTATAATTCTACAATGTTAGCAAATACCGATATAGTGTGGTCTCCAAATAAACTCAAATATCTAGGCGTAACATTTACTGATTCGGTTAAAAGTACAGTTGATATCAATTGTTCCACAATTTTAACTAGTACCAAAGAGAAACTGGATAGATGGTCTAATCTTCATTTAAATTGGTGGGGACATATTGAGGCAATTAAAATGTCTATAACTCGACAAATTCTTCACTTGTTGCCATGATACCCTTTTCTTTCCTATCTACTTTTCATGTTAAATTATATAAACTATTTACTAAGTTCATCTGGAATAATAAACCTGCACGAATTAGTCTTAAAAACTTGCAATTGCCCAAATGTGATGGTGGGGTTGGTCTTCCAGATTTAAAAAAATATCATTTTGCATTTCTTGTGGCACAATGTTCGTTATGATTTCATACTATTTCTCCTTCTAATGCACCCAAATAGCTTATCCTGGAGAAGAATATTTCGGCTCCATATCCATTACTTGCATTCCTTACTATGACAAATGGTTCATTTGGCAAATGTTCCCCCATTATCGCAAAGTCTAAACTTGCCCTTCTATCATTTGATGGTAGATTTTCTATTGCCATTATATCCACTAAAACAGTTTCTCTTTGGTTCAATCCCAAACTCCAATATCATAAGCATATTTCATTTTTTTTGTTCAATATCTTTATTATTTAAAAAAATGAGAGTTCATACAAATATTATAAAATGCAATACAACAGAGCAAAGTGATCAAAAATAAATAAATAAATAAGTAAAAAATTTAAGAAAATACAGACACAAAGATAAAATTCATGTCAGAAAATAATGAAATCACAAATAGTACCGAATCAATATATAATATCCAAAGAATATCTCATACTAAATTGATCGCAAAAAAGTAGTTGTATTGCACAGAAACCAAAAAATATCATATTGAAAGGAAGAAGAAGAGAAAAAGAAAAAATAGAAAGAAGAAGCAAGAAGAAGGAACAAGGAAAGAAAGGAAGAGCGAGAGGACGATATATAGATAAATAGATAAATGGATAGATAAATAGCTAGATAGATAGGTGGGGACACCTGCTGCAGTGGGGAAAATAAATTAAGAAGTAGAGACAAAAGGATATTGGGCTACCAACCCCTGAGAGGATAGTTTCATATATTTATCCAGTGACCTCCAAATAGTATTAGAAATGGAAGGAGAACAATGCTTCTCTTCAACAGAAGTATGGGCCCCACGAAGAAAAGATACCCAAGCCCACCAAGTATGATAAGACAGTAGATTAAAGGATTTCCACTCAGTTAAAATAATTTTGACAGCAATTGATATAAGGAGATCTAAAAGCTGCATATCAGTATCGTCCAAGGGAAGAGGAGTACATGCAGCCCACGGTCCCAATAAAATCATAGGTAACGAGAGCTCCAATGGAATATCAAAGATTAGTGATAAATGTTTCTGAACTAAATCCCAAAAGGATTGTAGTAACAAGCATTCAAAAAACATATGTTGGTGAGTGCTTGAGACCAAATTGCAATTCCAACAAAGATCATTATCCCTCAGTTTCAACTTGTATAAGCGAGCAGGGGTCCAATGCAGAAGATTCATAGTAAAGAATTTAGATTGCATAAGAGAAGGAGCAATCTTATTCCGTAGTGAAACCTTGTCAATTAACTGCCATGACTCTTGTGAAATATGTTTGAAAGTATCACTATCAAAATGATGTGTCCATTTATCCTGTGTAATAGTAGTCTGTGAGGGAAGTGGCGCAGATAAAAATTTGTATATTTTTGAGGCAGTATGACCTGAACGAAACCACATAGACAGAAGTGAGATAGTAACCGAGTCTGTACAGAGGGTCACTTTAGACAGGGCAACCTTTAATTTTAAAAAGGAATACAAATCCATATTATTTAGATTATATTTCCTGGCCAAAGAAGAAAAGGGAAGAGGATCATGATTGGAGTAATAAAGATGTTTGACCAACGTAAGACCTTTATTAGCCCAGGAAGACATCGTCACAGGATCAATATCAGTAACGAATTTAGGATTATACCATAATGAAGACCATCTTGACTTATGAATGGAATTGGAAATTTTTTTATCTATATATTTTAGAGCATTAATTGTGTCGGAAATAATACGACTTGAATGAGGTAACACAAGCTTAGAAGCAGTGAGAAAGGAAGGGGTAGAAAGAGGAGAACACAACTCTCGCTCAATATAAATCCACGGAGGGGTATGATGGGAATTTGATAAAACCAGAGAGCACCCTGAGACGATAAAAAAGCAATTTGATACAAGTTCCAATCTAAAAGATTACATCCACCCAAAATAGATGGCTTCCTAAGATGTTTATATGCAATTCTAGCACGTTTATCACTCCATAAAAATTTTGAGGTAAGTAAGTCAATCTCACGGAAAAAAGATGAGGACAGCCTCACAGGCAGCATGGAGGATAAAAAGTTAATTATCGGAGTTATCATCATCTTAAGAGTTTGAAGTCTACCCCACCAGGAGATATATTTCGGAGACCAGGAGGACAAAAGATCTTTAACCTTAGCTAGTATATGAGATTCATTATAAGAGATAGTATCTAACAGGTTATTACAAAACCAAATTCCTAAGTATTTGATTCGAGTCGATTGCCATTTAAAGCCGGCCTCACCCATGTGAGAAGGGAAGCACAAAGCATTAAGAGGGAACATTTCCGTCTTATCTCTATTCAGAGTATACCCTGAAGCGAGTGAAAACTCTTTAATGGTATTAGAGATGGCAGGAATGGCGGAAACAATGTCTTCAGAGAAGATGAGAACATCGTCTGCGTATGCAGCCGTTTTAATTGTATGTGAACCAAATTGAAAGCCTTTGATATTGTCATTTAAATTAAGCAACCGAAGGAGTGGGTCTATAGCCAATAGAAAGAGAAGGGGTGACAACGGGCACCCTTGTCTAGTGCCTTGACGTAGATTAAAAAAGGAAGACGTAGCCCCATTGACTCTGATGTTAGCTTTAGGTTGCGCATATAAGGACATTACCATGTTGATAAAAGAATCCCCTAAGTTATGAGATTGGAGTACTGCTTGTAAAAAAGGCCAAGAAACTTTATCAAAAGCCTTTTCGGCATCGAGAGCAATAGCAGCCGATGGTAAGGCAGAGAGTTTCGCTTTCTCCAATATATGACAGAAGGTTCGGATATTATCTCTAGCAAGTCTCCCTTTTACAAAGCCAGTCTGAGACCCATGGATAAGACTAGGGATATAGCCCTCTAAACGCTTAGCCAGGATTTTGGCAAAAATCTTAGCTTCCATATTTAGTAGCGAGATTGGACGGAAATTTTTAGGGTCAGAATGATCTTTTCCTTCTTTCGGAATCACAACAATAGTAGCCTCAGCGGCTGAACCAGAGACTTTACCAGACAATACAAAATTATCAAAAACTTCCTTGAGATATTTTATTATTGAGGATGAAAAAGTTTTGTAGAAAGCAATAGGGTAACCATCAGGACCTGGAGCCTTCCCCGACCGAGTCGCCCTAATGGCTTGAAGTATCTCTTCAGAATCAATCGGCTTCCCCAGAGCAGTCATCTCCGACTGTGAAATAGTATGTGTAGGAATCGAGGACAAGAATTGCTGACACACAGATAAGTCACATTGATCTTTGGGAGTGTAAAGTTTTTCATAAAAATCGCGAAAAACTTGTAGAATTTCTTGAGTATGGAATTTCCTAGAGCCATTAGTGTCATTAATGTAGGAAATCTGAGCAGTTTTGACATTCGCATTTTGATACTTTAAAGTGGCAGCCAACATCTTACCTGCTCTATTTTGTAGCAACAAGCGTCTAGACTTTTGAGCATGTACACCAATATAAGCTCTCTTAGTGACAATGGAGTTAAAAGAGTATTTCAAATTCTTGATGTCTTGCAAGAGAGACTTATCATTAGAACTTCTATATAATATCTCTTTACGTTTGATCTCATCTCCCAAAGATTGCAGCGACCTTCTGATATCACTATTCCTTTTTGAATTTTTTTTGATAATATGACCCCTAATAGTGCATTTAAATGCATCCCATAGAACTATTGGGGAGTTCACCGAAGACTCATTATCATTAAAGAAATTGTCAATTTCCACAGATAGTTCTTTAACCTCATCCTTATCATCCAAAATCTCTGTATTAAGACGCCAAGTACGAGGACCTTGTTTATCTGACAGATTAAGGAGAGTAAATGAGACAGCTGCATGATCCGAAACAACTATTGGGTGAATTGTAGCGTTACTAGTGTGTTTTAGAAGAGCAGCATCAACTAGAAGATAATCAATACGCGAAAAACTAGAATGTGGAGAGGAGAAAAACGTGAAATCGCTACCCGTAGGGTTATGTAACCTCCAAACATCAGTAAGCTGATGAGAAGAGCACATATTGAGCATTTGTTTATGAGACCTGGGAAGACGAAATTTGAAAGCAGAATGTCTATCTAAGATAGGATCCAAAGGCAAATTAAAATCACCTCCAACAATTGTTCGAGCATTTTGAGGGATGTCAGAGAGCTTTTTATTAATTGAACGCCAAAAGAGTTGATCATCAATGTTGGGAGCATAAATATTCATAACATATAAATCATTTGAGCCATTGGACAAACGAGAAAGCAACCATCTGCCATCGGTATCATGTTCAGCAGTGAGAATAGACAGACCAGAGTTTTTAGAAATCAAGGTTACAACCCCGTTCTTCTTACCAGCGGCTTCAGAACAAGCAACATCAAGAACCCACTCCTTTCGCAGGAGCAAAGCTTCCTTAAAGGCTATCTTAGTCTCCTGAAGAAGAACAATATCACCAGATAAGCTTTTGCAGTAATCTAGGATCTTGGCCCTCTTAACAGGATGATTCAATCCACGAACGTTAAGAGAGATTACATTTAGACCAATCATAAATAGACATGACACCAACCAAATAAGAAGATCTGATAAAAGAGAAAGGGAAGGCTATACAACATGTCAACAAGTACATGAGTAAATGGACAACAGGAAAAACATAAAAAATTAACCGAAGCAGGAGTCCCCAAGGAAGAAAAAATAGAAATAGGAGAAGAAAAGACTAGAAAGAAGAAAAGAGAGAGAAAAGATGCTCCAAAGAAAAAAGGAGCATATAAAAAGAAGAACCCCACCAGGGGATGTCTGTAACAGACAATTTGCATGGGGAGAGAAAAACGTGGAGGAGCAACCACTGAGGCCAACACTAACAGTGCAGACCGCTCAGAGATAAATAGATATGACATTTAGCAACAGAACATTAATGCGAATGTATACTATATTAACAACATTCCATCAATAGGATCAGAGAATTAACCTTCCAGAAACTACCTAATCTAAGAGTGACCAACATATTACCATATCTTAAATAGAAAGGAGAGACATCAGAATCAGACATATATTAAATTAAGGCATCATAAATAACAATAATAGATATAATAAATAACAGCTTAGGGCAATATTAGATTAAGGCATCATAAATAACAATAATAGATATTATAAATAACAGCCTAAGGCATGGTAAATAGTCATAAATGATGTAATAAATAATAAAAAAAATGAGGCATTAGAAATAGCAATATAAAACATTATAATTCATAAACCACTAATGTGCCCAACACTATAGAAATTGATAACATCTGTGAAAAAATACTAAAATATGTAAAAAATCTTCAATCAGTAGCAAATAACAATAAAAAAATCACAATCAATATAATATAACATATCTGATGAGTGTCCAGCATATTGTCATTTAGGAAACAATAATATAAATATAAATATATAAGAAGTAAATAGCATAGTCGACCTAGAATATAATTCATGACTTAAATACATAGATAATAAGGAATTGATGAATATATTTATATTATAAAAATTGTACAAACAAAATGCAGAGGAATATAGGAAAAAGAGTAACAGAGGAAGATACAAAAGAATAGTAGCCACACGAAAAAAGATTAAACACCATAATAGAATCAGGAGAAGAAGGGACGAAAAAGTTCAAGCCAAACGGAAAGGAAGCATACAGGGGACATGAAGAGAGGGAGGAAAGACATAGAACACTTATCATAAGAATAGAAAGAAAGAAAAGCCCAAAGAAGACCAACTATTTAGATTACAAACCGACAAAAATTCGTCAAGAGAAATTAAGAAACAAAAAGTTCACAAGAGGAGAATGAAAGAAAATAGCAAACATAAACACAGTTGGAGTAGGACAGAAACTAAAAGAGATGATAAAGAAGCTGAGGAGAAGGGAAATAGAGATATAATGACATCCACAAGTCAACAAGACAGCACCGAAACAATGTTAACGAGACAGATATAACTTTTAAATAACATACAAAAAAGTAGGAGCAACCTTAGGACTTATAAAGAAAAAAGCAGTTAAGAGAAAACAACAAATACAAAACAACATCAGTTGCAGTGTATAGTTATCATTACAAAAAAACAAAAACAAAAACGGAGAGGCAATAAGGCACCGAGGGCATGAAACCAACCATCAGCACAAGATGAACATTAAAGTTGAGAGGTGCCAGGAAGATATTCAGAGACCAGCAGTAATTCAGACTAATTATCCCAAAAAGTAGAAAGCGCTGCAGGCTCATAAAAAACCTGTGAGCGACCTCTAAAAATCCTCACAGAAATGAGCTAAACCAAATACCCTGTGAAGGAAAAGTCAATCAAGAGAAAGTAACCACAATAAAATATCAACTTTACTACTGTATTATATCATATCAGCAAAGAGCACATGGGCAGAAAAAGGCCATATATAATGGCAAAAACACAGGAAATATGGATCCAGGTTGTCAAACACTGAGATACGTTACGAATGGGACGTGCTAGGAAGAGATTCAGAAACCATCTGATCCATCTGTGACTCAAACTGATTATCCAAAAAAGTGGAAAGCTCTGCAGGTTCATAAAAAATCTGTGGGCGACCACTAAAAGTTATCCTGAAACGTGAAGGACCTGCAAAGGAAAATGGAATGTTCATATCTATAAGCTTTCTGCGTAGATTCAAGAAACCTTTACGGCGAATGACGGTATCTCTAGCAAAGTCCTGTGATATTGATATTCTGTGCCCTTCCCATTGTAAAGTTTTAATCTTCCTCATTTGAGCTAGGATTTGTTCAGAATGTTGATGGCGCAGAGGTTTAAAAATCACCGGTCTTGGAAACGATAACGTCTTAGGCTTAAAGGTGGGAACTCTATGAGCACGTTCTATTTCAAAGTCCTTTTCAAATGAAATGTTCAGGACAGAAGGTATCCAGGTAAGCAAAAAATCCAACATTGAAGGGGCAGATTTCTCACAGTCTTCCGGTAGGCCAAAAATACGAAGGTTACTTCTACGATTCCTGTCTTCCTGTTCAGTCAGGTCTCTTCTCAATGAAGCCAAGGAACGCTCCATACTTTGAGCCTGTTTAGCTTGTTTATTCGTGAAGTCTTCAACAGAGCTTATTCGTGTTTCTGCATTGGCGACACGTAATGAGAGATTTTTGAGGTCATTTCGGATGGCCGCCACCTCAACTTGAAGTAAGTCTGTGTTCGTTTTGGTGCTCTGCGCTATATCATGAACTGCATTAAGTTTGAGCAGTATAGTATCTAAAGTCGAAGCTGATTCCATATTGCCTTTAACTGGTGAATCCAGGGTGGGTGAATTTTGTTTAGATCTCTTTAAGTTCCCCTTAGAATCTCTGTCCTTAGTGGTGACACCCATGCCTTCTGCCATTGAAACCAAACACAGGGAACACTCAGAGAGACTAAAAATACGTAAATGGCTACTATTGTAACTGAGATTGATATATCATGAGAGACCCACAACCAAAAATCACGTTGTGAGCACAAAAACGTAATCGCAGTATACAACTCTCCAAGAAATGAGACCACGTTGCAAATACGCCAACAAACTGATGGCACCTTAGAGAAAAACGGACACCAACCAGATACAGGATATAATGATGAATAGACTCTCCACCACCGGACTAGACTGGAAGGGTTTGAAATGCGCAGACACACTAAACAGTCCTGAGAGAAAATTCCCCTCCACTGAAGAACAGCCAGCTGGGTATTAAGCCACACTTTAGGCACTAGAACTGTGAGAGAATTCTGTCAGCTGTCGCCATTTTGTATAAGCGCTGATACGTTATAATAACATCTCCTCAAAGATCCAAGGCACAACATAAAGAAGTGTAGAAAACTCCATCACAATACCTCATGTAGCACGGGGAAATGAATTTGGAGTCCATACGTGCAAACCGATTAATTCCATGCACTCGGTCCGCACGTCAGTAAAATCTCCGTGATAGCCGCCATTTTGTTGTCATCCCGGCGTGAAGAGAAAAGCCACCGTAAGAAACTTCACCTAGGAGGCAGACCAAATATCAGTGAGCCGTCCCAAAGGCTCTCAGTGTGTTCCGCTGCCTGATGCTGTTACGTGGTGAAAAGAAAAAATCACCCAAACAGCATATTTACGAGCGTCCGCACCGCAGATCTAACGGAGCTCAGGAAAGCACGGCCATCATGGTTGCGCGCTAAGCCACGCCCCCCTCATCATAAGCATATTTCTTTTTGGAATTGATGGATTGCTGCTGGTATGTTTTTTTTTGTTGCTGATATATGTCAATATGATATGTTTTACTCATTTGATGCTATTCAAGCAAAATATAACTTACCTTTATCTGACTATTCCAAATATACATTACTATGTAACACTGTGCTTATCCACAACTGCTTCCTATGTCTCAATCCTCTGGTATGGAGTTTTGTATTAATGTATTCAGTCATACAGGACATATAGCCTCTAAAGTCCATAAAAAACTTTCTACTCCTAATTCCTCCTTCACACATCTTAATCAAAAATGGTCACCATACATAAATCTTCAACCCTCTATTGTGTCCTGGAAGGATATTTGGAAGTCCAACACTGCTAGTTATCTCCCGGCTACTCTCATACAAACTAATATTTATCTGCTTTACCAATGCTTTTAATCTCCGGACAAATTATTTAAAGATAAACCATTAGACACTCCAAACTGTTGGCATTGTAATTCTGCAACTGGTGATTTACAACATCTATTTTACAATTGTTCTATTATTCATCAGTTTTTGGCAGACATATGAAATATTGTAACTCGGATCCTTAAGATCCAAACAGCTTTGTCTTTCCATATTCTAATCCTTAAATCTTCTCTCCTTAAGTCTACATTAGCCCCTATGGCTTGTAAACTTTTGGACTTCCTTATTTATACTGCAATCAAATCTGTCACTTCTAATTGGAAAAATGCTACATTACTTTCAGTTAATGCATGGTGGGATTGGATTATTTTTCTTAGACGTGGGCAATGCTCATTTCCACATTCTCCTAATGATTCATTTCCTTCCAGGTCTAACATGTGGTCCAGTCTTGATTCTTATATTATTGCATGTTCTTCAATTTAAAGCACGTATTTTAGTCTTTACCAGTCAATATACGTTCAAGGTAGCCCCTTTTTTTGTTCATATTATCATTTATATCTCTTATGTATGCAATAGTTTTGTTATAGGTATTATATTTAGATGCAAATGGATGTTTATATTCCTTTTATTTGCAATGTGCTCTTATACTTCACAGTTCGGTGTTATTCTCTGTATTGTGTTTAATATCTATGAAAAATTCATTTAATAAAACATTTTGAACAGGAATTGGGGTATGCATGACAAATGTTATTTACGGCACCTAGAAGTGGCTGAAGTGGTTGAAGTGCTATATAAATAAAACATATTTTTACTATATGCACCGAATTCTGACACACTGACTGTTAGCCCTATCTTATCATCTCAACAATGTATTTGTTCGCATTGTATTTTATTTCCGCTTCCTAAGCATGATTTTACTAGAGGCCCAATGCTATATTAACCAGGTTCCCATGCAGCAGTGTGTAATTCATATCTGTCCTCTTGCAGAAATCCCTACGAAATGTCTCAATAGGGCTCATTAGTAATCATCAATAAATATACCTTCATTGAAAATACTTTCACTAAATAATTTTTAACAATGGCACATGGCCTCCATTCCTATGCTGTTATCATGTTCAAGGATAGTATGCCTGGTATACCATTGTTTGGAAAAATAGAGTTTGATATCACTTCAGTTACCCGTGGCACTTTAATGAATCAATGTCCACTGAATCCAGTAAACAAAGAAAACAAAATTGAAGGAAGAAAGCGAAGAAGGGCTGAAACAAGGAATGACAGAAGCAAGGATGAATTGGAAGGAAGGAAGAACGGGGAGGCCGGAAATACAAAATAGTTCAAGAAGTAATCAGGACCCAAAATACCACCATCATCTTCACAGTGTCTGATAGTAGAACACTGCATAACCTTGGCATACAGTCGTTGAACACTTCCTGGATCAAATGCATTTAATTACATCTGTGCTCTGGAAATTGTCTCCCACATTTACACCAAGTGGTATAAAATGACAATTTTGCACTGGCCAGCTTGTGCATATATTAGTGAAAATTTGCAAGTCAAATATATTCTACCTGTATTCTGAATGATTATACTATATGTATTACTTGTTTTCACCCTCCCATCTCACGGAACCATAGAGTCTTTCTGCATCCATTGGAGAGGGGCAGAGGAGACTGTTCCCCTCCAATCTTCCTGCCTCAGGACGCCATAAAGCCCACTATACCCAAGGGATTGGTGTTGAAAAAAAAGAATGGGGTGGGACCATAGTCGCTAAATACCCAGGGAGCCCTACTATCCCAGGGTCATTACTGATAAATGCAGACACAGGGGAATCTAGGATATTGGGGAATGCATGGGTCCTGTCCACTTTTTTACCCAGAATGCCCTGCAAATATCAAAACTGTGACCAAAACATCCAATTTCCTGCCACTTTTTATGGTAAGCCTACTCAGCATTTCTGAAAGCTATATATCAACAAATACAAGTGTGCCAACATTTATGTGAAATAATTCTTGGGTTCTTGCAGTCAATGGCAAATGTCTTACAATTTTGCAGTCCTAATATCCCATGAGAAAAATGGTACCTCATAGAGGTGGGTGGGCCACTGCCATCATGGGTGTTAGGCCATCCCTGAAAGCAATGGACTAATCCTGAAACCATGTGACAACCACATTGTCACTACATTGACTTCACATGGTCTACATTTTGAGTGATTATTGTCCGGTACAATAGGTCCACCCACAAAAACAAGGTGCTCTTTTGATTGGGTATATAGGATGGTGGGACTTTTGCGGTGGACTGTAAGTTACAGAGTTTTCTGTCACATAAATATGAGGGAATTGTGTTGTTCTCTATTACTTTGACATTTGTAGAGCATTAATGGTACGCCAATGTGGTGGGATCTATTGTGGTAACACAACCCTGGATTCCCATAGCTCACTAATTTCATAAATGTGACCACACGCACGCAACCTGGGAGTCATCCTCGACTCAACGCTCTCCATGGCCAAGCAAGTCACCGCAGTCTCCTCCTCCTGCTTCAACACCCTCCGCATGCTTCGCAAGATCTACAGGTGGATCCCGACAGACACAAGAAGAACAGTCACCCAGGCCCTCGTCAGTAGCAGACTGGACTATGGGAACGCCCTCTATGCGGGAGCCCCGGCCAAGCTCATCAAGCGACTGCAACGCATACAAAACGCCTCCGCACGACTGATCCTCGACGTACCACGCCACAGCCACATCACCCCCCACTTGAGGAACCTGCACTGGCTCCCCGTCGACAGGAGGATCACCTTCAAACTCCTCATCCACGCACACAAGGCACTCCACAAAACTGGCCCAGCCTACCTCAACAGACGACTCTTCTTCTACGTCCCCAACTGCCAGCTCCGCTCCGCCGACCTCTCCCTCGCCACCGTCCCCCGCATTCGAAGAACAACCACCGGTGGCAGATCCTTCTCACACCTCGCCACCAAGACCTGGAACACCCTTCCACTAAGCCTACGACAGACCCAAGACCTGCTGACCTTCAGGAGGCTACTCAAGACCTGGCTGTTCGACCAGTAGCAGCATCCCCCCCTTCCCTCTCCCCAGTGCCTTGAGACCCTCGCGGGTAAGTAGTGCGCTCTACAAATTCTGTGATTGATTGATTGATTGATTGGGTTGATAGATTTCCCTGGTTGCTAGCTGAAGAATACAGCCATATCCCATGGATAGAAAGTAAGAGCAATGTGTTTTTTTAAATCATTGGTATGAATGTTTATAGGACATTCTGTTTTAGTTAACATACCGGGAGCCACATAAACCAAACCACCTGGATTGTTTTGAATCCCTAATTTTCATAAAAATTAAAGGTTTGCAGGGTTCAATGGAAGCTAGCCAACTCTGAGATTAAATATTGCAATCATCCCACATGGAAAGTGAGAAGATATTTTGTGTGATAGTCAAAGTTCTGCCATTAGCCCGGCTTTCTAGGTAAGAAAACCTACCGGGATTTATTTATTTTTAATTATTTATTTGCAGTGTTATATATCGCAGACCAGACATTGAAGGGTAATAGAGCACTTTACATAGTTGATAAACTGTACAATAGTAATATTATTAAGTTCAAGGGAAAAATAAAGGTGCAACAAACAGTGGAACATAAAGGCTTGAGCAAAGAAAAAGTGTTAGGATTCCTAAGGGGAAAACCCGGACCAAGACCACACAAGTTACAAATTAATATGCAAGTGATCCTTCAGATGCAAGATGCTGTAAAAATAGGGTTTCAGGTCTCTTTTGAAGACTACATGAGAAGAGTTGGTCCTAATCGCGGTGGAATGGCAATCCATACTTTAGGAGTAGTCCCAGAGAAGGCTTGCGCCAGAGTTCTAGTATTTTTGACAGTAGGGGATTCCAGTCTCACAGAGAGTTGGTTCTTCAGAGAGCAGGAGTCTCCTGAAATTATCAGCTTGTGAGTCAGGTATTTGGCCAAGGTTTGTGCAAAGTTCTGTGTATTATGCAAGCAAGCTTGTATGTGCTCTTGGCCTCGATGGGGAGCCAACTGAGTGTGGTCAAAAATTAGGAGTGATGTCATTGGTTCTCCTCTCGCTGATGACCAAGCAGGCTGCACAACTGTGGCCTGTCTCGTTTATAGACATGTACAGATTGAACTATAGTTTTGAAGTCATGTGCAGGAATTAGCGAATTGATCAACCTGAAGAACCTGATTTGGAGTTGAGCACTTTTTCCCAACTGCATTAATGTGTATATTTGGATTGAAGTTTTTATCAAGTTTACAGCCCAAACATTTTACATTATCTACAGTGGATTGTGTACAGACAAGTAGGATGGAGGAGCCTAACCAGGATTTTAATAGTGAGTTGCAGTGTGGCAGGGAGAGTAGAAGGAACTTTGGGCCATATTTAGAAGCTCCTATCGTCACCAGAACGTCACCTTTTTTAGGTCGAGCATTTGAGACCCCTTGTATATACTTTAGTATGTACTTATATGTGTATGTACTTTGTGGGCTCTGGAGATCAGCCCTAGGACTTGTCTGCTTCCGCTTAAGGACTTTTTTTCTGTTCAACTGCTTCTATTTAACTGTCTTGCTAGAAAACGACCAGTAGAGGTCAGTAAAATACCAGAATTGCTTTCTGCCGAGGGACTTTCTTTTTTTAATTTTTCTGGCAACTGCCTCTATTTAACTTTCTTGATAAGAAACGACCAGCAGAGGTAAGTAAAATACCAGAATCACTTTAGCATTCTCTAGATTCCAGTCCATAGAAATTGTCTTCCAAGAGCACCCGTAGACAATAATATTTTTTTCAAATCTTGTATTTTCAGTGATATGATCACCGAAGGCCCTGATTTTATATTAAAAACGGAGCTATGGACTATACCATTTCCCACTGAAAGGCAATATTTCTCTCCATGTGTTCCCATTCCTGACGTATCACGCAGTTTGGTGCTTACCTTCCCTCCATGTTAAAGAACAGTAGATGTTTCAGCACCCAGGCTAACGTGCTGCATAGCTAAATACATATAAGGTCCCAAAGGCGAGACCGATTGCATTGCAAATACTTGTTTGATGTTGTGGTGGCCATACAGGCTTTGCCTTATTTACAAGGCAGCGTTAAGCCACTTAACGCTGCCTTGTAAATAAGGCACCCTTTCACACTATACTTAGCATGAAAGTGGTGGGCAATGGGTGTTTCGATGGGCGTTCTGCTGCAACACCCATTGATTTTGACGCTGCCCCATATTTACTAGAGTGGCGTAAATATGGGGCTGTGCCAAAATTAAGGCCAGGGAAAATCTGGTCTTTGCAGGGAGCAACGAGGAGAAATGCTTTATTTCTACTCGTTTTTGCTCTTTTTATGTGTGCTGCATTGTGTAGCACACATAAAAACAGTAAAACGCCATGCATGATTGTTTATGTACAGGAAGGTGTCCCTTCCTGCACATAAACAAGTTGCAACAAAGCAACGCACCACACATGGAAGTTACACATCGCCATTTAAGATTGTTTATGTCCTGGTAGGGACACCTTCCTGCACATAAATAATCATTCCCCACAACGCAGGTACCTTTGCACTATGTTGCAAGGGTGCCTGCTTTGGCGCTAGGCAGCTGAAATTAACGCCAGCGCAGGGGGAAACGCAGGATGGCACCTGAGGAGAAGTCTAGGAGAATGAGAAGACAGGATTCTCAATTGTCCACCATAAATAAGGCGTCATCCACTATTTGTAGTATTGTAGTGTCAGTGCTGCAGCAGGATATAAAGCCTGACCGGTGACCACCAGGAAGTTGTTTTCCTTTATGTATTTGTTAAGCTATTTCATCAAACAGTATTCTAGCACTTTTGGTATGAATAAAGGTTGGACATCGGGTGCAAGTTGTTAAGTTTGGCAGAATCAGCACCGGAATTCTCACAAAGTGGGTGACTTGGCCATTTCAGAAGCATACAGGTACTATGCCTTGACTGAGGGAGGAGTTTATTACTTGGATTAGGTAAAGAATGAGAGATTAAGCTATTGTTTTGACCATAATGTCAGGGATGTGGTCAGTGAAGTGAAAGGATGGCCTGATGGTTGAGAGAGTGTTTCTCATTTCAGATTCAGTTAGAAGTTCAAAGGAGGACCATTCCTTCGGGGGGAGGGGTCTACAGGATAGTGTGACCAATGGAAGAATGTGAATGTACTTTGGGATAAACAGTTAAAATTTATCTTATCCATGAAGAGATTATTAACAACCAGGAAGAGGTCCCTCTTGTGTCTAATGTATGTGTTATTACCTTCAACTTTTCACACAACATATATTCAACAATACTCTTTCAACCTACCAATCCTACAATGAGACCTGTTAATTGCAAAGATATCTGTTCTTTTATTAAAAATACTATTTTTGTTCTCCAGTAAAATCACATAAAAACAATATCAACAATTCATAGCTTAAAACAATCATTAAAGAGGAGATAAAAAGAGGGTTTATCAACCCTTATTGCATATGGACAAATCACTAAAATGTTCTTACTGTATTCTATCGATCTTGTCCTTTATGATAGTTTCACTGCATTGTTTAAGTAGAACGTCACTATTTTATACATATGAAATACTATCCTACACAGTCAATGCATCTAAATCTTCTGTTGAAAGTTGACAACAACATAATATTCTATTCACAAAAAAAACAGAGACAATTTATAAAAATATCAAGTTGTCGACGAGGCGTTTCGGTGGATCACAGTTGGTCTACTCCACCTTCTTCAGGACAAAACTTTAATAACAATGATGTTCTTTTTGATGTCTTTTCCAAATTATAAGGCGTCAATTAGGGAAATTAATAGAAGATCACCCTCGTAGTGTTGTTAGTACTTCCCAAGGGGAAATAGAAGGAGGTAAAAGTTTTCAGAAATGTCTGGGGTTTGTAGGTTTCCCTGGGTGATGTCTAACCCCAGGCTCAGATATCACACCTACCCACATCCTAAAAATTATTAAAATTGGAAGCAAAATTACTGATGTTTCCACAGGGATTTGGGGGGCTTTCCTATGTAGGGTGATAGGCCCTCTCAAACATATGAAGTAACATTTATTGGAGAAGTGTGGGAATGCTGGGTAGTAGGACTTCTGTCATTCTCCACAGATTCTACAACCCTCTCTCACATAAATAGAAGGAAATTCTGTGATTTCCACTCAAAGTTTGATATTTGCATGCCATTCTGGTATGAAAATATAGTGGGATCCATACACGCTATACCAACCGGCATTTCCCTGTGTGTCTAGTTTTCAAAACTGTCAATAGTTGGTACCTCTCCCTAGGTGACCAATGTTTAAGGTTTAATCACAACAGCTACCAACATCACAAAATTGTTTGAATTTGAAAGCCAAAAATCTTGATTTGCCATTGTATATAATAGAGACTTTCCTCAGTATGATAAACTCACCCAATTCTTATTGGGAAAAGAATGTGAAGAGTGGGTGATAAGGAGTCTTGAAGTTTTCCACAGAATCTAGAACTTTCTGTTACAGAAATGTGAGGAAACAATGTAATTTCACCCAAAACTTGAAGTTTGCTGTGCGCTATGGGTAAAAAAAACCTAGTGGGATGCATGAAAGCCACACCACTCCGGTTGGGATAAAGTAAGATCCTCGTGCTCACACCGCAAACAACCACAACCATGAACAGCTATTTTCTTCAAATATTTTTGGACCTTTGCCGTGAGATGCAATAAGCCCACTCACATATGCGGGGTACCACTTTTATTGGGAGAAGCGTGGGAACTCAGAATGGCAAGGCATTTGTTATTATCTACTTCGTTTCTCTATAATTGTGTTTTTTGATTGTAAGTCAGAGTGCACAAAAACATGTTTCGACAAAATGCCCTCGAATAACCTGGTTTGTTACGTAATACAAAATTAGGAGTGGACAAATAATCCATATCCGTAAACTCAGATTCTCTGGTAGAACTATAAATGCATAGATTTCCTTTATACCTATTTTTATTCATCCTATTTTTCCTCATGTTGTAAAGCCTAGTTCGTACACAATAAAAAAGTGCTGTAAGCACCAGCTCAGTCTCTATCTGTCACTGGAAGAGTCTAACAGATGTGAAGGTATATTAGCTGTGTAGATCGGCTTTCAGTGCAAAAACTTTCAAATGAATACCTTGTCACCTGTTTCTCTTTTTTCATACTTATTTTCACACTTTTTTAAATTTAAAATATTACTGTATTTGGGAAAACATTGAGTAATTTACATAAATGACCCCTTGTATAACTCACAATGTTGTTTAGCACACTTCTTCCTCCACTATTTGCAGGTAGATAGGAACTGAAAAAATCGGAAAATATTGAACACCACTATGAAAATTGCAAAACCTCTGATGAAAAAAAGATTATTCGCACTCTGCCTGTTTCAGAAAGGTGGGAAGAGGGTGATCTTATGTCAGCACAGCAAAGCCTTTTTGTTGGTGCCCTTTTTTAGCAAGAAACACACACTTTGTTGCAAAGCACTTTTTCTACTAAAAGACAAAACCCATTTGGCACATGTTGGCTATTTGTCGGGCCCTGTGGTGGAAAACACAAACCCAGAGTACCTTAACAATCCCTAACATTTGGCAAAAAGTGACACAAATTTGCCCTGGATAGCTTTTGTGGAAAAAAAGATAAGATGGCTTTAGTGCAGACTACTCAAAGTACTTTTTAAAAACCCAGCACCTGAGGGATTATGCTTTGGGAAAAGGAACCACCACTTAAGGGGTTAATAAACCTTGGTGTCACACTTGCTGTAAAACAGCACTTTGCTTAGAAAACGACCAGCTTATATAGGGCTGAATCAAAATGTGGTGCCCGTGTGGTAGGACAGTACTTTGTTTTTTAAAAATGGTAGTATGGCTAATAAAGCCACAGACAGATATTAACTTGCTGGTCTGCAGCTGAGTGTCATTATATACCATAAAAACATGATCTTTCTACATGCACAATGGCCCAATGCGAATGAAAGTTTTTTTGCAACTTTCCTGGTGCAAAACTTAATAGCATATTGAACATGGGGATTTATGCTCTCATTTGCAAAGTTTGATATATCTAACTGGAATGCTAGCTAGCCAGCAGCATAGCAATGTCACATCAAAAAAATTACAAGTTGAAAATGGAATACAATTTAAAATCAAAATGAGGAAGATCAGCTTTGTTTAAACAAGAAGTATGCCTACTTTTATTATAGCATACTGAAATAGAACTCAACGCTATCTAACCTGCTGATTACCTTTGTCTTGTCTTTTATTTCAACATGAGAAAGACATGACATCAGTGCTGTATGTTCCTCCTGCATAGTTAGATGTCTTATGGAAATACAATTTTTTATAACAATTCTTTATTATTTTTGCCAATGTCGTAGTGATCGAGATTCCAGCAATGTGTATTTGTCATAGTCGTTAGACAATACACATTACAAATACCCAACAAAATAAAGTTAAATAAAACACAGATAAATTACCAAGTCATTCTTACATATAGCACAGTACTCTCTACAGGGCCGGACTGGGAACCGAAACCGGCCCTGGCAAACTGCTCGGCCTGCCCCCGGGTGGAAGGGTAGGGGGTGCAGCCGAGCTGTTTGCTAGGGCCGGTTTCGGACGATTTTGTTACAGGGGGCCGATATTGCCAGCCCTGGTAACAAAAACGACCCCCCAGGGGCCCTAAACCGGCTCCCACACTGGCAGTCCACTAGTGAAATGCCCGGTGCCCGCTACGGCCAGTCCAGCCCTGACTCTCTAGTTATATGCCCCCCATGCAACCATTTAAGAGGGGTGGGCAGGAGTCTGGTCTAGATGACAGAGGGCCTAGTGTACAGAAGGTTTTAGCGTTCACAAACTCTCTGATACAGTAAAGCACAGTGGCGGCTGATTGCTTTTTAAAGTTGGGGTGCAATCAGGTGGGCACTCCAGGAATGCCCTTAGGCACAACCCAAAGCTCTCAATCATGGTCCGTTATAAACAGTGTTTAAAATGGGACATGATTAAGAGCTCTGGAGTTGAGGCTGAAGGCAGTGCGACCTTCTCGCCAGGCGCGGCCGGCACAGGGAACATCGGTGAGGCGGGGTGCTGGGGGGGGAGGGAAGTGGACAGACGGCGGAATAGGGAAAGTAAAATATACAAATAAATACAACCACTTACCTTGTGCTCGCTGCATCGTTGCATCGCCGCATTTACTTTCCCTATCCATTAGTCTGTCCACTGTATCCCCACCCGCCCCAACCCCGCACCGCCCCACCGATGTTACCAGTGCTGGCTGCGCCTGTTTCTCACACTGCCTAACAGTGTGTAAAACTAAATAAAACAGTACATTAAATTATTTTTAAAAAATGTACTTACCTACTATTCTCTGTCACAAAAAGGCAGCAAGGGGTCTCTGAGTCAACTCCCCTAACCAATCCAGGCTCTGCTGTCATGCTGTTAACCAGAGAGAGAAGCATTAGGACTAGTTGGAACGGGCTGGGGGCCTATGCCTGCTCTCCACCCAGCTGTCCAAGACAGCTCAGGTTGGAGAGGTTTAAAGTACGCATGTCGGGCTGGCTGTTGCATGACAACCAGCCAAAGTGACATGTGCACTTTAAACCTGAAGTGTGCACCACTCCTCCTCCCCTGCTGCCAGTCAGATGTAAAGGCCCCACTTGGCTAGGGCGTGCGGCTGCACTAAAGAATGAAATTGTAATAAAAGCATTTTATTACCATTTTATTTTTCAGGTTTGCTGCACTAGCAGCAGCGTGGGCAGCACTCCTTCGCCCTAATGGAGGCACTGCCACTGGTAAATCAGAGGGTTTCCAAAAGCTAAAACCCTTTTTCAAATGTGCTAACCCCATTTAATGAATCTGAAAAGCTTTTTCAATTCATCATGGCCCTCATGTATGAAGCTACATTATGGTCGGTAAGGCCCCGATTCGAAAAACCAGAGCCTTTCTGACCACAAAATGGCTTTATTAATTCTCCAAAACCAAATAGTGATTTGGTAAAAGATTACAGAATCTTACTGAATCACTAATTGGGTTTAGGAATAAATACAAATTTGGTATTTGGAAGGGGTGTGTTAATGGCATCCCTTCCAGATACCGAATATTTAAGCTATGTAGTCAATATTTAACCATTTCTTCAGAAGAGGTGGTAAGCCATTCGTGGGGCTTCTTCCCCTTTCTGGATGTTCACAATTTTTTTTTTTTGAGCAGGCTGTGGTTCGTGAGACCACTGTCTGGTCATAAAAAAGGTTTGTGTAATTTTCTCTTTTTTAAAAAAATGCATACAGTTTTCCTTTAACCCTTACGCTGCTAGGCCTTTTTCCCCATGTGCTAAGCCTTTTTGGCTTTTTAGGGTAGTTCAAGCCTAGGCCCCTGTAGCTTTTTGACTCCACGTAAGATATCCACACCAAATTTATGTACTTTTTCTCCAACATCCTGAGGATATTAAAGGTACACAGGGTTTGTGGACCCAAACATTTTTTGGGGGAAAGATTGGGAAAACATTCTGCAGAAGAAAGCGTCTGGTTTTTTCCCTGCAAATGGTATCAACAAAGGGTTTGTAGTGCTGAAATCACCATCTTCTCAGCTTTCAGGGACAGGCATACTTTTGGCAGAAAACCAACATTTTCTACACAGCTGTGGCTTTTTCCTGGGACATAGTCTATTTTTTTTTTTTGTGTGCTTTTAATCTCCTTCCAGTTAGTGGTAGAAATAGGTGTGAAAGCAATAATGGATCTCAGAAAGCTATACAGTTCAGAAATTTAGCAAGGGGTCATTTCTGTACATCCCTCAAGGTGTTCCTATATAAACTAACAGTTGAAATAAAAAAACATTGAAATTGAGTTGAAAAAAACAGCCGTTTGTGTCAACATTTTCACCAGTAACTTCTTCTAACTATGGCATATTTTTAAAAGCAATATACTGTTACGTCCGTTGGACCCTTCTGGCAGTTGTGATATGTAGGACTTGTAGATTGACCAAGAACCAGAGGAACCCAGAGCCAATAACTGAGCTGCGCCTTGCAATTGATTTTCATTGTGTACGGGGCATATAGCAATTCATTTGGTAAAACATAAAAAGTGAAAAATAGGTCACCTATGTATTTCCGAAATGGGAACAAAATATAGAGTTTAGAAGCACTAGTTATTTGCACATCTCCAAAATTGTGGGTATCCATACTAGCATGTGAATTAGAGGACATTTTTCAAAGCGGCTTCTTTTTTACACATTGTCTTACATTTGGAAGGTAGAAATGCATAGAAAGTCAATAGATAATAACACTTGTTCTACAATTCCGTATTCCCCTAAGTCTCCCCATAAAAATGGTACCTCACTTGTGTAGGTAGGCCTAGTGCCTGCGACAGGAAGCAGCCCTAAACGCAACATGGATATATCACATTTTTCTAGTGAAAACTGATCCTTTTTTCGCAATGTGCCTACCTGTGGATTTCGGAGCCTAGCTCAGCCGGCACATGGGGAAACCTGTAAATTTTTTAAAACGAGACATCTTGGGGCATCAAGGATGGGGTGACTTGTGAGGCTCTCACCAGGTTCTGTTACCCAGATTTCCTTGCAAACCTCAAACTTTGTCAAAAAAACCAGACTTTCCTCACATTTCTGTGATGGAAAATTCTGGAATCTGCAGGGAGCCACAAACTTCCACCCACCAAGCATTTCCCCAAGTCTCCCGTTAAAGATGGTACCTCACTTGTGTGGGTAGGCCTAGCGCCTGCGACAGGAAACTGAGCAAAACGCAACATGGGTACATCACATTTTCCAGTGAAAACTGACACTTTTTTGCAATGTGTCTAGCTGTGGATTTTGGACCCTAGCTCAGCCGGCACCTGGGGAAACCTAGCAAACATGTAAATTTTTGAAAACTAGACATCCTGTGGAATCCAGGATGGGATGACTTGTGTGGCTCGCACCTGGTTCTGTTACCCAGAATTCCTTGCAAACCAAAAGCTTTGTAAAAAAAAAAGCACATTTTCCTCATATTTCTGTGAAGGAAAGTTCTGGAATCTGCGGAAAGCCACAAACTTCCACCCACCCAGCCTTCCTCCAGGTCTTCCGATAAAAATGGCACCTCACTTGTGTGAGTCGGCCTAGTGCCCACTACAGGAAATGGCCTAAAACACAATGTGGGCACATCACATGAATTTTGGACCCTAGCTCAGCCGGCACCTAGGGAAATCTAGCAAACCTGTACATGTGTTTAAACTAGACAACCTGGGGAATCCAGTATGGGGTGACGTGTGTGGCTCTCACCAGGTTCTTTTACCCAGAATCCCTGGCAAACCTCAATGTGAGAAAAATGTGATTTATTTTGCTAAATTTGAGGTTTGCAGGTAGGAAAATATTGGGAGATCCACGCAAGCTTCACCTCCCTGGACGCCCCTAGGTGTATAGTTTTCAGAAATGCTTGGGTTTGGTAGGTTTCCCTAGATGGCTGCTGAGCCCGGGACCAAATATGCAGGTGACTCCCTAGCAAGACCAGATAGTGTTGAGATCAATAATTTTGAAGTCTCAACAGTACGTTTTGGGCCATTTCCTTCCGCGGGCACTAGGCCGACCCACACAAGTGAGGTACCATTTTTATTGGGAGACCCTGGGGGAATGCTGGGTGGTAGGAAATTTGTGGCGGCCCAGAGATCCCACAACTTTCCCACACAGAAAAGTGAGGAAAATGTCATTTTTTTAGCTAAATTTGAGGTTTGCAGGGGATTCTGGTTAGGAAAATGTTGGGAGAACCACGCAAGCCGCACCTCCCTGGACTCCCCTAGGTGTCTAGTTTTCAGAAATGTTTGGGTTTGATAGGTTGCCCTAGATGGCCACTGAGCCCGGGTCCAAAAACGCAGTTGACTCCCTTGTAAAACCAGGTAGTTTTGCAGTTGATAATTTTGAAGTCTCCACAGCATGTTTTGGGCCATTTCCTGCCACAGGCACTAGGCCTACCCTCACAAGTTATGTTATGTTATGTTATATAAGTTTGTAAAGCGCACTGTTACCCAAGGGTGTCCTGGCGCTGAGCACTGTATGCCTGAGGCAGTGTATACCTGGTGACCTCCACCCCTGAGCACCAACTAAAACTAAGCTGAAAACAGCCAGGTTTTCAGGTCCTTCCTGAACAAAAGGAAATCCGTGCCAGTCCTTAGATATAACGGGAGATCGTTCCAGGCCTTGGTGGCTCTAAGGATAAAGCTCTTCCCACCCCAGTTAGCCTTTTTTGCTCTAGGAACGACCACCCGCTTTGCTTCCATTGAGCGCAATTTTCTCCCGGGGACATACCATTGAATGCAAGTGAGGTACCATTTTTATCAGGAGACCTGGGGGAACGCTGGGTGGTAGTAAATTTGTGGCAGCCTGGTGATCCTACAACTTACCCACACTGAGAATTGAGGAAAACATAATTTTTCTGCTAAATTTGAGGTTTCCAGGGGATTCTGGGTAGAAAAATGTTTGGAGATCCAAGCAAGCAACACCTCCCTGGACTCCCCTAGGTGTCTTGTTTTCAGAAATGTTTGGGTTTGGTAGGTTTTTCTAGATAGCCGCTGAATTCGGGACCAAAAATGCAGGTGACTCCCCCGCAAAACCAGGTAGCTTTGCGATCGATAATTTGGAAGTCGCCACAGTACGTTTTGGCCTTGGGGTGTTTCCTGTCACGGGCACTAGGCCTACCCACACAAGTGAGGTACCATTTTTATCAAGGGGCCTAGGGGAACGCTGGGTTGTAGGAAATTTGTGGCAGCCCGGTAATCCCACAATTTTCCCTCACAGAAAACTGAGTAAAATGTGATTTTATTAGCTAAATTTGAGGTTTGCGGGGGATTCTGGGTAGGAAAATGATGGAAGATCCACGGAAGCCACACCTCCCTGGACTCCCCTACGTGTCTAGTTTTCAGAAATGTTTGGGTTTGGTAGGTTTCCCTAGATGGCCAATGAGCCCGGGACCAAAAACGCTAGTGACTCCCTCGCAAAACCAGGTAGTTTTGCGATCGATAATTTTGAAGTCTGCACAGTGCGTGTTGGGCCATTTCCTGTCACAGGCACTAGGCCTACCCACATACGTGAGGTACCATTTTTATCGGGAGACCTGGGGAAATGCTGGGTGGTAGAAAGTTTGTGGCGCCCGGTGATCCCCCAACTTTCTAACACAGAAAAGTGTGGAAAATGTGATTTTATCAGCTACATTTGAAGTTCGCAGGGGATTCTGGGTTGGAGAATGAAGGGAGATCCATGCAAGGTGCACCGCACTGGACTCCCCTAGGTGTCTAGTTTCCAGAAATGTCTGGGTTTGGTAGGTTTCCCTGGATGACTGCTAAGCCCGGGACCAAAAACGCAGGTGACCCCTTGAAAAACCAGGTTGTTTTGTGATTGATAGGTGGGCACCTGTGTTTTTGGTCCCGGGATTGCAGACATCTAGGAAAACCTAAAAAACTCAGACATTTAGAAAAACTAGACACCCGAGGGAGTCCAGGGAGGTGTGACTTGTATTGATCCCCAATATTTTCCTTCTCAGAATCTGCTGCAAACCTCAAATTTAGCTAAAAATTAAAATTTTGCTTTAATATCTGTGTGGGAAAATTGTGGGATCACCGCATGGCACAAATTTTCTACCGCTCAGCATTCCCCTTAGTCTCCCGATAAAAATTATACCTTACTTGTGTGGATGGGCCAAGTGCCTATGACATGGAAGGGGCAAAAACATGTAAAGATTGAGGTGGTCCAAAGCGGGTCCAAAAGGGTAGTTTGTTTATAAGTTTTTAGGCTGACGCTACTTTTGCACCCACACAAGTGAGGTATCATTTTTCTCGGGAGACCAAGGGGAACACTGGGTGGTAGGAAATTTGTGCCTGCACGGTGATCCTACAACTTACCCACACAGAAATGTGAGGAAAATGTGACTTTGTAAGTAAATTTGAGGTTTGCGGGGGATTCTGTGGAAGAAAATGCTGGGAGATACATGCAAGCCACACCTCCAGCCAAGAGTCAGGAAAACACACACCACCACCCATGCACTCCACCAGCCAAGCGCCATCCCCGCACACCGCCACCCAAGCATCATCCATGCACACCATCAGCCAAGCTCCAGTTCACATACACCGCCAGCCAAGCACCACTCCACGCACACCACCAGGCAAGCACCAATCTATACACACCGCCATCAAGCGTCCACACACACCATTAACCAAGTGCAAGTCCACACACCACCAGCAAAATGCCAGCCAAAGGTCAGTACACGCAGACCGTCAGTTGCAGATAAGGGGCTATTGCCCCATCTGCCTCCCAGGGGAAGCAGAAAGACAGTATCAATTTTTTGGGAGTGTTGGGGCATTGGCATGACCATTTTGGGCAGCCCCCACCCCTAAGTATATACAAAAAAAAAACTGGCGCCTAGTGGGCTTTCTGCCCTCCCGGGGGCAGATAAGGGGCTATTGTCCCATCTGCCTCCCAGGGAAGCAGAAAGACGGTGTCGATTTTTTGGGGGTGTTGGGGCATTGGCATGCCCTTTTTGGGCAGCCCCCACCCCTATGTATATACAAAAAAAAACTGGTGCCTAGTGGGCTTTCTGCCCCGCCGGGGAGGCAGATCAGGGGGCTATTGCCCCCTTTTGCCTCACAGGGGGGGGCAGAAAGACAGTGGAATTTGGGGGGGTGGGGGCATTGGCATGCCCATTTTGGGAAGCCCCCACCCCTTTAGCCATAAAAAAACTGAATTATGCCCAAAATATTGGGGGGAGAGCAAAAGCCCCTACCCAAGGGACCGCTCCCCCCTCCCTGGTGCCTAGTGGGTGGATCCCTGCTTGGGGATCATCCTCCTGCAGTGCCCCCTAAGCAGGGATCCACTAGGTAGGGGTACCATTGGAAAGGGGAGATTCTCCCCTTTCCAATGATACCTCTCCTGTCTTGCTACGTGCTTGGGGGCTGAATGAGCCCCACGAGCATGTAGAAAGTAAAACTAAAATGAGCCGATCGGGTCATTTCAGTTTCGGTTTAAAAAAAACTAAACAGCCTCGGGAGCTAGGGAAGAGCTTCCCCAGCTCACGAGGCTGTTTAGGGAGAAAGGAAATCCCTTTGGTGCCCACATCAGAGGCATTTCCAGTGCCATGTACTCGGACATCCGGAAGCCGTCCGACGCACACGAGAACTGTGGCGTCGGACTGCTCACGGCCATCCGACGCATGGAAAGGGTTAAGGAAAACAAACTGTATTTTAATGTTCGACCAACCTCTTGCATATTAAAGAGTGTTGAGAGCATTTCCACAAAGAAACACAGGTACGACACAAGCAGGTTCGAATGAAAGAGACTTTGCTGTCTCAAACAACGGAGCACCCATGACTGACCTCCTACACCGCCCAACTTGCCAGCAGAATCAACTGCATTCTTACGACAAGTCAAACTGGCAAGAACTCAGAATGCGGTTCAATCTTAAACATAAGAAGTTCAATAATAAAAACATGGTGTGCGCATCTTGTGACACAGCACAAAATGCACAGTGAACAAGACAACAATTATGTATACTACAATACTACACTGTTGTAGGTCAAATTGCCACGCACTACAAATCGGTAGTTTGAGAACCAACCTCTTAATGCATAGGTTGGTTTTCAAAATACCAATGAATTCTTTAGACGCTGGTGCGCGAATTGCGGCCACTTCTAACAAATTCATTTTATACATTCCATTTAGGGAATCGCAAACTGCGCATTTTTCTTTGTCGCACTTTACGATTTCTTAAATTGAATCTTTGTACATGAGAGCCTAAATAAGTTCAGGACACAATAGCAACAGCACTCTGTCCAAATACTGTTCCTTATGGTATGTTTTAATGTTTTGCTATTGAAATCCGTTCATAAAGCATTCATATTTTACAGACACCTCGAAGGAGGAGGTAAACTATTTGCAAATGGGAAGGAGTACTCAAGGTGCCCCTTCCACTTTGTGAATGTTGAAAAAAACAATTTTAGGAGTAGGTAGTGGTCTATGGGATCGCTGCTTACTCCTGAAAAGTTCGTGAAACTTTTCATGATTTTTAAATGCATCCCATTTTCCTTTAACGAAAATGATCTGCATTTAATAAAAATGATTGTTTTAGTTAAAAGCATTCACAGACATGGTGGTCTATTGACCATAGTGGGCCTCCATCCCTGCGATGGCAGCGAATTGTTGTGGGTTGCAATTTCCAGTCAAGCTTCACTTAGAGGCAATGTATAAAGTATTTATGCACACACAAACAGTTATAAACTAAAAACGCAGGACAAGAGAAATCCGACACCAATTTAGAAAAATAGAGTACATTTTAATAAATCATTTGACACTAAAATGACAAAAATCCAATCAGTAGTACCAGGGTTATGAGTTTTTTAAGTTAAAAAATAGCGCTTAAAAGATCAAAGTACCATCCGCTCACCTCCAGTTGTGTGGGCCTGGGTCAAAGTTGAAAAATATGGCCGACCACAAAGGAGTGCAAGTTGGATGCAAAAAGTGGATTGAGCCTGGTCGGCTGCAGACGGTGTCTGAGGAGGAGGCATCATTGTTGGGGAGCTGCTGAATGATGTTGTGGTGAAGATTTCTACATTCAAACTTAGTCTCTTTTTTGAAAGTGGAAAATATGCTGCAAGAGGAAGCTGGAGGCTGTAGCAGACAAGATTTCCATGAGGCTGAATGCACCGTTGGGGAAGGACCGCTGAACAGGATTTGCGGCTGTGGAGAAGAACATAGCGGAAGCTGCCACAAAGTCAGGCCAAAAGGCGATGCGCCTTGGGTGGATGGACGAGCAAGTTGGTCCCAGTCTCCTCTTGCTTCTCAGAACCCCTTTTAGCCAAATATGTTCCAAATCCTAAGGTTTGGTATTTTTGCTATTTGGGCACCTTTAACACCGAGACTGGAAGGGGACCACTTGGGGGGTTAGGACTCACTCAGGATGGGGCCAGGCGCGGGATCAAGATTGTTAGAGCCTTTTCTGTCACTGAGGCTCTGATCAGGAGGCCACTCAACTAGCCCTTGGAGTCACTCTGGTAATATTGGGTTTCAAGAAGTGGAACAGGGCTCAAGCCGCAGGGCAGGTGCCTGAGGGTGTAAGACAGGCTTCAGGCAGCAATGCAGTCCTTCCAGGTGCAGCATAGCAGTCTTTTGAAGTATACAGGCCACAGCAGCAGGCAATCTCTGAGCATCCTTCCGCAGGTCCAGAAAAGTGAACTGAAGAGTGGGTCTGAGCATCCTATTTTATACCTTGAGCCTTCTTTGAAGTAGGAGCAGTTTCTAGAGAATTCTCTTTGAAGTGCTTGAAGTTTCCTGCTTCCATAGCTGTCGGCATTACCAATGCAGGGGTGACAAGTCCTTTGTAAAGGCAGGGCACAGCCTATTTAGTTGCAAGTGAGGCTGTGCCCAACTCTGCCCCCTATCCTACCAGTCATGACCCATTCAGTTACACCTAATCCCTCTATTGTGTGGTTGTCTGGGAGGAATAAACAAAGTCCAACTACCAACCTACACCCAGTTATGTGACCCAGGAACAGGCTGCAGGCACCACATGGTTAGGGTTGGAAAATGACAACTTTCTGAAAACTGGTACTTTCAAAATTGTAACTTAAAATCTGACTTTACCATTAACAAGGGATATAAATTACAATTTCCTAGATACCAAACATGAAAGGTTTACCTGTCGCCAATCAAATGTTAGCACTTATTAAGCGTCATAAGGCAACCCAATGTCATCCTATGGGAGAAGTATGCTTCATAGTAGTGAAAAACGAATTTAGGAGTTTTTCACTACCAGGACATATAAAACTTAAAAGTACATGTCCAACCGTTTAATTTAAATGCACCCTGCCCTATGGGCAACCTCGGTCCTACCTTTGGGGTGACTTATATGCAAACAAAGGAGTGTTTAAGTCTTGGCAAGTCGAATTGGCAGTTTAAAACTGCATTCAGGATGCAATGGCAGGCCTGGGACATGTTTTAGAGGGCTACTTAATTGGATAGCACACTAGTAGCATTTAATTTACCGGCCCTGGGTATAAGGTATGCAACTTTACTAGGGACTTAAAAGTAAATTGAATATGCCAATCTGTGGTAAGCAAATTTTACCATCTTTTAGGGAGCGGGGACAAGCACTTTACACTGGTTTGCAGCCCTAAAGTCAACATAAATCAATTCAGCAAAAAAAGAGGGTGAAGGCAAAACAATGTTTTGGGGAAGACCACCCCAAGGCTGACAGGTCTAACAGGTATTAATTGAAGGGGTGAGTAATAACCACACCCTTAAAGTCACTGATTTAACCTCAGCTCAACCCCCTGATAGTTGTAGCACAGAGCAGATAGGCTTAACATAGAGGCAATATTTAAAGTATTTAGGCAGTACTAAAACAGTAATAAAGTTGACATGCAATACTATAAAAATCTCCCCCAAAATTAGAAAAATAGACCAAAATGTAATACATGTAAGGCCACTAAAATGGCAAAAATCCAGTAAGGGGAACAGTAGATATGATTTTTTAAAGTTGTAAGTACAAATAGAGTCAAGAAGCACAAAGTGCCATTGATAGTCAATTATCGCAGTAGAACAGGACCTAGGTGCAATTAGGCACTGACTGTGATGTAATGCAAATCAGATACACTAATCAGGTTCATCCTGGTCAAAGATTTTACCATCTGATTTTGATCATTCAAGTCCCGATCCACCACAGGAGTACACTTCTAAAGCCTCCAGTGTTCTAGGCTCTTCTCAGATCTCCGACAGCAGGTTCAGTCCTCTTCTGAGCTTCCACAGGTCTGGGAGTGTTCTGAAGTGGGTGCCTGGGGATGCCAAATTTATGCCAGGGACAAGCTAGTCGGATGGAATGACCCATGGGCACACCCTACCCAATGGGGTAAAGTCAGGGCTAACTCTATTCCCTTTGGGCATTTTCAAGATGGCAGAAGACATTAACTTGGGCTCTGAGGGCTGGGTGTGTGTGTGGGGAGTGTACTACGATAATCCAAATGTCTAACACCGGCCAAAATCCAGCTTGAGGGAGGGCCTGTACCCACAACAATGTCAGAGGCAGAAGTCTGGTGGAACAAAATCTTCTACCAACCACACAAGAACTGGATACACAAGAATTGTTTTGTCATTCTGCTCTCTGCCTTGAAGCGTGACCAAGTGTGATATTGTAAGTGTGATATGTTAAACCCCAGCAGACTGGTAAAACAGGTTTGACTCTCCAGCATGATTTGACACTATGATTTCAACAAGAGCTCTACTATGATTGGGGCTGGTCTGGCTGGGGAGACAAAAGAAGGATGTAGGCCTGGGTGTTAGCTTAGCTACTGCTGCCTGTGATATGGTAGGCCTCTTTGAAGTTAATCAGATTACTGTGTTCAGCCCACAGTCCATTCTGTCAAGGTAACAGAACCACCTTCCCACACGCCAGGCCTTTTGGCCCGGTTCAGGGAGCAAGTTCACACCTTATTCACACCTATTCAAAGGCTAACTACTGGCTGTCAGAAGTGGGAAAGCTAAATGCAGATTACCTTCCAGGGACTTCAGGCAGGGAAAGGGTAACTTTCTAAAAGTACCTCTTCGTTAATAGTGATACAAAATTTACCATTAATTTGGATTTTGAATAACTATTAAAAAGAGTCCTTGAACTATTGTTCTACCTACTTCCAAACTGAAATTAGCATTATTAGATATAATTAGGGGTGGGCAATAAATTCCGCTAGGTTAGCGGAGTTCTCGGAGGTTTGCCTACTTCGTGTTATGCTTGTAATGCAGAGTTCCAACAAAACTCCGCCAACTGCCACGTGGTGGAATTTTTCCTAGTGTCAGGCCCGCCAATGGTAAGTTGGCGAGCGCAAGTGAGACTTGGAGTCTCCTAGTGAGATTTTCTCAACGTGGGTGGTCACAGACAGTTGTGACCGTTCGCAATGAGAAAGATGCAGCTTGAGTAGAAAATCTACTCGTGCAGCAGCAAGAAAGCAGCAAGGTGCTGTTTGCTCTAATTTTGCAGCATGGAACAAGCTCCCGGCGCTATAAATCAGCGCAAGCAATGTGCTGTGCCAAACTTTGCAGAATCTCATGGAGTTTTCATGTAACTCCGTGGAATTCCGTGGAGTGAAACTCCACAAGTTCCTGATACCCCTAGTTGTAATAATGTAACCCAGTGTTTTCCTACTGCACAGTCAGCCTTGCTACAATGAAAATAGATTTTGGGCCTTTTTAACTGTAAGGATATGTGGGTGTTAGAAATGGGGGTCTCTAATTGGCAATGGTTTGCACATCTGTCCAAGTAGGGACCTTTCTTTCTAGGCAGGATAGGGTTGAATCACTTCTAAAATAACCCCTGCTCACCCCCTTGGTAGCCTGGCACAAGCAGACAGGCTTATCTCAGAGGCAGTGTGTAAAGCATTTGTGCATGCATACAGTAACACAGTGAAAACACTACAAATGGACACCACACCAGTTTAGAAAAATATGCAAAACTTTATCTAAACCAACAAGACCAAATACGACACAAATCCAACATACAATACTGTAGAAATAGTTACTTTGCAGCTAACCTTTAAATTGCAGAAATAGCCGAAAAACACAGTTCTTGCGAGTCGATAACTCCATCCGTGGCTACTGTGATGCTGAAAACAACAGAGTCTAACTGTTCTAGCCGACCGCGACAGTACGGGCCAGCAAATGCGTTGACAAACTCAGTACCTTTCTCATTGCGGCCGACACGTTGGTGCGAGTCGGTCGGGGGCAACCGTCACGGCTGTGTTGCAAAATGGAAGCGGTGCAGGGTGTGGTGCCCTCACGACGCGGTGCAGGCAGCGGCATGGTGACAATCACCAGACGGCGTCTGTGAGACCAAGGCTTATGTTGAGGGGCGAGGTGGTGCTCGATGCAGTGCTGGCAGGTTGCGGTACAGGTGACGGAGCCGGTCGATGTTCGGGTCGTGCAGCGACGGTGTCGGTGACATCCAGGCAGGGTGAGGTGAGCCGGTGTGAAGTGCGGTGCCCATAGGACGCGGTGCAAGCAACGGCTTGGTGACGATTGTCCAGACGGCGTCGGTGAGACCAAGGATGCAGTGCGAAGTGCAGTGGGGCCTTTTGCGGTGGCTTTCCAACACGGAAACCTGCGACGGACTCGGTGACCAAGTCGGCTGCTCCTTTCTTTTGCGGCGACTGAAACCAGCAGTTCCAGAGACGGTGCCCAAAAGGATGGTGAGGTCTTTGCTGCTCCTGAGGCCTCTTGAACAGGGGACAAGCTCCACTTCCAAGCCCTTGGAGATACTTTCTCAAGCAGGATACACACACAGTTCCTCACCTTGGCTGAAACAGCAACTGCAGGACAACCCCAGATAGCACACAGCAAAGGGACAGTACTCCTCCTCTAGTTTCTTCCAGCTCATCTCCTTGGCAGAGGTTCCTCTTGAAGTCCAAAAGTGATCTAAAGTTCAGGGGTCTGGGCCCCACTTTTTATATCACAAATTCCTTTGTTCTCTGGTGGTAGAGAAGCTCTTTGCCCAGCCAAAACCAGTTCTTTCCTCTCTGGTGCAGCTGCCTGGCAGTAGGTGGAGACAGAATCGTCCAAAGCATACCAGGCCCATTCAGGTGCAAGGGAATCTCCTCTCCCTACTCTAAATGCAGCCCAGGTCTATTCAGCCCAGCCCTGACTCATTCAGGAAAGGCAGGACACACACCACCCTGCCAGTGGCTGTCTGAGAGAATGCACATCCCCAGCCCCTGTCACTCCAAAGCCAAACAGTCAATACACAAACCTAGCAGAGGCACACTGGATGGCTAAGCAAGAAAATACCTACTTTCTAAAAGTGTTATTTTCAAACCCAGAAAATTAAAATCGTCCTTACTAAAAGATGCTTCTCTATATTATGAGTTCAGGCATACTAAACTCCATTTTCCTATCTTGTCCCAATGGGAAGTTATATTTATAAGATGTTATGATTAAACTCCCATTCTATTCTATGGGACAGATAACCTTTCAATAGTGAGAAACAAAACTGGCAGTATTTCACTATCAGGACATACCACACACATCAGGCATGTCCTACTTTTCAAATGCACTGCGCCCTGCCCACAGAGGTACCTTGGGCCTACCTTAGGGGTAACTCACATGTAAGAAAAGGAAAGGTTAGGGCCTGGCAAGTGGGTGCACTTGCCAGGTCGACATGGCAGTACCAAACTGCGCACAGACACTGCAGTGGCAGGTCTGAGTTACCTTTGAAAGGCTGCTTGTGTGGGTGGCACAATCAGTGCTGCAGGCCCACTAGCAGCATTTGATTTACAGGCCCTGGGCACACACAGTACACTGTACTAGGGGCTTAGTAGTAAATCAAATAACCAATCATGGAACACCACTCCATCATAACAATTTACAGGGAGAGCATATGCACTTTTGCACTGATCAGCAGTGGTAAAGTGCCCAGATTCATAAAACCAACAAAAACAGGTGAGAAACAGAAGTCCAAAAAGCAACAAGGCTGGGGATAAACCAACTGGACCAACCAGGTCTAACAGTGGGCAATAAGATTTTACATGTCCTTCTTTTAAATACCATCCACCCTGACTGATGGTCAATAAGGCCTAATTAGGGCTGACCTATAAATATTTAAAAGGAAGGTTTAGGCCTGCCAAAATGGGGTCATTGTGATACGTCAAATTTGCAGTTCACAACTGCACATCCATGCTACCATGGTAAGCCTGGAGACAAGTTTGCTAGGTCACTTCAGTGGGTGGCACTATGAGTGTTGTAATCCACTATTGACATTTTTATTTACAGGGCCTGGGTATACTGTGTATGAAATACAAAGAACATATAGGTAAGATAAATATGCCAATCAAGTGTATACAAATGCTAAAAGAGTTCTGTGGACAACATAAATAGGGTTCAGCAAAAAGGCAAAAAATCCAAGGTGACCGTGCTGAAAAATTAAATTTCCAACATTAGGCTTGTGTCTTGTGTCACGCAGTATAACTGGTGAAGCAGTGAGTGTATTAAATTCTCTGGTGGATTTGTCTAATGGCATGACCACAGGGTATGTATTACTTCAGTTCAGTTAACTTTATTCAATTTAAGTGTACAGAGGATACAGCAACAGTAAATCTAAAAATAGACAGCTCCATATATAGCAGCAACAATATATAGATAAATTACATCAAATATATATTGATCTAAACAGTTTAAAAAACAGTTAAAATAAGTAGAGCAATGAGGACCTGTATTATCCCAACGACACATAAAACCCTGCATTGCAGACTTAATGGGTAGTCAAAAGAAGGACACCAGAAAGAAAACAAGAAACAAG